>CM035424.1:145233448-145695948 GCA_020310875.1 Ceratopteris richardii | reverse complement strand
GCATCTATAGAATGTAGATGCCTAGAATTCTTATTTATTGCTTTTGGATCAAAGTAATGAGAATAAAAGATCCTTTATGCATCTTTTTGAGAGAAAGCTCAAATCAAATAATGAAGCCATATTAATGCAATTTTCAATTGTGCTACATATCTTTTCCATCGAAAAACCAATGTCTAATTATCCTAAGTGGAGATTTCTGTTGAATTTTATTGGATTACAAATTCAAAGTTTTCCGACACAATATTCGACGGAATCTTTAGGATGGCAATTTGCAAAAGTAATGGGAGAGGTAATCAAATCTAACTTGAAGAAGAGTTTATTGAATGCTACTTTTGTTGCTATTTCCCTTGATGGAGTGATAGCAAGGGATTGCACTTCTTGGGTATGTACCCATGCATATATTGTAGAGAACTATTATGAAAAGCCAAATTTATTGGTGCCTTTGAACTAAAGGGAAGTGCAACTTCGAATTGATTGGTGCAACTTGTTTTAGATTCCATTTTAAATATTGGAGGGATGTCAATTTGTGATATTAATCAAAAGATAGTATGCATTGGTGTTGATGGATGCTCAAGTATGATTGGGCTTAGAAATGGATTGTGTGTTCGATTGCAACAGAATTATACACCATATGCTTTAGATATATGTTGGTTGTCTCACCGTACACATTTGGCATTTAAAATCGTGTCAAAATTTGTTTTTGTACAAAAAGTTGAAGATCTTGTATACCAAGCATATGCTTTCTTCTCAAAAAGTCCTAAGCATATTAAAGAGTTTAAATGCTTCTTTGATTGGATAAGTAAGGGAAGAAAATTAAAACAAAATTGACACCAGATGGATTTCACTTATTGGACCTCTAGAATGTCTCTTTGAAGAATATAAATCAGTCATCGATGTGGTCAATATTATTGTCTTTAAGTAAATAAATACAAAAAGGAAAAGCTCATAATTTATTGCAAATGTTAGGTGATGTGGAAACTCTTCTTTATCTTGGAGGAATGTTACCTATGTTAAGAGAAATGAATAATTTGATAAAAGTTTCTCAATCAAGGGATATTTATGTAATGGAATATGCAATAGCAAAAAAAATGACGTGTGCACTTAGAAACTTTGTATCCTAAGACATAACGTTTTGATTCACAAGAATTTATCGAGTGGGAGTCATTGCTACAAGTTGGTGTAGAAGATAGTTTTTTGCAATACAACAAAAAAGGTTGGTTGTGCATATTTGTGAAAGAAAAGCAAAATCCTCTTTATGTATCACGAAAAAGTCAAGGAGTATGCATCAGTAAAAAAGTTAATCAAGCATTCTTTCCTATCCTAGTGGATAGTGTAAAACAAGGCTTAAGATCCATATATAATAAATTGACTTCCGAGATTAGAGAGAGATTTCCTCAAGATGATCTCTTAGAAGCAATGGCCATAGTTCATCCTTTATATTGCAATCATGAAAAAGACAAGAGCTTACTTGAGGGGTCAGAAATTGGAAGTGGTTGGTTGGAATTTTTCTAACTCTGATGTTGTTGACTCGGAGTTTGCTTAATCTGTATTTTGGTCAATTGGATATTTAAAACGAAACAGTTATAAGTTAGTTAAGGGGAATGTCCTATGATATGATCATTGTAATCTTGTTCGTGAGGATGAAAGGGTAGAGGAAGCATCTTGCGAGGAAGAAAAAAAACTGAGAGAAATGAAAGAGTCATTGTTATTGTAATTGTGCAGGATGACAGTGATCAGATCTGACGAGTTCAATCAAGTAGAAGCCTAATTCCTAATCTGTCAGTTCTCTTTTCTATATTTTCAAAGATATTTCGTGAAGTCTTTGCTTCTGATTCAGTTGTGTAGGCGTGTATGGTCACCTGTTACGAACATAAACATTCTACACGTGAATTTTAGTTATTTGAGTGTGGTAAAATTGAAATTTGATACATGAGCAATTGAGTTGTGTATGATAAGATTTCTATGCTAAACTTTGTTTACAAGAGTAAATTGTTTGAGTCAGCAGATATGTGTTATTGAACTCCAACACATTTGGCAATCCTACTATGTTTGCTAAAGAAGCAATAGATGCATGAAGGGAAGAAGAGGAAGATTTAGTAAAGTTTACTACAAAGAGCGCAAGCACAATTGGGTAACATGGATTCATCTTCTAAACCTTATGATTGGTATGAAGCACAAGGGGATTCTAATCTTGAAGTTGAAGAGGATGAATGAGGAACAGGTGCCGCAGAAGCAAGGCTGGAATACTAGGAGCATTGTTCCTAATAGAAGCAGTTGTAGGAGTTAAAAGACAAATCCAGTTTGACCCACTTGGAGAGGCAGCCAGTCAAAGAACTAGGCATACACCTTAGCCAGTACCTATGGCACAACCATCCCAAAGTGAAAGCAACACATTTGAGAGGAGGTTCAAAAGAGGATGCAAACTACCATGTTGCTCAATTTGAAATAAAGTGCACAACAAATGGATATGAAACAATATATGATGATGTAGTTAAACTCCAACAATTCATAGCTACATTAGAAGGCCGAGCAATGAGCTGGTTTGTCAATATGGTATTACTCATTTTGCTATATATGATGCATTAAAAACTACATTTTTACAAAGATTTAGAAAAGAAAAAGCTCCTTCTGATGTGTTGAAGAAGTTGAGAGAAATTAAACAAAAGAACATGTTAGTGGAAGACTATGCTAAAAAATTTAGAACTTTAATGGAAAGATTACAAGGCAATGAGAGATCTACCGACGAGATGTTGGCAGGTTATTTCCTCAAAGGATTAAGGAGCAGCATTAAGCATGTAGTAGCTAGTGTTGATATAGCTAATGGTTTTGATGTGTTAGTGTTAGTAGCGGCAAGAGTTGAAAGAAGATTCGGCAGATCTAGAAGAAGCATAGTGAATCTAGTTCAGATGCTAAAGTCAATTCAGAATAGGAGTCAGACAAAAGGATGATGGATTCATAACCAGAGAGTGAAGATGAAGAGATTGTGGTCAGAAGACATTGCAAACACAAAGGTAAGCAAAGTAAGAGGAAGCTCTAATTAGTAGAATAAAGAAAGATGGATACTCTATAATTGCCCCAAAGGAAAAAAGGTTTTGCAAAATTTGTGACAAAGAAGGACATACCACAAGTCAGTGCTGGTATAACCCAAAGCATGGAGGACAAAATTCAAGACAGGACAATAGAAATAATAATGAAGTTGCAGCAAATTAGGCCTTTCCAGTTCAAGCACGTGGTGGTTTTTAGAGGCAACAACAAGGAAGACCTCCGTGGAGAGATTAGGAAAACCAGTAAGGAAATTACCAAGGTAACCAACAAGGAAATCAGTAGGAAAGACCACCTAGAGTGATGCCATGTGGATATTGCTCTGCACAAGATCATTGGATTAGGCCTAATTGTCCTTTATGGGTTAAGCACAAAGAGGAAAGGGGTATACCAATTGTTCATTATAATCAGAATAACCAGCAAGGGCAACAACAACAACATGATCAACAAGTTGTTAAGGCAAATGTTATAGTAATAGATTTATCAGATCAACAATTTCGTAATGATCAAGGTGCAAGTACATCAGAAACTCGAAATCAGGATCATGAAAATCAATGGAGTCATGATTGTAAGCAATGTGCTTTGGTCAAGAGTGTGGATGTTTTGGCAGTCACAAGGTCAAAGAATAAATGTCCTATTGATTGGTACGAGCAAAGATAGATTCGGGACCAACTATAGAAACGGATCCAGCAGGATCAACAGAAGCAAGTACAATTTTAGATTTTATCCCAGGAAGATGATGATGGAACCTCTATGCATAGAGCAAAGAAGGATGATAAAATGAAGACTAAGCAAGAGATGGACAATGACTGGTTTGAGGTAATAATTAATTCTCCTTTGCAGTTATCTTTGGACCAGTTATTGACATTAGTACCTTCTTTTAGAGAAAAATTATTGAAGAAGCTAGTTGGGCAACAGTCAAAGCCAGCCAATACACAGATACCTTCAACATCACCTAATAGTATTCATCCAATTGATATGGACTTTGTAGTTCTAGTAGTTCATGTTAGATATGCTCAATGCCTCACCCTTATGTAGCACCACCATTGTTCCATAACACTCTATTTTGTAAGGCCCCCATTATGAGGAGAAGCCATGTGAGAGTGTTGGACATTGGTAGGTTCCTGACTTTGAGGTCAGATGAGGTCTAGTGTAGACCGTAGATGGATAGTTAGGAAGGTTACTTCTAAGCCATTGGATTTGGGATTGATCCGATGTGAGGATCAACCTAAATCAAGGGCTAAAAACAAAAGTAGCTTTCTTAACTTGGGGAAGGGTCTATTTGATATGAGCCATTGGATCTAGACTTGATCCTAAGTGTGGATTAAGCAAGATCAAGGGTTGCAAACAAATGGTTGTTGATCCTACCTTTCTACCATTGGATTCACTTCATAGATCAATTGTGGAGATTAATTTGGGCATGGATCAAGCTACCACGACCCTAGAACATGGGTAGGCCGACTTAGGCTTGGAGGACCATATAAAGATGGTCCCCTACCCATGTAGGAATATCAGTTTGTGTGTTTGGAACCATTAGGGTATCCATCTTTGTACCCATTGTGTTGGCCTATAGCCCTTCACCTAGTTTCTATCTAGATCACCATCTAAGCTCCATATAGGGAGTGCATGGGTGGATAGAACCATCTATTTATTGTTTAGTGTTTGAGTTCCATTGTATTAGAGTTATGAGTTTTAGTTGAATTGAGTTGAGTTCATCTTCTATTCATCTTGAGTCCACTTTCCATTATAACCAAATCTCTTGTGTTATTCCCATGAGTAGTGATACCTCTCTTTCTATCTAACCTTGATCTTGTATGTGTGTTGTGCTAATCTCTACATGGAATTAGAGTTACACCACTAGCCCACCACTCAGTCTTTATTCATTCATTTCCTTTTTTCTTACATGGTATCAGAGCTCAGATAGGTATAGAAGACTGCAGAGATCGTGGAGGCCAAGGAATCAACTCTAGCATTTGTGGAAGGAATGCTTCAACATTCAAGCTTGTGAGAGGTAAATGCTTCAACTCCAAATTTTGTGGTAGGTAAAGGCTTCAACATTGGAGTTCTTGGGAGGCAAAGGCTTCAACCCTATAGCTTGTGGGAGGCAAGGCTTCAATACTAGAGTTGTCAAGAGCTAAAGACTTCAAAGCTAGAGTTCTTGGGAGGCAAAGGCTTCAAGGCTTCATGTTCATGGGACAAAAAGGCTTCAACATTATGGATGTGTTAGCATCTAGGAGTGGAAGTGGAAGCGGATTTGGTGCAATGGATTTGGAAATGCAAACACTATGGGTTCATCCACCAACCTTCAGTGAAGGCAAGTTAGATGGTATGAATTATTTTCTTTGGAAGTTCAAGATTACAGTTATCCTTGATTCTTATGATCTTTTGGAGATTGTGATGGGAAGTGAGCAAGAGCCACAACCTACCTTTGACCCATTGGATCCAAGTATGGTGATTCTCCTAGATGCATAACTTCTACAAGCTTGGAAGATAAGGAATGCAAATGCACTATATTACATAGTGAACAATTGTGTGGACTCTATTCTACCTCTTATTCAACATACATCCAAGGCAACTGAGGCATGGAGTATATTGAGGAGTCACTATGAGGTAAGAAACCAAACTCACATTCAAAATTTAGAAAATCAATTGGAAGCAGAGAAGTTTGCAGAAGGAGAGAAGGTCACGACATCCATTACTCAGATCAAGAAGCCATGTGATAGAATGGCTTGTGAAAAGATAGAGAAGACTAGCAAGGGACTAGCCCAAAGGTGTCTCCAAAATTCTCCACCAAAGTATGATGGAAGGGTAACTACTCTCAACACTCAGGTGAGGCCTCAAGCTTTCACATTTGAGGAGTTCCATTCAATACCAATGGAAGAGGATTTGCAGCTTAAAGCCCAAGTAAGAGGTATTCAGGGAGATGCCATATTCTCCATCAATGCATCAGGTAAAGGTGGTTCCTCAAGAAAAGGTAAGAATGCAAAGAGGAGGAGGAGTAAGAAGAAGATTCAAGGACAATGCTTCCATTGCAAAAGGAAGGGACATGCAATTGCAGATTGTCATGTCAAGAGGATAGATGAAGTGAAGGAGGAGACAATACATGGAGCCAAAGCAAAGGTGGTATGCTCCTCAACACAAGAAGAATCAATTGTGGATTCATGGGTACTAGATAGTGGTGCATCTCATCAAATGACCAATGATATAGGTCAATCTAGTTCTATGCAGCCTCAGCAAGAACCCATCATGGTGACAGGGACAGTATGGAAGGAGATGCAAAAGCAAGGTATTGTTCTTCATCACTTACCTACAATGAATGGAATGAAGGAACCTTATAGAGCTTGTATGATGGGCAAGCCACATAGAGAGACATTCCCACAAGAAAGCAAGAGTAGGTCAAAGGCTCCTCTAGTGTTGGTATATGCTAACTTGTGTGGTAAGATGTCTATAGAGGCCTTGGGAGGATCTTCCTACATTTTAATCCTTGACGACTATAGCAGGAAGATGTGGATGTACTTTCTTTGTGATAAGGCTCAAGCGTAAGATTAAACGACAACCAGAACTTGTTGAAAATGAACCAGGGAAAAGTGTGAAGAAGCTTGGAATAGGAGGTGGTGGTGAGCTCAACTCAGAGGAGTTGGAAGGCTTTTGCAAGTGCAAAGGGATAAAGTGTCAATCAGTGACACCTCACACATCACAGCATGATGGCATTATGGAATACAAGAGTCACACCATTGTTGAGATAACAATGTGTATGAGAGAAGTCATGGGCTTTCCTTATCAAATCACAAAGAGTCATCATGAAGTTTACATTGGTAAGAATCCATCAGTCTCACACTTTAGAATTTTTGAGAGTGTATGTTATGCTCTTGTCCCAGGTCAAAGAAAGAACAAGTTGGAACCAAAAAGCAAGAGATGCATCTTCCTAGGTCATAATGAAAAGCAAAGGGCTTTCATATTATATGACCATGAGGCAAAGAAGATACAAGGGAGTTGTGATGTTGTGTCTATGGAGCAGCCACATGCAATGGAGGACAAGACAAGAGCTTCCATTTTATCATCAAGCGAAGGAGTAGTTCACTATGTACCTAGCCCAAGAGTCATCCCTACCTATGAACGGGAGGAAGCATCATCATCAGATGGTGAGAAGAGAGTCTACCAACCTAAAATCACCCAAACAGATTGGTTGTCACTGCAATGGGTGAAAAATCTCTATGGTCAGAGTAATCCTATGCCAACAACTATCAAAGAGAAGGCAGAAGGACCAAGGAGATCACAGAGAATAGAGGAGCACAAGTGGGCTTCTACTCACATAGTCAGTATAGCCATGATGGTTGTGATTATGAAGAAAGTAATGAAGCCAATAATTGAAGATGAAACTCATGTAGATCCAACATGGAAGGACGTTATGCAAGCCAATTGTGTCAGCTTAATGAAGAACGAAGCATGGGAGGTCACTAGCACCAAGTGGGTCTGGCAGATGAAGTACATGATACAAGGGAACTTGGAATGCTATCACGACACATTGATAGCACAAGGACTTTCACTGGTGAAGGGTTTTGGTTTTCAAGACTCTTTTGCTCTAATGATCACTATTTGCAGCATACTAATGGTAACAACTCATATGAAGTGGGAAGTTTTCATGTTACATATCAGATCAGAACATTTGAATGTTGACCTCAAGGAGGAGGTACATATGTCTCATCCACCAAGGTTTGAGGCTCCACATTCAAAGAGCACATTATACAAATTGAAGAAGGAATTCTGTTTGATGAAAAAAGCCTTAAGATCATTGTACATGCAGATAGACATTGGGAGCTACATGAAGGTCTTAGGTAGTCTTATCTACTTATGGAGTACCATAAAAGATATCAAGTTTCTAGTCAGACTTTTGAGAAGGCTTGGGAATAGACCTCATGAAGGACATTCAAGAGTTGGCAAGCAAGTACACTTGAGAAGGATGGTGGAAATAGCATGCTATCCAATCAAGAAGAATGCAGCAGGTATTCTAACCAAAGTGCTTACAAAGGATCTACTTCAAATACATCTTCAAAGACTTGGCATTGGGCCAAGGAGATAGTTCACCTTCGGGTGGACATTGAGGGAGGGTGTTAGACATGGTCAATGCTCCACCCTAATGGAATACTTGGCATCATGCCAAGAAGGTAGTTCACCATTGGGTGGACATTGAGGGGGGATGTTAGATATGCTCAATGCCTCACCCTTATGTAGCACCACCATTGTTCCATAACACTCTATTTTGTAAGGCCCCCATTATGAGGAGAAGCCATGTGAGAGTGTTGGACATTGGTAGGTTCCTGACTTTGAGGTCAGATGAGGTCTAGTGTAGACCGTAGATGGATAGTTAGGAAGGTTACTTCTAAGCCATTGGATTTGGGATTGATCCGATGTGAGGATCAACCTAAATCAAGGGCTAGAAACAAAAGTAGCTTTCTTAACTTGGGGAAGGGTCTATTTGATATGAGCCATTGGATCTAGACTTGATCCTAAGTGTGGATTAAGCAAGATCAAGGGTTGCAAACAAATGGTTGTTGATCCTACCTTTCTACCATTGGATTCACTTCATAGATCAATTGTGGAGATTAATTTGGGCATGGATCAAGCTACCACGACCCTAGAACATGGGTAGGCCGACTTAGGCTTGGAGGACCATATAAAGATGGTCCCCTACCCATGTAGGAATATCAGTTTGTGTGTTTGGAACCATTAGGGTATCCATCTTTGTACCCATTGTGTTGGCCTATAGCCCTTCACCTAGTTTCTATCTAGATCACCATCTAAGCTCCATATAGGGAGTGCATGGGTGGATAGAACCATCTATTTATTGTTTAGTGTTTGAGTTCCATTGTATTAGAGTTATGAGTTTTAGTTGAATTGAGTTGAGTTCATCTTCTATTCATCTTGAGTCCACTTTCCATTATAACCAAATCTCTTGTGTTATTCCCATGAGTAGTGATACCTCTCTTTCTATCTAACCTTGATCTTGTATGTGTGTTGTGCTAATCTCTACATGGAATTAGAGTTACACCACTAGCCCACCACTTAGTCTTTATTCATTCATTTTCTTTTTTCTTACAGTTCAAGCATAGTATAAGCAAAGAAGATTTGATGAAGTTTTGTTGATGGTGGTTCAGGAGTGAATATATTACCTGAACATATATTTAAAGAAATGGGGAATGGGGCTTTGGCTCCAGCATATTTTCAAATGAAGATGGCAGATCAGACAAGAGTCCAACCTTTGGGCATTCTGAAGTAGCGACAAATAATAATTGCAGGGATGTCATTTATGGTTAATTTTGTGGTAATTAGAATGTTTGAATCTACTTATCCATATGAAATGTTCTTAGGGAGACCTTGGTTTAGATTGGCTAAAGTAAAGCAAGATTGGGGGTTAAATGTGGTTGTGATCATGAAAGGTAAGAAACAAGTCACTTAGCAAAATTCATCTGGGTAGTTCTGTTCAACTTTTTGAGATACAGTCAATTTTCTACATCGAGGTATTTTAGTCACCAGCCATGGTTGAAAGCAGTGATGTATTCCATATGTTGGATGTTGAGGATAAGTTGGATGGTACCAACTACCCATTATGGGCTTATATGATGCGACATGTATTGGTTGCAAAAGGACTACGGAACATCGTGTAGGGTGTTGAAAGACGTCCTGTTATATCTGCGACTACAGGTACTACAAATACAGGTGCTGGAGCTCATGGAGATGGTGTCAAAGATGATATTCTATAGATTCCTGTTCGTGCTACTGTTTCTATTGCACCTACTATAGAGAAGATTTGTTGGGATGGCAGAGATACTCAAGCACATGCATTGATAGCTTTGTCTATCAAACATGCTATTATTCCTCATATTCGCTCTTGCAGAACAACAAAGGATGCTTGGGATACACTTACCACATTGTACTAGGCTAGGAATGAGGCACATGTTGCTTACCTCCGAAAATAGTTGGAGAGTGAGCACATGAATGAAGGTGATTCTATGGACAGTTTTCTGACAAAGATCAAAGACTTGAAGGAACAATTGATTTCTGCTGATGAAGTTATACCACGTCGCTCACTTGTGCAGACCGTTCTGAATGGCCTTCTTGATTCATATCAGAGTTTTGCTTCTACTCTTCCGTTGATGATGAAAGGCAATCCAAATGCCTTGTCATTTGAGGAGTTAGTCTCTGTTTTGTTGCAGGAAGATCAGTCCAGGCAGAACAGGTCCATTATGCATGTTGCAGATCAAGCTTTCCTGGCTAGTCAGAAGGGCAAAGGAAAATGGAGGTCTTCAACTAGTAAGCAAAAATCTGTTAATTCTGCACAATCAAAGAGGGAAGACAAAGATGAAAAGAAATTAGACAAGCAGAAATTAAAGGACGTTATTATAAAAATTCACCTAAAATTTTATATTTCAACTGTAAGTTATCACTGAAATTCGCTAACTTTTTTAGTTTTCAAATGGAAATTATTATCAAAATTTGCCAAAATTTTTATACTTATAATATGTGATACTTAGAGAACTTCACCCATATTTATATACTTTTGAGTGAGGGGGTGGTCTTATTTTTTACCCTTCTCATGATGCTTTCAAAGAAGGTTTGCTGAAGCTTGTATGGTTAGATGCTGAGGATTGGGATATGATCCATGATGAGCAACAGAAGACTCTTGATCGATATCGTTAGCAGCGAGATGCGATGGCCACACATCCAGATATGATCGGAGCATCACATTTGGGTGTCGCGGTGCGTATTACACTATGCATCATGAGTTTGTAAGTATCATTTTGATGATTGAATTTTCTTGTGTTAAGCACGTCATGTATGTTCATATAACATTTTGCATATTTATTTTAGGAATTGGCAGTGGGTTGTCTTCTGACATGAGCATTGGAGGCTTATGGATATTGTCATGGATTGGTTGCATTGTTAGAGGACTTGGAGGGACACAGTGCAGTCATTTCATGGGAGCATCTACGATGAGGTGAGGTTATAAACTTGATTTGGTGTTTTTTAGTTATTGTTTATAAATATCATGTCAATTTTTCTCATTTCATGAATGTGCTTTGTTGCATGAATATAAATATAGGTGTTTTGATCTCTCTTGGCATGTGTATGGAAGTGGTGTGCCACAATTTTGTATTTGGCTCATGTATGGTAGTGGTGCACCACAATTTTGTATTTGGTTCGTATATGGCACTGGTTTGCCACATTTTGTATTTGGCTCATATATTTTAGTGGTTTGCCACACTTTTGTACATGGTTCATTTATGGAACATATATCTCTTTTGTACATGGTTCATGGTTCATTTTGCTCATCTCTTTTATGATCGACAATGTATTTTGCTTTATGAAATCATGTTTTGGTTGCTGATCATGTAAACCCTAAATCGGCAACCACTAGAGTACATGTCACATGTACTCGATTCTTTTTTGGGTAGAGTGTATTGTCTTTTGCTACACAACAGCATGGTAATGTTGTTGCAACAAGAGACAATCCAAAACATTTTTTGCAGATATGGCCATCAGTATAGGTGATGGTATTAGCGCCATTATGTTCAAGGACATATCAACACATATACCGATGCTTTTGCTCAGAGATATACCGATGCTTTTGCTCAAAGACATACCGATGCTTATACCAACGATTTTGATACTGACGTGCATATCATCAACTATAGAGTTGATTTACTTACTTATCTTTAGATTTTTTACTCTATGTTATTAAGTTTCATGTTCTCTTTTCTTAAACTTTGGAAAGAAAATAACTATTATATATACAAGTAATGTCCTATAGACATTTCTTATGCTTCGTTCTCAACGAGATATGGTGCATGGATTTAATAAAAGATATAGGCTATTTTGATGCACGAAAAGGGAAAACAATCATTTGATAACTATCGTCATGAAACCCTTTTATACACATATACAAATCATTTATAAACCGTCTTCTTATGCACACTAAATACATGCATACTTTTACTTTCATCCCTTCATGTTCTAATGCATATATTCTTATGCAAAGCAAATAGCTTGATGAATTAAACAAAGGAAAGTTGGGTACTTCCGTGACACAATTTTGATGATGATAGTCTGGTTGAAATGCAAGCTCTTGCGACTTGAAGTTACCTTCTTTCCTTGATGAAATCCATACAAACTCATCATGTCTTTATCCTCCTCAAGAACTGATAGAGCGGAGCGCAGTGCGTGAATCAAAATCTCAGAGAGCTATGGTGCAGAGTTATGCAATTATGCGCAAGAGAGAAGGGCTCAAGTCTATATGCACAGATATGAAAATACAATGTGACTTATCCGATTAATCAGAAAGCAAGTATATATATAGACGAAGCTTTAGCCTTGGCATTGAATGATGGTCAAGAAGGTTGGTGCACATGGCCATTGACAAGGTGTCCCTAACAAAAGGGCATTTGATAAAATCTGTTGTTATCTGACAAGGATAGAATCGCTTAATGACAAAAGAGGTTTCAATTCCCCTCTTTTTCCTAGCATAGGAAAACAAGTTTGAATGCTACATTGGGCATGCCTCATTGGGCATTTACATTGGGATATTTAGTGTGCCATATTAGGCTACCTCATTGGGTGATTGAATTCTTCATTGGGTTTGTGTGAACTCATTGGGTTATGTGCAAAAGCTAAATCTATCACATTCGATAGTATGCTCTATTGGCTTGTTTACATGTGTGATTTTGTTTACACCACATTAGAATTCACCATTCTAGGCTACTAGGGGGTATTTCTTTTCCCTTGCAATTTGTCAAAAAAAGGTTTACCATATTAGGTATGCATTGCTTTGTCCACCTTGAATATTGTTGAGAACCGTATTAGGTTGGCAATAATTGTGCACCGTTTGAATTTCATCTTTGACGATAGAATCTTTGGTCATCGATTTCCTTCGATGTTTTGCATGCACTTGAATATTCTTTGGCACTTGGAAATAGAATTGGGAAGGTCTTACCATAGGCTTGATTATGGCCTAGGCAGTGTCTAATCCATTACATTTTTTTGGTTAAAAAACACTTGCTAGAAATAAAACATATGTACAATGATTATGCTCAAACCTATGGAAGTAGGAATGATTATAAAGCACTAAAGGCTTTGAGATTGTTGTGTGTAGTGGGAATAAAAAATTGATTGAGCTATGCCGCCCACACGCTACTTCCAACACACCATGTTGATCAATGCCTTTTTGGCGAGGTTGCATGTATTCAACAATACTTCCTTGACTTGGTTTCAACCACTACATGAGAGACAATTCAGGAATATAGACGAGTTACTAGAAGCCTTCATTATAGAATTTTCTAAGAGTGGCATCAGACACAACACCTCCTCATTGATCCATAGCTTCAAACAAACACCTCAAGAGATAGTCAGACTTGCAGGAAGGAGATTTAGGCAATACCTAGAGAGATGCCCAGTGCCAGAGTTACCCACTCCAGCCAAACAAGTGGCTTTATTCTTACATGGATTCTTAAGTACCAAATTGAGATCATATGTGTACTTGAAGGACCCTAGAACCATAGAAGAGTGTGTACGCATGTGCATAGATATTGAGGATAATCTAGGAGAGGAATTGGAGCTTTCAAAAATCTATAAAGATTTAGATAGCTCTACTATCCTTACCTCCAAACAATCCATATCTATCGAGGAGCTTGCAGAGACGGTAGCTCATAAACTAGGAGTCTCTAGCAAACAAATACCTAGATCTTCTCTAGTGAAAAGATGCTACACCTATGGAGGAGACCACATGGCCAATGTGTGCCCAATTATGGCTCAACCCCAAGTGAATCCTAATAGCCAATATTGCACCATAGAAAGGAGATACACTAACTACATTGCACAAGACTGCTCATATAACAAGCAAACAATTAGAAAAAATTATTTACAATCATATCCACAACAAGGGAGATGCCAGAACCAGTACCCATAGCAGTATGGTAGGCCATAGCAACCCTACCAGGCTCAACAAAGGCCTTAGCCTGTGTTAGCTCAGCAACCTCCTCCTCCAACCAATGTGATTCTAGTGAACTATGCAGTGGCAGAAGAAAATCTGAATAGAGCCTTAGTGCCAATAACACTGCTGCTTTCAGAAAGTGACCCAAGTGATCATAGTTTTGACTCTACTCATATTGATAGCCCACATGCCTACTGTATGCAGTCACCTGACCATACAAAAACAAATTATTACGAAGATCCTAGTGAATCTAGTGGGGAGCTTGAATATACCAATGTCATGTATGCAAACACTAACTCTAGGCCTCAACCTAGGCAGATCAGACCCCCATTTCCTAGAGGACCATGCTATCGATGTAACGGATATCACCTCATTCGTGATTACCCTATGCCTATACTGACACAACCCCAATTTGTGACAATTCAAGGTTTTTTCCCAAATTGTGGGAAGGAACACCTATTACGAGATTGTCCTAAGAACCCCATCAATATGCCAAAAATCACTCCTATCAACGTTATTGGGTTCGTGGTAGACTCTACGGGAAGTGTGACTTCCACAACTCCAGTGCAGGTTATCATGAGGGCTTAGACACTTAAGCAAAATGGAGATTTAGGTCAGAAAAAGAGTTCTGAGGCTAGCGAGACCGAGAGTCAGAATAAGAAGAGGACAAAAGCTTGGAGAGAAAGTCGTGAACGAATGAAAAGACAATGGTCTAAGAAGATGAACGAGTTAGAAGAGAGCCTAAGAAAAACAAAAGCCAAGATAACTGAAATTGCATCTCAAACGCACTCTCACACAACACTACCATCCCTATCACCATCCACCCCACTACCTTGTAACCCGCCTCATAGAATTCCACCACCACCTAGAGTAGGATTAGTCTTACTAGATCCCACTCCAGAGAACCTAAAAATGATGCTTAAAGCATATCATCCCAAAATCCAAGAAGGGAAAATGTGACAGATCATGAAAAATGTTACCCTAGAGCTGACCTAGAGATAGAAAGAACCAGGCTTTGTGCAAAGATGGTAGAATTGGCCCAAACCATGTTTGAAGTGAAGGGATTCGATGGTGATGCACCATAGTGTGCTCTCCTTTTCACAAGCTCCACGTCGATGTCCTCAGAGTAGAAATCCGAGCTCCTAAGGCCCCACACGGTACTCCACACAGAGATTGCAGAATACACAGAAAACACAATACATAGGGAGCACAAAGATAGACTTCTTAGGTCTCACAAATGCGATCGAACTTACAGTGGCCATTTGGCCTTTCACATGGACAATAATCGTAACAATCTCCCACTAAAGGCCAATATGGCCAAAGTAACTATGGGAGAAAAATAAAGAATGATAAAGAATACCTGAGTGCAAGTATACAAACTATACCTGTCACTTGATGGGCATGTTACACAGTATACAAGTGATTGTGTAAGATCATGAATCAAGTAATACCCGTCAAGTGACAAGAGTGTCGAAAGCTATCCTTTGGTAGAGCTTTAGTCAAAGCATCTGCAACATTATCTCGAGTGTGTACCTTCTCAAGAATAATGCGCTCAATGGCTAAGCAATCTCTAATGAAGTGATACCTCACCTCAATGTGCTTGGTCTTTGCACGATAGATTGGATTCTTAGCCAATGCAATGGCACTCTGACTATCATTGAGCAAACGAGGTACATGCTGAGGTAAACCCATGTCACAAGCAAGACGAGAAAGCCACAATGCTTCCTTACATGCCTCACTTGCTGCAACATACTCTGCTTCTGTGGTGGAAACAGTTGTACATTCTTGAAGACGAGATCTCCAAGAGATAGCACCTCCAGCAAAATGAAAAATGTACCCTGATGTAGACTTACGATTGTCTACACAACCAACATAGTCAGAATCTGTGTAACCAATAATGGATGCTTTCCCTCTACCTAAGCATAGACACTTGTCCTTAGTGCCACTCAGATATCTCAAAATCATCTTGACCACTTCCCAATGTTTCTTGCCAGGATTAGACATATATCTGCTCACAACTCCCACTACAAATGCAATGTCTAGTCTCGTAGCTACCATAGATTACATGAGACGACCAATGGCAGACTGATAGGGAATTTAGGTCATGAATTCCTTTTCCTCATCTAATTTGGGGCAATCATCATTGCTCAATTTCACATATGTGGGTAAAGGTGTACTCAATGCTTTTCCACCCTACATATTGAACTTGTGAAGTACTTTGGATATGTACTTACTTTGAGACAAGTATATGCATCTTTTGCTCCTATCACGAGTAGTGCGCATGCCAAGAGTATGTTTGGCATCCCCCAAATCCTTCATATCAAATGTTTGACTCAACTTCCTTTTGAGAATTGACAAGTCATAGGAGGACTTCCCAGCAATCAACATATCATCGACATAAAGTATCAAGCATATCAAGCTGCCATGTGAGCATCTCTTTGTGTAGAGACAATGATCCTCATTGCTTTGAGAATAGCCTTGGGACTTCATAAAAGCATCAAACTTTTGGTACCATTGTCTAGGAGACTGTTTAAGTCCATACAAGCTCTTCTTGAGCTTACAAACTAGACTTTCCTTGCCAGGAACTACATAACCCTCTGGTTGTTCCATATAGACCTCATCTGTAAGATCTCCATGCAAGAAAGCAGTTTTCACATCCATTTGGACTAGCTCTAAGTCCTCCATTGCAACGAATCCAAGCAGCATGTGCCGGGTAGTCATCTTGACCACTTGAGAGAAGATTTCTCAAAATCAACACCATGTTGTTGCCTAAAACCCTTTGCAACAAGTCGTGCTTTATATTTTGGAGAAGCACTATCTCATGTAAAGCTTTCCTGCCCTTTGGCAAAGGTACAAAATCCCAAGTACCATTCTTGTGAATAGAATCCAACTCACTCTTCATGGCACGCTCCCACTTGACATGATCCTCTGTCTGCATAGCCTCTTTGTAGTAAGAAGGCTCACCGACATCTGTTAGCATAAAAAAATCTAATCCGGGAACATATCTATCAGGTGGATGTGAGGCACGTGCAGTAAAGTTTCAATGGTTGTTGAAAAGGAATATGTGCAGGCTGATCTAAATGGACATTCTCTTGAACATCCCTATGTGTAGCATTTCTATGCATGCTAACTGGAGGACTAGTATCCTCAAACACCACTCTTCTCACTTCAACCTCCTTAATGGGCTGTTTATGCATTTTAGACTCATTGAAAATGACATCACTACTTCTAATCACTGACCATGTTTCAAGATCTCATAAGCGATATCCAAATTGTCCTTCTCGACCATATCTAGGAAAAATGCATTTCTTTGACTTATAATCCAACTTTTGTCTAAGATTCTTGGGTATATGAACATATGCTTCACACCCAAAAACTCGAAGATGATCATAATATGGTGGCTTCCTTATCCATAACTCTTGTGCCACTTTCAGAGATTTGGTAGTACTAGGTGAAAGGTTAATCACATGAACCGCAATCAATACTACTTTTGCTCGAAAACCCTGTGAGAGGTTTGCATGATGCAACATAGAGACTACTCTATCTTGAATAGTTATATTCATCCTCTCAGCTACATCATTTTGTACTGGGGTATATGGAGCTGTAAACTCCCTACGAATCCCTCTAGACTGACAGAAAAGGCTGAATTCATGTGAGGTATACTCACCCCCATTATCTGAACGTAATGCCTTAAGCTTAGTTCCTTTTTCAGTCTCAATTGAAGCAAGCCATTTTCTGAAATTAGGGAATACCTCATCTTTCGAGTTGTAATCTAACCTTGGTGATCTTGATTTTGACTTGGATATGAACCTATGGATTCTTGAATCAAGGAGTATCGTGCGCATTGTCTTTCTCATAGGTGAGAGTAGTTTCGTATGCGCCCTCAACCTTGGATAAGAAACTAGCTCCTTTTGAAGCTCATCCTTGTTAATGGAATAAAAACACATCTTTCCATTCTCTTTTCAATTTTCTCAAAGTGTCACATAAAGATCTTGGAATTAGATTCAAAGCATTGACACGTTATTTACTTGAGACTTTGCTATTTTCATTCCTATTTCTCATTCCGCAATAGTGTCTTTGTGTAATAGTGGTTCATTTCTTGCCTAATATCATCCGTGATTGAAGAATCATATATATGATGGCCTTCTTTGTACATACACGTGTGTAAATCACAAGGCTTTGAAATAGAAGCATACTATACTCACAAGAACATCGGATGCGCAAACAATCTTTTTGTGTAGATGTTTGGAAAAAAAATTGAATCCACATAGATAGTTAATATATTACCGAAGGACTCTCCTAATAGCTTTCAAGAAGATCAGACTCCTCTTGCAGTAAATTCTTGGGATTTAAGCAAGGTTAGAAGACTTTGGATACTATGCATAGATAGATAACACTCTTGTAAATCCAATTTTATTTACAATGAGGTATTGAGGTCAAGAGCACTTTGTATTTCTCCTTAAGAACAACTTATATCTTTTAAAATTTAGAGATCACTAGACTGACCGTTTTAGGCTTCCACTGATGTTCATTCACCACCTAGGAGGGACTTACTTTCTTCCTTCTCACTTAGAAGATGTCACAACTCCTAACAACCCTACTAATAAGAGTTTTGAAGTCTTTGAATTCACACAATGCTCACAATACCTTTTTGGCTTGTTTTAAGGTCTTGAGAAGTTTCTTCTAGTGCTCGAATCTAAATTAATAGGGCTGATTTCCCAAACCCTAGATACTAGAGGGTCAATAGGCACCTCTATTGTGGTCTTGGTTTTGATGCTAGGTGTTGTTGACGACATGATTGCTCCTACATCATCTACATTTTGTATCTGCATGAGTGCATCTCCATTTTGTATGTAGGAGGCACTCCATTCCTAGTTTATTTCCATCTTATATTGTATTTCTTTTGTATTTGGGTACCTTGTCATTTGCTTCTACCATTGTATTTGTTCTTCTTTTAGGGGAATCACCCCACTTGAGATGTACTTTAGAGAGCTCCTCCTAAATCTATATAAGGAGGGCCTCTCCCCCCATTTGTACTTGGTTAGAAGCTTGAGGAGCCTACTCCATGCTCTTCGCAAGCTCATTTCTAATCCACATGAGTTTACCCATTTCATGGTCTACTCATTTTGAATCTCACACACTCTTTCTTTTGTGAGTATACTCTTCTTTTCATTTTGCTTCCGAGCATGTGCTCTCTACATGGTATCAGAGCGATAGGTGGAGGTCTTGATGATGCTTTTGACGATGATTTTGGTGGTGGTGGTGGTGCTTTAATTTGGTGATGTGCTTTCTCCTCATTGAGAGAATCCTTTTGCCATCAATTTTTGAGCCTCATTTTACCCATTTGCCCACTCTCCCACCCTTCTTTCTCATGATTTTGTACCCCCGTTAAGACCATTTTCCCCTCCCACCCTTTACCCCATTTTACCACCCTCTTTGTGGTGTTATTGAGTGGATATTTCATATCGTAATCTTTGAGGGGAGTTTCTAGCTGATCTCAGCTTGGTTGAAGTGTTTATAAACACTTTTGGAGCGTTAACCATCAATATATGTGTATGCATTCACAGATTTAACTCGGTTCTGAGTCCCTTTTTTGGAGTTGTTTTGCTTCTTCTCTATATTAGCGGGAACAACGTCACTCATTGTCATGAGATTAGTAGCGCAACACTACTATATGCTTCTCATAACTGTTTAACATATATTAACACTTAACCCATTGAATACTTATCCATCGTGATATGCATGCTATGTCTTTGGACATCAATTTTCACTTTAGAGTTTAATTGACCATCGCACAGAAATTCCCAAATATGAAGCTAAAGGTACTGTAGAAGCTTCTCTATCGCTCTACGCAACCCATCCCATGGTCTTCTGATGCGTCTCTACAACAAGAATACTTAGTGACTTCCTAATGTGCTATGCTATCCTGTGTGCAACCGACCAAAAGAAGGACGGAGAGTTCAGCGCAAACCTAAAAAATCCTCCATATTTTCTAGAGATTCACAGGGTTACCGAGAAGAACACCCAGAAAATCTCTATTTTACCTTCCTTGTACATCTCTTTCTCCTTTGCAAATATAAGTGAATCCTTGTTTTGCCCAATTCACTCATTTTGCTCCTGTTGTTTCCTCATCATGGAGGTTTGACTCAGCATCTCTATTAATATTACTGTATCAGATAGTAGTCAGTGCGATTCCATGAAGGACGTCAAAGGCTTGACGTGGTTATGCGGCATGAAGCTCCACCTAAGCATGAACTAGCCTACTTGCCTATCTGCAGCAGACAACAGGCGATAGCTCTTCACGCAGAGAGAGAGAGAGAGAGAGAGAGAGAGAGAGAGACAGAGAGAGAGACATGGTCAGAGTGGCAACCACATCAAAGGACGGCATATTCAGTTCTCTGTAGTGGTAGCCATAGATGTGGACGGAGAAGCCATAGGCAACCATATCTCAACATCACCCAACCTGGCAACGACATTAGGAACTTCTGCAATGTAACATCTCCAAATCCTTGCTTGCGAATGTCCATAGAAGAAGCAAGCTCTGTGTCCGCTATCAAACCCATTAAAAATCCAGATAATCTACATCGGTGTTTTGCTCACTGCAGACCATGAAGGGGTTGAATTCATCATCGACATCATCTGTCAAACTCAGTGTTTGAAGCTTGCGGACTGCGAGTGGCAGAGGTGCACTATCACAGGAGTGTGAGGAGTCAAGATTCCTGAGAAAGCTCGTCAGGTTCAATGTAGTACTAGTAGTGTGAGTGCTAATTCTGAGATGTAGAACTCTGTTGTTTGTTTAACTGATGCAGCGAGGAAATCGGATCTCCATTTGGAAGGTACTGTCCAACTTTTGATGTACTACTGAGAGCTCTATTTTTGGTGTTGTACAGAGCTCTAATTTTGCAGCACTTAGGTGAGGTGACTGGGGTCCCAACTCCAGAGCGCTAATTTTGGAGCACTCCAGGGAGGTCAAAATCTGGCATGCCTCAGACACGTCTGCCACCACATATTCGATGACATCACAATTGATGTATTCGCAATTGTTTTCATATCTTCATGTAAATTAATATTTGGGTAGTTTTTACATGCACTACTCCAATTTTATACACATCGAATCCAAGCAAGACAATGCACAAATGCTCCACCATTAAATAAGTGGCACCGCAGACTTAGTGAAAATTTGCGACAAGATCAGATGATATCACACTTGAGTTCATCCATTACTGCAATGGATTTATACGCAGATGAAAAATGGTCCCCACATCTATTTTGAGTCAAGTTCATTGCCTCACTATTTAAGGGATTCCTTTGTAAAACCCAAGGGCATTTGACCCTTAGTTTGGCACAATAACTTGGCACTAAGTGCTTACTTTTGTACTCTCAAAACATATAAAGAGAAGAACGTGTGTTTGTGTGTGTGATTTAGGTGGCTATTCTAAGCCTCCAAAGTGTTTCTGAGTGCATTTGGGCTAGTCTAAGCCCACCCATGAGCTCTCTGCGTGCATCAAACCATCTCATTTCTCCAAAGTGTCCAATGTGTAGGGCTATTCCAAGCCCCCCTCCCCAAGGATTTCCAGTCTGGTGCCAAGCATTTCAATTTCTTTCCAGATGATTGTGGTTATTTTCAAGTAATTTCTTAGCACACAAGTGTCTTTCAAAGTGTTTTTAAACTCTCGAGACTTACTCTTGCAAAGAACAAACTCACTTTTCTACGAGTTCAAGTTCACTCAAACGTTGTAATGTCAAAGAGTGAAGTTAGAACCTCATCAATGGCCAATTTTTTACCTTCCTTCATACCCATATTCATGCCCAAGGATGAAAGATTAAATGGGCAAAACTATAATCTTTGGAAAGATGTAATGAGAGCATATATGTACACCAATCTCCTTCACGATGTAGTAGACGGATCCAAACTTGAAGCCAATAAGGCCAACAACCTAGAATCTTGGGATATCTAGAATGTTAAAGATAAAAGGGCATTAGGCCAACTTCTACTAGCCTATGATGAACTAACCAAAGGGCACACCACGGCATATAAAACGTCCAAAGAAGCCTAGGATACTTTAGCGGCCTTATACAAAGATAATACACCCTCGAGGATCTATGCTTTAGAAGCAGAATTCCATAATCTAACTATTCGGCCACAAGATACAATCACTAAAGTCATAACTTAGTTTGAAGGCTACCAATGCAAGTTAGCACTTTGTGGTCGAAAGATTTCCAATGAAGATATGGCCACCGGGCTACTTAACAAACTACCTAGGTCGTATGAGACCTTTGTAATGACCTTGTATAATTGAGACCAAGTTCTAACTTGGAAGAAGTCTGTCGTCTTCAACTCCTTCATGACTCGTGAGTCTAAGTCGACCTTCTCCCAAGAGACTGAAATGAAGACCAAAGGACCTTTTAACAAAGGAAAAAATACTAGTCATTACACGAGCAATGGATCCAAGCTAGGATCGACTACTTCCTCCAAGAAGTATATTTATAACTTCTGTGGAAAAATGGGTCATTTAGAGAAATTTTGCTATAAGAAGAAACAAACCTTGAAGGCTTCTAGTTCTAGGCACTCATCCAAACCTTCACAGCACAAGTCACATTGCTCTAGCGAAGAACTCTTTATCTCTACCGAGGCAAATGCTCTAACTATAGCCAAAATACCACGTGAGTTCTAGATCATGGTGAGTCAAATTAGTGAGTCACAAGGGAGCTTCACTTGTGTCTTAGTGGAAGGTTGATGTAGTTAGTTCTTGAATTCCATCAATATTTTGCTTATTTGAGCACTTGATTCATGTAATACCTCCATCCAGGTATCTACCATGAGTTTAGATGTATGACTAATATTTTGGATTAGTTTTCCATGCTATAGTAGGAGAGAAGTCGTGATCTTGTGGGAAGTTCAAGAGAGTCATATGTGTATCTCATCGCTACTGTAGTTTTATAGACAAAGATTTTAGGGTTTATATCTTCCTCATTATATACCCAAATTACATGTTTGATGGTTCATTGGAAAGCTCTTACTATCTATTTTTACCTTATTAATTTGTATAATAATCGGAGTTATGATGGGGATTCAGTGCACTCTACAAGTAGTGTGTGTTCTTGGATTCACCTCTACTAAAGATTTCCATTAAACCTCAATTGCAGAGGTCATATCTCCTTGCATCTTTATTCAAGCTGAGTGTTCTTTAGCTCATTGGAGAGCTTTTTGATTTCTAGTATATGTGGTTAAAAGAATTAAAAAAAAATTTAAGTGACTAGAGAATAGCAAGCTCTACAAGCATGATGAATGGTTTTCTAGACATAAGTTTGTGAGAAGGTCAACCAGTTCCTAGGGGGTTCCACCTACTTCTAGCTATACTTTAGAGGTCAATAAACTCCAAGATTGGTATCAGAGCAAGTAATTGAAGCTTGTAGAATTTTTTAATAACATGATGAAGAATTTGAAGCTATTGGAGCAGAGCGTCATCATCAACACTACATGAAGGTAGAACGAGATAGCAAGGAAGCATCTCAAGCAACATCCAAGCAAGGAAAGGTGCATAAACTTCATTAAAAAGGTAAATGTCATACTTCTTATCACACATATTCAAAAGGAGGGTTAAAGGAGGAAGTTTAGTATTTACACAATGGGCGATCAACATGCACAAATAGAGAAGCTTCATAAGAATGACTATCAAGCATGGCGATTTAGAATCACAACATACTTGCAAGGTAGAGGATTGTATGGTTTGATTGATGGAATAGATATCAAAACTATATTACCAAAGGATCCAAATCAGCACCAATTGAGGGAGTTTAGACTTTGGAATGAAAGAGGCAAAAGGTTCATATTCATTTAATCATAAAATATTCAAGATTCAATGGTAGGACATATACAAGATCTAGACACAAGAAGGGATGTTCGGCTTGCATTGGAAAGGTTGTATGATATAGGTACAAGAGCAAGGAAGATTCAACTAAAAAATGAGTCGAACAACATAAAAAAAGATACATGGACATTGGTCAATGATTATTTGTTGAAGGTTAAAGAGATTGAAGATCAACTATGATCAATTCGAGCTCATGTCGAGGATAATGACTTCATTGCACATACTCTCAATGGACTAAAGGACAATGAGAGATGGAAACCATTTATTACTTCTATCTATGTTAGAGAAGAATTATGAGATTTGATCATTAATGGATATAATAGGTTTGGAAAATAGCTTCTTGATGAAGCCTTTACCTCTCGACCATCCTCAAGCTATCACAATCTCATTCACACTCGCACTCTCAATCACACTCTCACTCTCAATCACAAGGCATTTTTTTTAGTTTTGATCTTCTTCTCTTTGATGCACAAGCCTTCTTATAAAAGAGTTGATTGCTACCCAAAGAAGTGTGGGATCCACCAAATTTAGAAAAACCTGATTCTCTACAAAAATTTCATAAAAGCATGCGCTTCTGGTAGTGCTTTCTTTAGTGGTACCTATCAAAAATAGAAGAAAATCAAGGAAAAAACATATCCAAAGATATCTATAAATGTGCATGACAAGATGTGTGCTTTAAAATCACATATTCAAATAGAAATAGAGAAGCCCTCTTTTTTCTTTAACTAGCTAAAAAGATGGAACTTTCCAAGCCGTATAACTCAAAATTGTGAGGAATTAGCTTAAGATTATGACAATCACTTTTATTCATTTTTTCGATCTGCACAATAGTGTTAGAGATAACCTAGGTCCAAATCCATCTCCAAGTATCACTTTTGAATCCCGCAAGTTTAGAAATTCTAGAGAGAGAATAAAATCAAGGCATTTTCTTATAGTGAACTAAATGTAGAGCCCTAAATGAGGTACTTAAAACATGATTCACAAAAAAAATCATAGAGATACTTTTATTCTCTTATGCATGCTCTACCTTTCTCTCATACAATTTTTTTCCTAATTCTTTCATCTTCACATTCAATGTTCAACACTTGTTTCTCTCATGGTCACGGAGGAGATGAATCTAAATGGATCTACTTCAAATAAAAAAGTATCTCAAGGACAAGCTCTTTTTGCAGGATCATCAAGAGGAAGAAGCAAAGGTAGAAGAGTTTCAAATAGAGGTCGAAGAAGAAGGAGCGATAATCAAGGAACTTCAAGTGGCTCTTTCAACACAAGAGGAAGAGGAAGATCAAGTGCTAGAGATATGAGAGGCTACTACAACTACAATCAAAGACAAAGGAGTGAAGATAGCAACAATTACTATGTATGTGGAAGGTATGGACACTATGCCAAAGATTTCTATCAAAATGAAAATAATCAAGGTGATAATCAAAGAGAAAGATATTCAAGAAGAGGTAAACAACAAGAAAATTATGTAGTTGAAGGTAAAAGTGATGATTATGATTCTCTTCTTATGATGAATGTAGAAACTAAGATGAATTGCAGTAGCGATGTATGGTATAAAGATAGTGGCTGCTCTAACCATATGCCTCATGATGCTTCATGATTTTGAAATATGCATAATCCTTCATGTAAAGGTCATGTTGAAAGTGGAGATGATACAACACATAAGATTATGCAGGTTGGAGATGTTGTTATGCAGGATAAGTGCAAGATGAATTGCTTGAAGGATGTACTTTATGTGCCAACGATCACTAAGAATTTGATGTTGGTTGGTCAAATGGTAGAAAAAGGTTTGCAAGTAAGATTTAATCGTGTAGGTTGCTTCATTGAGGATCCAATGCACATGGGTTTGATTACTAGAGGTAAAAAACAAGGTAGATTTTTACATTCAAGGTAAACCCAAATCATACAAACTATTTGGCTTATGGTATGCATAGAATAACAAAGCTTGATCTATGGCACAAAAGGATTGGCCACATGAACTTATACAGGTCAAAAGAGCTATCAAAGAAGAGGATTCTTGAAGGATTATCTGATCTTACCAAGCAACATATGGTACATCTTTGTGAAGCATGACAAATGGGCAAGCAAAGTAGACAAGCTTTCAAGCATTCAAGCTATGTAAGTGATGGTTTGCTAGATCTTATACACATGGATGTATGGAGTCCTACTAAAGAGGCATCCTTGGCTGGTATCAACTACTATGTATCATTCATTGATGATCATAGTGGAATGACATTTGTGTATTTCATTAAACATAACAATGAAGTTATTGATTTAAGAAGCTAAGATCCAATGGAGGGGGAGAGTATTTATCTCAAATTTTTACTGATTTTTTGTATGATAAAGGTATCAAAAGAGAAGTTACATGCAAGTATACTCCACAACAAAATGGAGTTGCAGAAAGAAGGAACAAAATCATAGCAGAAGCATCTAGAAGCATGATAAATAATATGTGTTTGCCTAATTCTTTTTGGGCTGAATATGTTAGCACAAGTGCGTATATTATGAATAGAGTACCTACTACAGGAGTTCATCATTTGACACCATATAAGTATGGCATGGAAGGAAACCAAGTGTAATTCATTTGAAAGTATTTGGTTGTGTATGTTATGTGCACATACCTAATGAAGTGAAATCAAAACTTGATGTGAAATTGAAAAAGTGTATATTTATTGGTTATACACATACTAAAAGAGGATATAGATGTTATAATGCCAATTCCAATAAGGTGTTTGTTTCAAGAGATGTAAACTTCAATGAATCATATTCATGGTATGTAAATAAGAAAAGTTTGGATGTCATAAATGGAGATGAAAAAGGTATAGATGAAGGAGATGAGTGCTAACCTCAACCCACAAGAAGCACCAAGGGCATGGAATGCAAGGTTGGTAAAGTATCTTATGTTGCAAGGACACACAGCAAGTCATGTTGATTCTTCACTTTATGTAAAACATGTAGATAACATATGTGTCTATGTATGCATTTATGTGGATGACTTATTGATTACAGGGAATGATGCAAATGCAATTGAAGAGATTAAAGGTAATTTTGGAAATAAATTCAAAGTTTTAGATCTTGGTTTGCTTAGATATTTTGTTGGGGTTGAGATTGTGTATGGAGATGAAGGTATGTGGTTGATATAGAGAAAGTATATATGTGATATGCAAAAAACGTTTGGTATGCATGAATCTAAATTAGTTTCTACTCCAATGGAATGTAATGTGAAGTTGAGTGCAAAAGAAGGTGATCAAACTACAAGGAATACGGGCGCATAGCGATGGTTAATGGGACACAATTTCGTTGCTATAAAATTGCATAAAGCATCGCAAGAAGAGTCAAGCACAAAACGTCGGTTAAACGATGAGAAATATGACATTTTTATCGATGTGTGGCACGACGGGATATGCGAAGTTCAAATTGAGCATAGCTAAAGTGACGATTTAGAAAAGCATCGCTTATGCAATGCTATTTGCATCGCATAAGCGAGGGTGATTAACGTCGCTTATGCGACACAAATTGGACAGGCCTTTACGATGCCTTAGCATCGCTTACACAATGAGTTTTTGAAAAAAAAAAACCTTGGAGGCACTTCGATCGGCATCTTCACGCATTTGATCAAAGAGCTCTCCAACGTTCGCAATTGCCTTGCGCTTACGAGCTAAAACAATGGCTTCAAGATTGTTGTTTTGTCTAATCTCTATCTTATTGTCTCTCTTTGTCTCTATTTCTCTCTTTCTACCTCTTTCTCTCTTTGAATTATCTCTCTCTCTCTCTTTATTGCAGGTTATTCAAGAAGCTAACCAAGCAAAAAATATGGTTAAGTATTGTAAGCAAAAATTCCATTCTTTGTATATCATTTGAATTGTGTTATTTTCATTAGTTAGCATACTCACACTTCTTGATGTGCACATATACACTTATACATGATGAAGATGCACGTTCATACATATACACATATACACATGCACATACACACATATATATACACACACATACTTGTGCACATACACTTACACACACACACATATACATGAATATGCACAAACATTTCTACAACCACATAAAAAGACTTGCATGCATGCATTATTGCATATATACATACACATACACACATTAACATATACTTAAATACATGTATATGCACATCCACATGCATGCATATTCACATGGATGCAAATGGAAATGCATCCACATGCACATGCATGTTTCATACATATACACATACATGTTTCATACATATACACATGCATGTACATACACTTGTATATGTTTATACACATACACATACATATGCACATATGTATATATATACACACACATACACATATATACACATATATATGCATACATATAACATAAACACACATATACATATCCACATATATATGTACACACATAAACATGCATGCATATACACTCACTCATACAAAATACATGCATTTATACCACAATAATATGTATTTGTGTATGTGAATATGTGTGTATGTGTAAATGTGTATATGTGAATATGTGTGTATGTGTAAATATGTATATGTGAATGTTTATGTATGTAAATAATCAGATTATTAATATCAAATACCATTATTTGTAGATTCCGATCAATCAGATGGAACTCCACCATCCTCTCCTAATTGTGCAAGGACTATATACTGTAAGTATATCAAAACTTTAATTTTAAATATATTTGATAGATACATAACTGATATATTTTTTCGTTTCTTGTTATAATCAGATTCTGATCAATTAGAGGACACTCCACCACCTCCTATCCATGCAATGACTTCACATGTGTCATCCGATAGGAATTATGATGAATTTTACTAGCAAGATCATAGAATATGTTGGTGTATCTCTTGCTATGGCACGTATCGAAGGCCACGATTGGAATGTATTCAACATGAGGCAGAGTATGGTAATTTTAAGTGTGCACCACCACCTGGTCAATGTGATAATGCTTGGGTATCTATTTTTCTATAAATTAATGCCATTATTTTATTTAAAAACCATATAAAAAATCAAATTACTATTGATATACAAGAATACTTACTCGATGATGATGATGATGATAATAATTCTCATACTCATAATGTTAATATACCTCGTACACGTCATGGACTTGATGTTCATCAATTACAAGCAGAGGTTCCTAGAAAGCCTCTACCTTCTAGTTTAGAGACTAAAATGGTTGGAGATTATCCATTGCCAGCTCGTGATCATTCGTTAGTACAAGCATGTGATAGAAGAAGATATGGAGGGTGGATTAGAGGACCACTTCCTTTAGATGGAGAGGTTTTTAACTTTTGGGGTAATTGCTATATGATTGCTCCATCCACTATTACTAATGTTAGTCATGGTCTCTTTATTGTAGAGGATTTGTATGTGCCTCCGAACTCTGAAGTCACTCTTATGTCATTTTGTGGTCCTATATATGGATGGGAGATTGGCATCGACTTGCACGTTATTTTTAAAATATATTGATGGAAGACCTTACATGTATGGAAATATAACATGTTTAATAAATAGTAGTCATAATAGTTCAAGGACTAATTGCACATTTGAGGAGCGTGAAAATAGTCATGAATCACCATAAATGAGTAGAGATGTATCAAGATATATAGTTGTCAATGCTATTACTACATTACATGCTGTTGATGAATTATTCGTGAATCATGGATGGCATAGACCTCCAAGAGCACCTTTTAGCTAGGGAGAGAATGAAAATTTTCTATCCATATTTAATAACTTATATATTTAATTTTATGTTTAAAGTTTACTTTTTATTCATTTATGGAATACTAATGATTTTTATTCATGTGTGTAGATTCCAACGCATGATGTTGATGATATTCCTGCACACCATTCACAATTGCCAGTAATACCTCATTTATCAGAAGCTTCTATGAGGAGGCTACACAAAAGTGATCCTATGGAATATGCAAGGTTGAAAGATCTATATTAAAAAGAAGATAAAGTACAAGATTTGTGCGACAATGATGAAGATAATGGCATGGTAGATTTTATTGAGGATTGGTATCAAAATGACAATGAGAGCCTTGATATTTCTAAAAATAAGAAATATCTTCGAGAGGAATGTCTAAAGCATGTATATAAAGGAACTTGTTTGACACGACTAAGTGCAAGCTTACTTATTCTCAATCTTCAAAATCATTTTGGATGGAGTAATGTATATGTTTCGACACTATTAAGGTATAATTTTTCAATTTTCTATCTGTTTATATATATACATGCATAAATATATACATGCATAAATATATACATATAAATACATGCATATGTAGACATACACATATATATACATTGTTGGAGCAAGTCTATGACAAGCCTAAGTATTGGCTTGAGTCCCACAAAGTCATAGAAAAAGCCTTAAAATGAAGACTATGTAAAGTTCACTTGTGAACTACCTCTTGTAACTTTTGAAGAGTTTACTTAATGTAAAAGTAAGAGAATCTTAAGTGGTTGAGTCCACTTGATCAAGAATGGAAAGAGGAGCCACGAATTCGTGATTTGTGGTAGGTAGAGAATCAAATCAATCATTGATTGATTGGAGAGTGATTGAGGGAAGTTAGCCTCCCAAACTCAACTATAAATAGATGGCAGTTTTAGTCGTGGTTAGAGAGACCTATGTGAAGACCTCCAAGAGCTGAGCTTTATGCCATATCAAGGTGTGATTACAAGGCACACATATGTATCAGTAAGTCATTGTATTGTACAAGCAATATACTTTCATTTTCATGATTATTTGAGTTCATCTTTCCATGTTCTTGTGATGTGTACTACTCACTGCCATTACTTCAGTTTTTCTCAGTCAGCTTGCAGAGATTGTTTCTCTACACTTGGTTCATCATTTTCAGTGATTTAACTTGGTAAAGTTAGCTCTATAAGGCTACTATATGCTCACAAATTTTCATGTCATTTGGATGTTGGAATCTTCAGTTATGTTCATTTGAAGTCAACAGGGTATGTTCATCTTCACTTCTCTGTCAGGTACCCGACTTTTTCAGTCATCTTGTCAGAGTCATTTCTCAGTGTTTACTCATCCAAATTCAGTGATTCTAAGCTTGTTGGATTCAGCTTACTGTCTAGTATAAGCATACAAATTTTCATGATCATTGGATTCTTACATCTTGAGTTATGTTAATTTTTCTACTCACTGGTCTATTTCTGTAGCAGCCCGTGAAAATCGGGATGATGTCATCACTTGTTAAAAGTCATTCTCAGTGTGTGGTTTGTTATTTTTGATGAGATTACTCTCTAAAGTTAGATCTTTAAGCTACCTAGCCTTCCCCAAGAGGAATTAATCTAATTGTTGCTGTGCTCAGAGAATTATGTAAAACACTGGACAGGTGTATTAACCAAGAATAGCAAGTTTTCACCTCTGAGCTAACTCCAACTTATCTGTTTTGATCTATCTTTTTGAGAGTGATCTTCCAAGGTACATAGGGTGTCTAATACATCCATTGGCAAGCTAAAAGGGCCCACCATCTACTCCTGGAGTTCATTTGGCTAGTGTAGAGCAAAGATTTTGCAACACCTCTTCATCTTCAACACATACCTATCCATCTCTTCACAGTGGTATCAGAGCAAGGTTGGACAACATGGCAGATGGATTTCCTTCATCAATTGACAAATTGGACAGAGGTAACTACTCAGCTTGGTCATTAAGAATGGAAGCTTATCTCCAAGGTAGAAGTTTATATGGTTATGTGGCTGGAGATGAAGTTATGCCAAGTTTCAGGAACAAAAGTCAACCAACACAAGAAGAGCAAGAAAGATTGAGCACATGGTGCTCCAAGGATGCACTTGCAAGGTCTTATCTCCTCAACTCTATCTCAGATTTTTTGTTGCCTCACATTAGAAGTTGTAAGACATCTCAGGAAGTGTGGGATGCACTTGAAGCTTTCTTTGCTTCAAGTACTAAAGCTAGGAAGCATCAACTATGGCTGGATTTCACAACTCTCAAGAAGGCTCCCAAACAAAATGTGACTGATTTTGTCACAAAGCTCAAGGACATAGCAGATCAGTTGGGAAGCATTGGAGAGGTAATAGATGAAGAGCAAATTGTAAGGCAGGTCATCAATGGCTTGAAGGCAGATGACAAGTGGGAAGCATTCACCACAGCTATGGATTTGTACATGGACATGCATGTACCTGATTTCAACACACTCATTGGACAATTACTTACTCAAGAGGCAAAGCTTATCAAAAATGGAGAAAGCTCTAAAGGTAATCAATCTTCAGCTTTATACACGGATAAAAGCAAGTCTAAAGATAACAAAGGAAAGGCAAAGAAAGTGGATGATGAAGCAGGTACATATCAAGCTAACTATGCAGGTAGAGGAAGACATGGCAGAGGTAGAGGAAGAGGAGGTAGACAAGGCAGGGGGAGATCCCAAGACTCCAACTCATGTTCTATTTGTGGATTAACTAATCATACAACTGAAAATTGCTTTAGGAATTCCAGGAATCAAAGAGGCAGAGGATACAATAGAGGAAGTTATGGCTACTCAAGAGGAAGGTTCAACAACTACCATGGCAACTACAACAACTACAATCATTCAAACTATCAAGGAGGCTACAAAGGAAGGAGAGACTACAATAACTACACAGAAGACTCAAACAAAGAGGATTCATTATTGATCATGAACATGGCTATGCCACAAGGTAAATCTGATGAGCATGTTTTCTACATAGATTCAGGTTGTTCAAATCATGTGGCAGGAAATGTGGCACTCCTATCAGATTTAGAAGATCCAAGGAATAAGCATGAGGTACAAACAGGAGATGATACAAAACATCCTGTGGAGAAAATAGGCAATGTCAAAGCACCTGATGGAAACATCAACCTACTCAGTAAGGTACTCTATGTCCCTACCATAACAAAGAATTTGATAAGTGTTGGGCAGATAGTAGAGAAAGGGTTGCAAGTCAGGTTCACAAAAGCAGGAGCATTTGTTGAAGATCCAAGTCAAGGATTCAGAAGAATTGCAAAAGGTGAAAAGACAGGTAGATTGTTCACATTTGAATTACAGGACACTAGAAACATTGCTCTCTTTAATTATGGTAGTCAGACACTCACAGAATTGGAAGTATGGCACAAAAGGTTAGCACATATTGGTGAAAGGTCATTAAAGCAAATCTGCAGGGACCAAAGTGTACTTGGACTTCCTAATTTGTCAAAACAACATATGATTTATAAGTGCAGTGCATGTCAATTTGGAAAGTCTCACAGGTTACCATTCATGAAGAAAGGTTATATGCATGGAGATCTCTTGGAGTTGGTTCATACAGATGTATGGGGACCAAGCAAGGAAGCTTCAATATCAGGATCAAGGTATTATGTTTCCTTTATTGATGATTGCAGCAGATGGACTATCCTATTCTTTATGAAACACAAAGATGAAGTTTTTTCATGTTTCAAAAGATATTTGGCTCTTGTGGAGAATCAAACAGGTAAATCACTAAAAAGGCTAAGGTCAGATGGAGGGGGAGAATACTTCTCCCATGAGTTTGATTCTTTTCTTCAAGAAAGAGGAATCAAAAGAGAGGTAACTACAAGGTACACTCCTGAGCAAAATGGAGTGGCAGAAAGGAGGAATAGGACAATTGTTGAAGCTGCAAGGTCTATGTTAAATGAAAAGCATTTACCTAATTACTTATGGGCTGAGGCTGTATCTACAGCCACTTACTTGATTAACAGGTTGCCTTCAAAATCCCTTGATGGGATGACTCCATATGAGGCTTGGAATGGAAGAAGACCAAGTTTAGATCATTGTAAAATTTTTGGATGTATTGCTTTTGCTCATGTTCCTTCACAGGTTAGAGGCAAGATGGATCCAAAAGCAGAAAGGTGTGTATTTATTGGATATGACAACAATCAAAAGGGCTACAGGTTATACAACCCTACCAACAAAGGATTCTTGGTAAGCAGAGATGTAGTTTTTGATGAGAACAATTCATGGTATGAAGATTCATGCAGGAAGGTCAATTTACCATATGATCTTGAAGAAGATTTTCCAAAGCTTGGTAGAGAACAATCAAAGATTGAAGAACAAGACACCTCAGAGGATGATGAAGAATGTCAGATGGAAAAGATCAAAGCATGGAAGTCTAAAGGTAAAGCAAAATTGCAGGAACTTGGACATGAGGCAGAATCATCACATCATGGCCTAAGAAGATCTATGAGGGAAAAGAAAAAACCAGAAAGGTATGGGTTTGACACCTCATTAGTAACTAAACATTCTATCTACATAGCACAGGACATAAACCAAGAGGAGCCATCATCATTTGAAGAGGCCAAAGCAAAAACAGAATGGAAGCATGCAATGAAGGAAGAGATTGAAGCACTTGAGGAAAACAACACTTGGGATTTGGTGCCCAAGACTTCATCCATGAAGGTAATAGGCTCAAGATGGGTCTATAAACTCAAGAAAAATTCTGATGGTTCAATTAACAGGTATAAGGCAAGGCTTGTGGCAAAAGGCTTTGCACAAACTCAGGGAATTGATTATGAGGAGACTTTCTCTCCTGTGGCAAAGATGCCTACTATTAGGGTTTTGCTTAGTATTGCCTCTTCCAAGAATTGGAAGATACTTCAACTAGATGTAAAGAATGCATTTTTGAATGGTTGGATAACAGAAGATGTATATATGGCACAACCACCTGGTTCTGAGAATCAAGTTTATCCTGATTATGTGTGTAAACTTAACAAAGCATTGTATGGTCTCAAGCAAGCTCCAAGAGCTTGGAATTTCAGGCTTGTTTCATTCTTGCAGGACAAAGGCTTTCAACCAAGCAAAGCAGATCCTTCACTCTTTATTAAAAAGAGTAATTCCGAGGTCATCTACCTATGTGTATATGTAGATGATATTATATTGACAGGAAATGATGCAGATGGTATGAAGAAGATCAAAGATCAGATGAGAGAAGAGTTCAAGATAAGTGATTTGGGTTCACTTACCTACTTCCTAGGTTTGGAAGTTGTCTACAAAGATCATGGTTTGTTTCTCACTCAAAGAAAGTACATTAAGGACATGTTGGCAAAATTCAAGATGCAAGATTGTAAGATTGCAGGTACTCCAATGGAGGTTAATCACAAATTGAGCTCACATGAAGGTGAACTCATAGAGGACATCACATCATATCAAAGTCTAGTGGGTAGTCTCAACTATGCCACATTGACAAGAGTAGATATATGTTACAGTGTGAGTGTGCTAAGCCAATTTATGCACACACCAAGGAAACCACATATGGATGCTGCCAAAAGGATACTCAAATATCTCAAAGGAACCATAAATGAAGGACTTTACTATCCTTATGTATCTGATTTAGGTTTGAAGCTATTTTCTGATGCAGATTGGGCTGGCTCCAAGGAAGATAGAAGGAGCACTTCAGGTTATCTTACCTTTGCAGGTTCAAAGCTTATTTCATGGTCATCCAAGAAGCAACCCACAGTTGCTCTCTCTTCTACTGAAGCTGAATATAGAGGTCTTGTATAGCTACACAAGAAGCTATGTGGATGAAGACATTATTCAAAGATCTTGGATTGGAGTTTGGAACTCCAACTATTTTTGGTGACAATATGAGTTCTATTCATTTGGCTGCTAATCCTATTTTTCATGCAAGGACTAAACATATTGAAGTTCATTATCACTATGTACGAGAGAAGGTTCTAAGCAAAGAGATTCAAATATCATATGTGTCCACTCATCAACAATGTGCAGATATTCTAACCAAAGCATTGGATGGTACAAAGCTTTGCAAATTCAAGGCTATGATTGGTTTGCAGGTAATCTTGGAAGATTGAAGACCTCAAGCATACTTGGCTTGAGGGGAAGCTGTTGGAGCAAGTCTATGACAAGCCTAAGTATTGGCTTGAGTCCCACAAAGTCATAGAAAAAGCCTTAAAATGAAGACTATGTAAAGTTCACTTGTGAACTACCTCTTGTAACTTTTGAAGAGTTTACTTAATGTAAAAGTAAGAGAATCTTAAGTGGTTGAGTCCACTTGATCAAGAATGGAAAGAGGAGCCACGAATTCGTGATTTGTGGTAGGTAGAGAATCAAATCAATCATTGATTGATTGGAGAGTGATTGAGGGAAGTTAGCCTCCCAAACTCAACTATAAATAGATGGCAGTTTTAGTCGTGGTTAGAGAGACCTATGTGAAGACCTCCAAGAGCTGAGCTTTATGCCATATCAAGGTGTGATTACAAGGCACACATATGTATCAGTAAGTCATTGTATTGTACAAGCAATATACTTTCATTTTCATGATTATTTGAGTTCATCTTTCCATGTTCTTGTGATGTGTACTACTCACTGCCATTACTTCAGTTTTTCTCAGTCAGCTTGCAGAGATTGTTTCTCTACACTTGGTTCATCATTTTCAGTGATTTAACTTGGTAAAGTTAGATCTATAAGGCTACTATATGCTCACAAATTTTCATGTCATTTGGATGTTGGAATCTTCAGTTATGTTCATTTGAAGTCAACAGGGTATGTTCATCTTCACTTCTCTGTCAGGTACCCGACTTTTTCAGTCATCTTGTCAGAGTCATTTCTCAGTGTTTACTCATCCAAATTCAGTGATTTTAAGCTTGTTGGATTTAGCTTACTGTCTAGTATAAGCATACAAATTTTCATGATCATTGGATTCTTACATCTTGAGTTATGTTAATTTTTCTACTCACTGGTCTATTTCTGTAGCAGCCCGTGAAAATCGGGATGATGTCATCACTTGTTAAAAGTCATTCTCAGTGTGTGGTTTGTTATTTTTGATGAGATTACTCTCTAAAGTTAGCTCTTTAAGCTACCTAGCCTTCCCCAAGAGGAATTAATCTAATTGCTGCTGTGCTCAGAGAATTATGTAAAACACTGGACAGGTGTATTAACCAAGAATAGCAAGTTTTCACCTCTGAGCTAACTCCAACTTATCTGTTTTGATCTATCTTTTTGAGAGTGATCTTCCAAGGTACATAGGGTGTCTAATACATCCATTGGCAAGCTAAAAGGGCCAACCATCTACTCCTGGAGTTCATTTGGCTAGTGTAGAGCAAAGATTTTGCAACACCTCTTCATCTTCAACACATACCTATCCATCTCTTCACATACATGAATGTATACACACATATAAACATACACACACATATACACACATACACATGTTGTGAGAGTAACGTCAAATTTTACATAGTTGTATCGAATAAAGATATTTTGTCCATTTAGCCTTTGGAATTGTCCACCAAGCCTTTAGAATCTTCCTGACACATCTGCTTCTCCTATTCTAGTCAATCTAATACCTGCGTTGCTAACTCTTTTATGAACTTTGCATACAACTATCAAGTATGAGTTAGCTATGGAGATATTAAGTCATTTGAAAAATAGGAGAAGTAAATTTATCTCAAAGATTTTGAAGAATGAAAGAATAATTTTAAAGGATGGGCGGAAAGAAAGCATTCAATGAGTGCATGTTTTTGTTTTTACCTTAGCTAAGGTAAGAACAAGAACTTGCATTGAATGAATGCTTTCTGTCCACCCATTCTTTAAAACTATTCATCCATCTTCCAAAATTTTCGAGAGAAATTTTCTTGTCTTATTTTCCAAATGATCTAATTCTCCATAGTAAACTCATACTTAATCTTTGTAAACAAATATGTAAACCTTAGTTAGCAAGGCAGCTAATAGATTGATTATAAAATGGGAGATAGCCAAACGATTCAATGGTCTAGATATGAAAGTATGCAAACCACAATATACAAAAAAAAAATTAAAAACAAAATCAAATATACACAGCTACACATGCATACATACATATACATACATACATACACATTTATACATACATACACATACATACATACATACATACATACGTACATACATACACATATATACACACATACACATACATATATGCATACGTATATATACATACATATACACATATAAAACACATATACACACATACATACATATACACATATGCATACATATACACATGCACATGCATATACACATCCACATACACATAAGCATACACATATCTAAAATTATATGCATATATATATATATATATATATATATATATATATATATATATATATATATATATGTATGTATATTTATTTATTTTTATTAATATGTCTTTTTTTCATGAACTTACAAGATATTATCTGAAAAGTTTTTACCAAGTCAGAATACTCTTCCTACCTCACATGATGAAATGAAAAAGATAATCAACAATCTTGGTATAGATTATCAATGTATACATGCATGTCCTAATGATTGTATTTTATATAGAGGTCAATATGTAGACTCTTTGACATGTCCAAAATGTCAATCTCCTTGCTTAAGGATGAAGAAGGTAAAATCCCAAAAAAGGTATTGAGACATTTTCCATTGACTCCACAGATTAGACATATGTTTCAAAGCCCCGGATCTTTTCAAGATATTGATTCTACATGGCCTAAATTTGCACAAAATCCACATAATCTAAAGTTAGGAGTTGCATTAGATGGGGTTAATCCATTCTCCATGAAATCTAGTAAATGGTCAACATGGTTAGTGGTAGTCATAAACTACAATCTTCGAGCATATCTTAGCATTAAAAAGGAACATTTAATGCTTTCACTTTTAATCCCAGGAAAAAGACAAGTTAAAGATATGAATATATATCTTGCTTTTCTCATTGACGATCTCCAAGAATTATCAAGAGGTATTAATGTCATTGATGTATCGAAAAGCATCAATGAAAGATATATTACGGTTCGTGGTATTGTGGCTCGGACTATTCATGATTTTCCAGGATATGGTGTTTGTTCTAGTTGATGTAATTTTTTTATTTAATATGCATACAAATAAATGTGAGTTAATCTAATTATATTTCTACCATTTTCATGATGCATGAATATCTACTAAGGGTTATAAAGCTTGTCCATATTGTGGTGATTGGTTGATATCAATCTATAGTAAGAGTCTCAACAAAAATATTTATCTTCGACATCGATGATTCTTGCCTGATGATCATCCATTAAGATATAAAAGAGAAGCGATACATTTTAATGGAAAGCTTGAAATAGGTCAGTGTCCAAAACCTATGACGCCTATGGATTGGTATAAAAAGTGGACAGATGGATCTCTGATAGATCCAAAATCAGAAATCTTCAGTGATGATGAAGATAATGAGTATGTGAAGAGAGGTAAAGGAAAGTTGGCACTGGCAGAGAAGATATCAATATGGTATTCTTTGGAGTATTGGAAAGAGTTAAAAGTATGTCATCTTCTTGATCCTATGCATATATTCAAGAATATTGGTTATTCATTATGGCAACATCTTCTTGGACTAAAAGATACCATAGCATCAAGGAATGATTTGAAAGATGAAAACTCAAAACGAAAGTTATGGCCAGTTTTTGATAGACATCGACATAAAACGACTTATGCATATGCTCCTTGGGTACTTACGACAAAAGAGATATAGACTATCAATAATAGGATTCAATTGATTCGTAGTCCTACAGGATATGGACCATCTTTCTAGAACATGTTTACTATGGATGATAAGAGCTTATCTGGGTTAAAGACCCATGATTGGCATAACCTTTTGAAACAAATTTTACCTTTGGTTATCAATGGATGTACAACGAAAGGAGTATGAGATGTGATCTATCGTCTTGGATCACTTATAAGGTAATTATGATACTTTTATATTTAATATATATGAATATTTGATATCTTTTATTTTTGAGTTAACTTATTTATAAATTTTTTAATGATACGTATAGGTGGATTACATTAAAAAAGATTGACAAAAACTCGATCCCACAAAAAAAATGTGAATGCAAAGAGCTACTATGTTTGATGGAGAAAGAGCTTCCTACATTTTTTGATATTCAGGGTAATTTATTAGTCCATCTTGTAGATGAAATAGAGATTGTAGTTGTTGTCAACACTCGATGGATGTTTTGGGTCGAGCGATTTATGGGAATATTAAAAGGTTCTGTGCGACAAAGAGCAAAACTAGAATGATCCATGGCAAAGGGTTGGATGCTTGAAGAGTGCATGTATTATGTTAGTGAGTACCTTGAAATAGTTCATGAAGAAGCTCCACATGCATGGACCAATGAGTCTTCTTCAAAAATAATAGATGAGGTATTATCAGGTAAGGGAGTTCCATTTTTATTTACATCTCAAGAAAAAAATGATGTTTCTACATTAGGGAAAAAAATGAACCCTGCATGGGCCTTTTGGATTAAGGAGTGATTAGTGGACCAATGAGAGGAAGGTGGTGGACACAATCTATAGCCTATAAATCACTAGGCTGAAGGGGGATGAGGAGACAAGATTCCCCTATGTTCAGGTTTTACCTCTAGAGAGAGAAAGGAATCTCGTAACTTACTTGAGCCCAAAAATTCAAAATTTTCAAAAAGTTATAAAACTCATCATAACACCATTTAATGGTCCCCCAACCACTTTTTAGGATCAAAAGTGCTATTTTTGAGTTCTAAATCAAAATCCATGCATGAACTGAACTGAAAAAAGTGACTTTTTCAAAAATAACTCAAAGTGCAACTTTCTCCCTCCAAAACCTCACATTTTCATACCTAGTTCCCAAAAAGTCATCTCTTTCCACTACTTTCTCTCCCTAGCACACCATTGTAGCTCTTGCATCTCCATTTCTTTCTCTGTGCATCATCTTCTTTGAATTCCTACTGTCACTTCCATAGCCTGAACTCCAATGGAGAAACCTAAATCTCATAGACGTCCAAAAGATGAGGTTATCGCGATAAAATGTCACAATATCAAGGCTAAAAAAGGAATTTGGTTAGGACATGAGTTCTGAAAATGTGCATGGGTGTACATGCGACCCTCTGGTGTTGGTCCTCACCGTGTAAGAGATCGTGGAAACTTGGATCTTCATTGGAAAGGGAAATTATTAGGCTTCAAAAAGCTCAAAAATGGTGAAACTGTTGCCATTGTACAACATGTTTTCACAATGTCAAGCATGAAATTGGAAAACTCAAACAAAATGAGATATCCTATCAACTGTAAGTATTACTCATTTACTTTTGTCCAAATTTCATAATATACCTAGCTAAGTTGTGTAGTTTTTCATTGTAGACATATTTCCTTCTACCTTGGTGGAAGAACAACCACTTCATAGTCTTATAGGTACTTTCCAAGCATTGCATGCAGATGTTGGGTCGATAGTCTTTCCACAAGCTCCTCCTGCTTAGCTATTACGTGAGAGAGTTTTCTTTTACACACATACATATGTTGTACCCTCTTCATCAAATGATTTTGGTAGGTTAGAGATGATTAAGGTAGATTCTCTTTTAAAGCTCGAGTGGCCACAACCTGATGTATGGACATTAACATCTTTGAAGCATAAGATGGTGATGGACATATACAAATCTTTGAAATTTACAAGAGTTTCAAGATCTATAGGATTACATTGGTGTGTTCCTGTTCATTGTTTTATACATTTATTTCAGATATTCACAATTCTAGAGACTTCAACAATATTCATGTTAAAAGATATCACGTATGAGCAGGTACAGGGTTTACTAGGTAAAAATTGGGGACTTGTAGAAGGATGCACCAAAGGGGATAGATACCTTTGTAAAATTGGTGCAATAGGCATAAGATTTCGATACTTGAAACATCGTACTTCATTGTACATTAGATTCTATTATGATCGTTGGATGTGTAAACTTGGTGAATGGATACCATTACAAAGATCTGAGGGTTTTTTAATTTCATTTGAAATTAAGATAAATCTACCCAACAACAAAATGGAAGTTATTCCAGTAAATCATCATTGGACTCTTGCCAACGTGAGAGAACATCTAGTAATCATGGGATTTGAGGATCTAGATCAATCAAAGTTCAGAATACAAGGGCATAAGGTAAGCATATGGTATTTTTTCTTTTTTTTATACAAATTTTTATACTCAAATATGTTCATTTAAAGTTTTCTATTTGTCTGCAGATTGGTAAGAGGTTGGAGGATAAAATTAAAGTCCTTCCTGAATGGAGTGTAGATGGAACTCAACTTTCATTGTCATAGCTCAAGAACTATTTGAGTGCTAGAGTGTACACACAACCTATGTTCCATTTATAATCCTTTGTCTGCAACAATGTATTTAACATGCAAGACATGTAGCATGTAAACTTTTTTGATCTCAATATGATGTACAATTTGCCAAATCTTTGATTCTTCCAATGGAAATTTATTATAATTTTAAAGTTCTGAGAATTTATTTTTTTCTATTGTGTAGATGTGGTGTATCTTATTCTCGCTAATGATTCTGTTCAATCTTTTTTATGAGCCAAAGTTTTTTTTGAGAGTTCTGTGCATGATTGTTTTATTTGAAGGTATCAGTTTTAGTTTTAAAAAGGGTCCCACTCACTTTAAAATTTTGAAACTACTATAAAAGCAACACTTATTCTCTCATTTCTCACTTTTGCAACCAACAAGAGCTAGAATCACTCGTAGAGCACACACACAAGCTAGCATCACGTGCAATGGCTACTGCAACCTCCAGTACCCTGCAACCCAAACGTCCACGTGAACTCTTCAATGAGTTCTTGGAATCAACTGAGTTCAAAGGTCAAAAATACTTGTATGGCCTATTGTCTAAAGTACCTGATCTAGACAAAACAATTCAACTGAACTCAGAAATAGCCGCTTTATGAGGGTAAATGGATCCCATGTGACCTTTTACTCTACATACACAAAGGCGATGAAGCCTTCATGAAGCGCCTTAAGCGATTCATGGCAATTGCTGAAACTGCAGGGCACTTATTAGATGACTCTGTGCCATTAGTAAAAAAAAACTTAACAAAAAGAAGAGGATGGGTACAAAGTACCTTTCTTACATTGCAACAACATATTTTATCATTAATGAGGAGCCTGAACCTACACATGTTGAACTCCCCAACCTTGTCATTGGGGGATTTTGTTAAGGAGAAGAATGAGCCTCAACCAGAGGCCATAAATTTTGCCAAAGAAAGCATTACAATCCACAAGAATTTCCTAGTGGTGTTGAGGACAAACTACGTGAGCAATCAAGCATGGAGGAGGCCCCCCCTTGAAATCTCAACCCCTCTGAGCCCACATTACTAGAGGTAGAACTTGAATATCTCTCCATCATTGTTACTGATGGAGAAGAATTTATTTCTTTTCATGACATTGAGAAGGCATTCGGTCTACGTCTAAACGAATGCTTGAGTATTTTCTCCACAATGTCAAATGTTCCGCTTGAAAACACATCTGACATACTTGAAAAGAAGGCAATCCCACTTGGGGATTCTGTGGCAGACACCATAGCAATGTTGTGTTCTGATATTTTAAAAGATGACAACAATTATACTACAGCGGAGGAGTTCAGTATTGATCTTGATGCCCCTGGAAGAGGGGAGGAAGAAGACAAGCTTCATGATATAAGTGGTAATTAAATTAAATAAATGGATAATTTAAGTTAAGATTGTAAGAGCTTGAATTCTCATTTTTTGTTAACAGGAAGCAATTGAGCTTGACAAGTTCGCAACAAGATCTGATGGGGATCGAGCTTCTCCTAGGAGTGGTTCATCCTTGGCAAACTACATCAAAAAGTTGCCAAAGGATGATTTTGTTATCATACATAAAGACTAGAGTCTGGATGGGCGCTTCATGACTTGCTGTTTGAAGGCCCTTACAAAAATTTTGTGTTTATGTACAATTACCCAAGGCACTAATTGTGTCATTTTGGTTAGGAAATCCTTAGTTGTAACTACATTAGGACTTAATTTTAGAGGAAAAGTACTAGGGAAAATAGGTATCGCCATGGGTCTGGGAATGCAAGACCCCCATGTAATATCAAGATCTGTATTGACTTACCAGCTCCCTCAATCTCTCAAAAGGAGAAAGAAAGTTGTAGAGAAATTGAAGGCAGCTGAGAAGTGATGTAAATGTTTTGATAATAGAAACTTTAGTTTTTCCTTATTTGTCTAGTCATGTGTATGAATGTGCTTAATAAACTGAACCTATCTTCTCTCCACAAATTGTATCTAATTTTAAGTCTTTTTATTGTGCCTATGGTCTGTATGTATCCTAAAATGCATAAAAAAGGCCAAAAAAGCCCCAGCCACAGAAACGCGGGAATCAGCCCTACAAAAATTTTGCAGGGCTGATTCCTGTGTTTCTGTGGCTGGGGCTTTTTTGGCCTTTTCTAGTGTTTTTATGGGCTCCAATGTATGGGAAAGTATGTTATTGTTCATTTTCTTTTGGCTATGGTAGCAACAAGCTTACACTGAAGTCAAGGCAAGGCCAAAGGTTACCTGTAGGGCATAGCCTCTGTATTAAATAGACCTAACATCTCATTCACACATTTTATGTATACAGAAGCCCAAAAAATGCAAAAAAAACCCAAGCCGCAGAAACATGGGATTCAACCCTTCAAAAAATTTGCAGGGCTGAATCCTGCGTTTCTGTGGCTGGGGGTTTTTTGGCATGAAAATGATATGTAGGGCATAATTAGGTACAACATGTACATATCTAGTAACAAAACATCAAGCATGCATGTTCAACTCATTCCATATATAACTGACTGAAAGAAAAGTTAGTTGCATACAATTATGTTGGGGAGTCAAAGATAGAGAGAGTGGGAGAGAGAAAAAAAAAGGACACAATGAATATAGGTTAACACAAAATTTTCTATTATCCATTGTATTACATTGTAAAAGTAGGCCTATCAAAAGGTACAATATACACATTTCATGGGTTATTTCCTCTAATTCTTCTTGCTAGCTGAATGTCCTTCGGTTGTATGGTTACTCTCTTGGCATGGATAGCACACATGTTAGACTCCTCAAGCATGGAGATGAGGTAGGCCTCACCTGCCTCTTGAAGTGCTTCAAGTGCTATCCCTTGTATTCGTAGACCTGCACGGTAGCTTTGTACTTCCTCTTTTACTACCCTTGCAAATTTTGCATTGAGGTGTACGTCATGGTTGATTGGCTACATCCTGATTGGTCATCTTCTTCTTCAGAGATACCTTGTAAGGGCATGGAAAAATGCTTTGGAAAATACCTTTGTTTTGTAGAGCCTGCTTCAAAAGATTGTACAATGCAGTGTATGCTCTAGTACTAACACGTGCTTCATCACATACCAGCTGTACCTCACTAGGACTAATAATATCTTCTAAGTTGCCTGCAAAATCTTCTATCACTTGGGTTTTGATGTGATTTCCTATTGGTGAATCCAAAATCATAAGCACATGTTTGTTGCTAAGACAAGAATTCAGAAACTTCAATTGATCCTCCATTGTTGAGGAAGCACTCACATCTTCAACAAATGGCCTCCAGAATAAGAAACTCAATCTAAAAGTCTTTTAACATAAATGAACAAGCGAAACACATACCTAAGTGCATAAAAACATCGTTTCCGTGCTCCACCACCAATTGAAAGAGTATGAAAGGATGATAATGGTCGTTTCCTATATCTCATCCCAAGTGGAGTCTCTTTTAGTTGTGTAAGATTGGCTTTTAACTTTCTAATTGTGCTCTCCTTTTCTTCCACATCTTGTTGGAGTCTATTATTGTGCTCATCCAAAGATTTGATAGCACTTTTTAAAGTGTGTATAGCACTCTCTAAACTGTGTATCTTGAAATGGTTGTGATGACATTGTTGCATCCAATAATTTTCTATAGATGTAGAATGGTTAGACAATCGCTTGCAATAGCCTAGCAGTCCATCTTCACTGCTACCAAGGAATTGTAAAAATGTGGAGATACTATGGAATCTAGGATGAACATTAGCCACTGGATCTAAGGGATAATAAGCACCATTGACCCAAAGATCAATATTCTTCTCTCCAGCTGCACGTCGTTCATTTTGAGAATCTATGTCATTGCTACCTCTAGTTGTTGGTGAAAATTCTGTTGGAACACGAACATGTACACTCTTTGTGTGAGGAGCACACGTTGGTGCTGGTGTCATGTTCGTAATACATGTGAGCACCATGATGTTCCAAAACTCCAGCACTGAATGGGAAGAAGCACAGAGATGGCTGGAATGGCTAGTACAGTAGCTGCGTGCAAGAAAAAAAGTGTGTTTTGGTATGTGGATAGGTCAAAATGACTTTTTTTAGTGTGTTAGAGGGAACTTCAAAAATTCATGTTTTGGGGCAACCAAAGTTACGAGTTTGATGATGTGGCACTTAACTTTTGGAGGGATTTTGAAAAGTATGTTTTTTAAAAGTGTTTTTTATAAAAACAAGACTAAAAAAGTTAGGTTCTCACATATACATAAAAGTATGAGCCATTTTGAATAGAGAATAGCTGAAAAAGAGACTTTTTCAGAAAAGTCATTTTTTAATTCATAAAGATGGACGGATTTGATGAGGTGGTAAGTGGTTTTTCTCTCTCTCTCTCTATGTGCAGAAGAGAGAGAATATCCTAGCTCAGCCTAAAAAAAAGCTTACTTTAGCCTACCAAAAAGTGCTCTATTAAATGCACTTTGTCCCCTTAACAAAGTACAAGATTAAGCTTAATCCTTAAAAATTAGGAATCCTTACAACACCCATGTAGGGTTCACCTTTTCTCCTAATGACTTTTGTAGCATATAATAGCGAATGCATGCAAGCATTCCTTAGCGAGTACAAACAGGAACTTCAAAATCTCTGAAGTAAAAGACGAAGAAACTAAAGATATGGATGTAATCTCCATAATAATGAGATTACAAATATATCTTCTTTCACGGATTGGCTATATAGTCATTTCCAACGTGCCAATGGAAATAATGAAGAAATCTCAGATGAGGAGAGAGAGTTAATGATAGGTTGTGAATGAAAGGTAATTTTATTTTAATAATATTTTGTTTTTTTTCATATATGTATATTAGTTTCTATTTACTAATTTAATTTCTTTTGCATGCTTGAATGTTCACTAATATGTGGGCTTTTGGACAACATATTAGAATCAAAGCCATTGATTCTTTACGTAAAACAGAGGATTCTAGTATTGTTGCTTCTTTTAAGCAACTATCACGTGCTATCTCAAAAGACACGACACTTATAGATGGCAAACTTGGTTACATGGGAACTGTTGTTGGTATCTATGAAATATCATTTCGTACATTCAAACATGTAGGAAAAATTTTATATGTTTTATGATAGAGTTTATTATCTTTTTAAGCACCTAATAATGGTTTTTTGTTTTTATATATTTTGATAGGTCATTTTGAAGGTTGAATGGTTTCGAGCCAAGTATAAATAGTAATTCCACATTAAGAAAGGAATTATCTGGGTTTTGGGCAATTGATTCTTCCAAGGTAATGCGATGTACTAAAGAACCATATATTCTTCCTAAGCATATTGAACAAGCATTTTTTTATAAAAACTCAGATGCTCATCCTTGGTGGCAAGTCATTCATGTTCAACCTAGAGGTAGGTCATTGTTTGAACAGCTTATTGTTAGAGAGATCGAAGAAATTCCTCTTGATGATTCACCATTAGATACTGATACATCAACATCTGAAAGAGAAATTAGAATCATTATACATGATAATTATACTAATCTTGTTGATGAAGAGGATAATACTCTACATGCTGATTCTAATGACGATGAAGAGGAATTACCAGAAATCGATATTAATCCATCAATAGATGATGTGCTTCATTAGAACACAGATTTAAGAATAGAAGAAATAAATGAAATCAATAAGGATAATGAAGATGAGACTATATTGATGTCTTACCAAAATGATGGCCATAATGAAAACATATGAGCAGATTAGATAGTAGAGTCTACTCTAGTTATCGATCAATAACTTGAATCATTTGAATGGATATCAGATAATAGATTCTTCTTTATTCAACTAGAATATTGATGAATCCTACTAGAGAGATGAAATAATGTTCTTTTAAGTTAGAACATGAAGCTCGGGGGTATGCCTAATTATTTTATAGATAGCTTTATCTTCGAGGAGCAAATTTTCTCATGTATGTATGCATATGTGTGTGTATTCATGTGTATTATATGTATACATGTGCTAGTATGCACATATATGTGTTTCATGTATATGTATGTGTGTGCATGTCTGTGATATATGTATACATGTGTTAGTATGCACACGTGTATATGTACATATGCATTTGTGTAATATATGCAAGTGTTTATAATTGTGTATGCATGTATAAGTATACATGTGTGCATGTAGGCATGTATATGTGATGTGTACATGTATATATGTATATGTGTCTATGTGTAAATGTGTACATGTAAATATGTATGCATGTATATATATACATGTGTGCATATAGGCATGTATGTGTGATGCATAATGTATCTACTCCATTTTATATTTATGTATGTGTATCTACATGATGTGTATATATCTTTATATATATTATGATCATCGTTGAGTAGCTATATATAGAGGCATAAGGTTGGGAGGAGAGACATCTTTCTAGTAGGATGTCGAAAAATAGATGCAATATGTACATATACTTCAATCATATGGCTAAAAGGTTGAATTAAAGTTTCGAAATTAGGGTTTGTAAAACCCTAATATCAAAATTAGTATGTCCGAATTAGGATTTTTGAAATAGAATTTCTGAATTAGAATATTTATAATAGGGTTTTTGCATTAGGATATGCATGTGTATGTATGTGTATCTATATGTGCATATGCATGTGGTGTGTGTGTGTATGCATGTGTATGTGTATATTCATGTAAATATGACTATGTGAGTCACTTTGTGTGTACATATGATTATGTATGTGTATGTGTATGTGATTATGTGTATGTGTCTATGTGTGTATTCATTACATGTTTGTAACTGCATGCATGTCTATGTGTGTGTAAAAATGTGCATGTATGTGTGTATATGTATAAATATGCATGTATGTGTATGTGTGTGTTAATGTGCATGTATGATGTATATGTGTGTGTATGCATGTATTTGTACATCTAGTCTCACTCTTTTCTCTCTCTCTCTCTCATATACATACATACATACATAAACACACATACTCATATCCACATATATATACATAAAAGCAATGCATACCATGCATTATCTTGATGATGAGCCATAAGTGTTCACATATCTTTTAGACATCACTTATGCGACCATCCTGCCCCAAACTCTGTCTCAAGTGAACTAAGTACGTATTTTTTATCCCTCTCACCATGATCACTACAAAAATAAAAAAATCATGTAAATAAAACATAAGATATTTATTTCAATTTATATGTAAAATTTATACTTATTTTCACTGCAAGTGGACAAGGCGTAGGTAAGAGTCGCATAATGCTCGCATTCTTCTCTTGAACACCAATCCATTTCCTATATACACTATATTCCCCTCTAGCTCTATATCGCACTCTAGCTCTAAGGTGCCTATGCATGTCCTCATAGGCATATGTGATCTACTATCATGATCTAGAGATGGTATAGGTGTCCTGAAAATAGATAGATAAGAATAAGTAAAAATATGTGTTATAATATCGTTAAAACAAAATTGTGAAAAAAAAAACATACCTATGAGCAGATAGCTATCTTCCTACATGTGGAGCCATAGAAGAGCCCTCCTCTGATCGCTGGGTAAGCATCTGGATCGTAAAATCTAGCTTATCATCAGGCATCTTTGAGTACTCCTGCATGATGATCCCTAAAGTATCAAGCGGAACTCTTGCTCTCATAAGACTTTTTATGAGAGTGAGTTTCACCTTTCTCTCTCTACGAGGATCCATAATATTTGTACTTATAAAAGAAAATGGGTTAGAAATCAATATATGTACGTGTAAATATGTATGTGTGTATATGTATATGTAGGTGTATATGTGAGTGTGTATGCATGTAAGCATGTATGTATGCATATGCATGTGAATTATGTATGCATATGTATGCATGTGTGTGTATGTGTGTGTGTGTGTATGCATGTAAGTATGTATGTATGCATATGCATATGCATTATGTATGCATGTATGTGTATGTGTGTATGTGTCTCTATGTGTGTGTAGACATATATGTGTGTGTATCTCTATGTGTGTGTCTATGCATATATGTGTGTGTATATGTCCATGTGTGTGTGCCTATGTGTGTGTGTGTCTATGTGTGTATATACGTGTGTATCTACATATATGTGTCTATATGCATGTGTATGTATGTGTGTAAATGTATGTGTGTGTGTAAGTGTGTATGTGTCTATGTGTGTGTGTGTGTGTATATGTGTGTGTCTATGTGTGTATATACATGTGTATCTATATATATGTGTCTATATGCATGTGTATATGTGTGTGTAAATGTGTGTGGATGTGTGTAAGTGTGTATGTGTCTATGTGTGTGTTTATATATGTGTGTGTGTAAGTGTGTATGTGTCTATGTGTGTGTGTCTATGTGTGTAAGTGTGTGTGTATGTGTGTATGTCTATGTGTATGCAAGTGTAAGTGTGTCTGTGTATGTGTGTAAGCATGTGTGTGTGTGTCTATGTGTGTATGTGTGTGTATGTCTATGTGTGTGAATGTGTGTATGTGCGTGTGTAAGTGTGTATGTGTGTGTTTATATATATATGTGTGTGTAAGTGTGTATGTGTCTATGTGTGTGTGTGTGTCTATGTGTGTAAGTGTGTGTGTATGTCTATGTGTGTATGTTTGTGTGTATGCATGTGTAAGTGTGTGTGTGTGTGTGTGTCTATATGTGTATGTGTGTGTGTGTGTGTCTATGTGTGTAACTGTGTGTGTCTATGTGTGTATGTGTGTATGTCTGTGTGTATGCATGTGTATGTGTGTAAATCTATCTGTATATGTGTGTGTCTATGTGTGTAAGTGTGTGTGTGTCGATGTGTGTATGTCTGTGTGTATGCATGTGTATGTGTGTGTGTAAATCTATGTGTATATGTGTGTATGTGTCTATGTGTGTGTGTATGCATGTAAGCATGTATCTATGCATATGCATGCATGTGTGTGTATGGGTGTGTATGCATGTACATATGTATGTATGCATATGCATATGCATTTTGTATGCATATGTATGCATGTATGTGTATGTGTGTGTATGTCTTTTTATGTGTGTGTGTATGCATATATATGTGTGTATGTGTGTATGTGTGTATGTGTGTGTGTCTATCTACGTGTGTGTGTGTGTCTATGTGTGTGTATCCATGTAAGCATGTATGTATGCATATGCATGTGCATTTTGTATGCATGTGTGTGTATGTGTGTGTATGCATGTAAATATGTATGTATGCATATGCATATGCATTATGTATGCATGTATGTGTATGTCTCTCTACGTGTGTGTGTATGCATATGTATGCATGTATGTGTATGTGTGTGTATGTCTCTCTACGTGTGTGTGTATGCATATATCTGTGTGTATGTGTCTATGTGTGTGTGTATGTGTGTGTGTGTCTATGTGTGTATGTGTGTGTCTATGTGTGTATATATGTGTGTATCTATATATATACCTGTCTGTATGCATGTGTATGTGTGTGTGTAAATGTGTCTCGATGTGTGTGTGTGTGTAAGTGTGTATCTGTCTATGTGTGTGTATGTGTTTATATGTGTGTATGTGTCTATGTGTGTGTATGTGTGTATGTGTATGCATGTATGTATGCATATGCATGTGCATTATGTATGCATATATGTGTGAGTATGTGTGTGTATGCATGTAAGTATGTATGTATGCATAGGCATATGCATTATGTGTGTGTGTCTATGTGTGTGTATGCATGTGTATGTGTGTGTAAATCTATGTGTATATGTGTGTGTATGTGTGTGTATGTGTGTGTATGTGTCTATGGGTCTATGTGTGTGTATGTGTATGCATGTATACATGCATATGCATTTGCATTATGTATGCATATGTGTGTGTATGTGTGTGTATGCATGTAAGCATGTATGTATGCATATGTATGCATGTATGTGTATGTCTCTCTACGAATGTGTGTATGCATATATGTGTGTATATGTGTGTATGCATGTGTGTGTATGTGTGTGTGTGTGTCTATGTGTGCGTGTCTATGTGTGTATGTGTGTATGTGTATGTATGTGTGTGTACGCATGTAAGCATGTATGTATGCATATGCATGTGCATTATGTATGCATATGCATGTGCATTATGTATACATATGCATGTGCATTATGTATGCATATATATGCATGTGTGTGTATGTGTGTGTATTTAGGTAAGTATGTATGTATGCATATGCATAATGTATGCATGTATGTGTATGTGTGTCTATGTCTTTCTACGTGTGTGCATGTGTGTGTATGTGCCTATGTGTGTGTATGTGTGTGTGTGTGTGTCTATGTGTGTATGTGTGTGTGCTTGCGACGCAGATTTCTAGCATCATATAAGCGACACTATGCATCGCTTATGCGACGAATTGTTTTTTTATTAAAAAAAAGTCTCGTCGTTTATGCGATGCTAGCACTACATAAGCGACAAGATTTGCTTTTTTTCATTGGGGGGCATCGCTACGGCCCCCCTATTTCTAGTAGTGTTCTGAGTCCACTAAGAGGTAACTCATCATGTGTCTCTGTCGACTCGAGTTAACTCAAGTGAGTTGTATGCTTCTAGAAGGTTGGAGAGCCATAGATTAGAGGGTTCCCATCTTGACAAGTTTGCAAATGTATGCCATGTGTCCAAGTTCTCTTGAGTCCAGTAAGAGGTAAGTCACCATGTGTCTCTATCTACTACACTTAACTCAAGTGAGTTGGATGATTCTAGAAGGTTGGCGAGCCATTGGGAAAAAATAGTCTCCCGCATTACTCATGGGAGTTGAACCAAAGCCCTTCTCCTTCACATCCTATTGACTTAACCATTAAGCTAAGCTCCTAGCTTGCCTGTAAAGAGCCTTAAATTTAACTTGTCTTCTAGCATTGCCAAGACTCACTTTATAACAATGAGGATATTCTCAATGCAAACAATGCTGAGGAAGTTCTTATTGATTTGGAAATCTTATGGTATAAGATATGATACAATTTGTGGAGAGTAATAGACTTATAATGTCTATGAAATTTATGGAATTCTGAAAAATGTAAATATTTTCTTTCCCTCCTGCTCAATATTATTATAATTTGGTTAATAGAAGAAATGGTTTTGTTAATGTTAAAACTGCATTCCTCACGTGTCTTCTATGATTTCATTTGTACCATTGTAAAGACTGGGTATTCTCTATAAGTGCGTACTCATTGCTCATCTCTTCTAGGGGTTGATTTCTTGAAATATTGATTATTTTGGGAATTTCTTACTCGTTATAAAGGCCATTATTTTTCAACTCCATTCAAGGAAAATCATTACTTGATATGATGTAACATGTTCTATTGCTTCTCTACATTTACTAATGCACTTTCTTTTCCACATTAGGCCAATCAACTCCTTATCTCTAAAGATTTGGAAGAGCTCTAAACTTTTGATAAGTATATCCTTGCTTTTAAACCTTTTTTTTACCATGACAATACTTTCTTATGATTGTGAAGATATATACTTATTGTTGCAATCTGATATATTTTTGTTATATTTATTGTATTCAAAGAGGATATGCAAACTTTGTTCCATATCTCAATGTCGGTAGAAGCTTCTTTGCTGATTTTAGAACAAATTCCGAATTGCACGAATAAACATCACCTAAATCATTTATCACTCGGTGCACTTGTTGACCATCAATTATCCTAGATAAAATATCTCTATTACCATTATTTGTTGGTTTAACTAATATAAATGCTATGAAAAAAAATTATTCCAAATTGGAATCTAGGTGTTGTATTTAGTGTCCATATTAACTCAGTAAATGTGTTAGTGCAATCATTTGTCCACAGGGTTTGTTACGATGACACATATATGGAAAATTATTCTTTAATAACCATAATATTTGATAAAATCTTACTATAAAAATGTATTTTTTTAGAGTTTAAGAAATTTGATAGGTCCTAAATTCTTAAAAATATTTTAAAACTTAGAATATGCCTATGTCTTCTACATAAGAACAAGAAATAATCAACACGCACATTCTAACTTTTGTGAAAAAATTGGTAAATACATAATAGATCAACATTCGAAAAATTTTAAGTTCATTCCTCAAATCCGAAAGGCATCCCATTGAATGCGTACATTTTTTTCATTTTGTTATAAATCCCATTTTGAGTTAGTCTTTTGGTACAATCTTTAGGTGATGGTAGTTAAAAATCCATCAACGAAGGTATAGATTTCATTGCGTAAACCCCCATATAATAAGTAATCCATGATGTGAAAAAATAGGTATAATGTATGGTAGTTTCATCGCTCTTATTTAGACTGAGACCAAATCTAAGTTCACCATGCCTTTTTGGTATTATTACAATGCAAGAAATAAATCTAAGTTTACCATTCCTTTTTGGTATTATTAGAATGCTTAATTTAATAAATAAATCTTATAGCTGATAATTTGTCTATGGTAGAATCTTTGAATTAGAAAGAATGTCTCTAGTTTTGAAGCTATCCTCAATATAAACACCCATATTCAAATATTTGTTGGATAACAAAGAAATGGTTCTAGAAGAGAAAGTTTCTCGATAAAGTTTTTGTTATTTTGGGTGCCTAGAGCTACTCATTCGAGACTCGAGCACTTGATGTAGCTATGCATAGAGCCTATAATAGATCATAGACCAACCCCCATTCCCAAGCCATAGAGCTCATGCCCCACTACCTCTTACTTCTTCACATCCACTATGGTGAGTTGCACTATTGCCCATCTACAGTATGGCAGGGCCCATGACCAGTTTAGATTCCATGAAAAACATCTCATCTACGTATGCACAACTCTAGCACCGCTCATTGCCCACCTCTTCAACCTAACATTGGTTGAAGGGTTCCCTGACTCATGGACGGAGCACAATATAGTGCCCATTCATAAGTAAGGTGATGTTATGGATCCAGCCACATATCGGACGATCATGATTGGCATCATGTTGGCCAAGTTATATTGCACTGTACTAGAGACAGAGTTGAGCACTCTCGTCAAGAGGAAGGATATCAGGGCTCTAGGATAGGCATGTTTCAGATGAGATTACTCAACCATTGACCACATCTTCACTCTGAGATGCCTGATCGACCAAGCAAGGATGAGGAAGAGGAGATCACAGTGCTTCTTTGTGGACTTTTGCAAAGCCTTTGACACAATTCCTAGGGCGTGGCTCTTCATACGTCTACTCGATATCGAGGCTCCAGAGGAGATGACATGGGAGATTTATGCCTTATATGAGAGAGTATCTGGAAGAGTCAGATATCGAGGTGGCTTATCCAACTCACTTGCTAGCACCATCGGGGTGAAGCAAGGATGCCCTCTTTCACCCACCCTCTTTGGTCTATACATCGATGAGATAGTGGACTTCATATAGTAGCAAGGAGGGGAGGGCATTGACGTATGAGGGTCCACTATCCATATTCTTTTATACGCTGCTGATATTGTGTTGGTTTTAGAGGCTCTTAGAAGGTCTACAACACCACCTACACGGCCTAGATGACTTCTGCATACATAGAGGGCTATTAGTGAACCTTGGTAAAACCAAGCTTATGATCTTTTATACATCAGCACATGTGAGGAGATAGAGTTTTTCCACGGCGGCAGGTGGACCGATTGAGGTAGTCGGATCACATGTCTACTTGGGAGTAACATTCATAGAAGCCTCTAGGGTTTTTCTCCATGTCTCAGGAAGCCCGTGATCGCATCACGTGTGGGTATGCAGCACTAGATTTGATGGGAGTCAGTGCCATCAGGCATATTTTCAAGAGCCCAGCACAAAGGGCTGGCTCTTCGATGCTTTGGTTACACTAGCGTTCATGTATTGAGTAACCATATGGGGGCTACGATTAGCTACAATAGCATGGGTGGCACTAGAGAGGGTACAAATTTTGATGATTGATAGAACCATCTATAGCAAGCCTTCGGTACCACATGATATCATTAGAGCAGAGTGTGGAGAATGAGTTCTCCTACGTGCAACAGAAATGTGTAGTGAAACCTTGTATGTCTAGCACTTAGACAAATAGCTGCACCTTAGATAGCTTACTGCTCTCAATACAAAACTCAAATGGACTTGAGACTTTATTCAATCAAAGTAGACAAAGAGACCTTTCTAACAAGCTATAAATAACTTAATTTGGACAAGTTTTGATTAAGAAACACAACTGACAAAGATGAACTAGTTATCCACATAAGTATGCTGAAGAACTGAGCTTCACTCTTGGACTGATAACTCTCTGAATATATATCCTTTGAGAAAGATATTTGGTATAGAGAACGTAGACACAAATAGCTTTCCAACAAGCTAAACAACAAGTAATTTGGATGAGTCTTGATTAGGACACTCAACTAACCAAAATAGACCACCTGCACACATAAGTACACTATAAAACTAGACTTTACTCTCTAAGAGATATCTCACACAATATAAATCTTCTAAATGAAATATTTGAAATAGTGAAAGTAGATGCCAAGCTTTCCAAAAAGACAAAAATAAAGCAATTTGGATATGTTTTGGTTGGGAAACTTAACCGACCAAAGTAGACTACTTGTCTACACAGGTATATTGAAAAACTGGACTTCACTCTTTCACTGATATCTCACAAACTATATAAGCTGCACGAAATAAGTTTTCCAATGAATGTTTAAACACACAAAATAGTTACATATGCACTGAGATATGAGCTCCACAACGGAGCTGTGTACAAACTGACATGTGGCTGGAAGGAGTCTAAGGAAGGACAAAATGACATAAATGACTAGATTCAACTACTGGGAGCTCTTGCCTCTTTCTCTCCTTCTTTTGAATGTGATTCCACTTCACTTTTATAACCAATGAGCATGTGAAGAAGTTTGTGCCTTCTTCTTAACTCACCACTTTCTCCACTACATGCTACTAACTACAAGGCAAGATATTGTATCTCTTACTCATCATGAATTTTGACTAGAATTTTTCTTTTATTATTTTTTCCTTTTTTTTCTCTACTTTTTCTTTATCTTTATATTTGATAAATTTATCCAAGCATGGCTCATATGAAAATGAGCTTGTACATTTATCTTCAACACTCCCCCTCAAGCTCATCTGGGAGTTATCTTCATCCATGTCCTGCAAATTTATCACATCCTTGAAACCTTTGAGTTTAGAAGCATCCAAGAACTTTGTAAACATATCTGCAACCTGCTCTTTGGTTCTGATGAACTTTATCTCCACATCTTTGCTCAATACCTTCTCCCTTACATAATGGTAGTGGACCTCTATGTGCTTGCTCCTTGCATGAAACATAGGATTGCTTGCCAAGTAAATACTTGCATGTTATCACCATATATAGGGATGGTTCCAACTTGCACTCCAAGATCAGCCAAAAGCTTTTTAATCCACATTGCTTCACATGTGGCAAATTCTAATCCTCTATATTCAGCCTCCATGGATGAAAGTGCAACAGTAGGTTGTTTCTTTGAGCTCCATGTGATAGGTTTGCTTCCTGACATGAACACATAACCTGAGGTTGATCTTCTGTCTTCCTTTGAACCTACCCAATCAGCATCGCTAAAGCCTTTGACCTGCAATTCTTCATCAAACTGTAAAACGAAGCATGATTAACTGTATGCTTTATGTATCTCAACACTCTCTTGGCTGAATTTAAGTGCTCACTTGTCGGGGCTTGCATAAACTAAGAAAGTACACCAACAACATAAGATAGATCAGTTCTTGTAATATTTGCATAGATTAATGATCCTACAATGCTTCTGTATGTCGTTACATCTTCCAATGGTTCTCCATCATTTGAACAAATCTTTGTATTTGTGTCCATGGGTTGAGTGAGTGGTTTGCATCCATTTATTCCAAATCTGAAAAGAAGATCAAACAAGTACTTCCTTTGCATCAAGTAGATGCCACTCTTTCCATAAATAACTTCAATTCCTAAAAAATATTTCAGCTCTTCAAGATCTGAAATTTTAAACTCCTTACCAAGCTTCCTTTTGATATCTTTAACCCCTGTAACATCATTTCCTGTTATGATGAGGTCATCGACGTATATGCAAATATATACCTCTCTATTTTCTTCCTTCTTCATGTACAAAGAAGGATCTGCACTACTTGGGTTGTATCCACACTTAGTTAGATATTCTACCAATCTCTGATTCCATGCTCTTGGTGCTTGCTTCAAGCTATAAAGTGCCTTTTTCAACCTGCAAACAAGGTGTGGATGGTTTTAATCTTCAAATCCAACCGGTTGACTCATGTATACCTCTTCTTGTAGTTCTCCATTAAGAAAAGAATTTTTGATGTCGAGTTGATATAATGGCCATCTCCTTGAAGCACCAATTGTTGAGCTCCACAACAGAGCTGTGTACAAACTGATGTGCGGCTGGAAGGAGTCTAAGGAAGGACTGTTAGCTCAAGAAATGGTTGGTTTTTATGTACTAATGTGTTGCTATTTGGCAGTGAAAAAGGAAGCTAGTGCAAATCGCGAACATGGAAGGAAAAAGGTTCCTCATTCAAAGTGGCAAAATTATGATGACTTTAATGAGTATTTTTGGTCATCAGCTTGCTTTGAGCTTCAGTGGCCCCTAGACCTCGACTCACCCTTCTCTTTTAGAAGCAAGCCTGTCGTGCAAGGTGGGAGAAGGTCACCTGCAGAAAAGAACGTGGGTAAAAGCTCTTTTGTAGAGCACCGCTCCTTTGTCCATATTTATCATAGTTTTCATCGGCTTTGGATTTTTTTGGTGATAGCTTTCCAGGGGTTGGCAGTAATTGCATTTTCAAGCAGCTTGATCAGCATGACAACTTTAAAGGGATTGCTTAGTTTCGCTCCCACATTTTTTGTGATGAAATTTATAGGGTCTATCCTAGATGTTCTGTTGATGGTAGGAGCATATAGAAACTCTCTTGGCAATGTTGTTGCAAGAATATTCATTTGGTTTTTTTGGTTTGGAGCCTTGTCTGTATCTTTGACATTTCTTTATGTGTTGGTTCTAAATGAGAATTGTAGAAGTTTTTCAGAATCCACTCTCTTGACCTTTTATACAGCCATCACTGTTCTTTATATAGTTCTTGAACTGCTTCTAGCATTTTTCCTTCGAGTCCCTACATTTCGAGACTGGACTCAGAAAAGTAGTCGATGGGGTGTTGTACGCTTTCTTAAGTGGATGCATCGGGAGCAATACTATGTTGGACGTGGGTTGTATGAGAAACCAACACATTATTTGCAATATGTCACATTGTGGGTACTTGTCACGGGATGTAAATTTCCTTTCACCTATTTTCTTCAGATAAAGCCATTGGTAACTCCAACTCGAACTATTTCTGGCTACAATGATCTAACATATACTTGGCATGATTTTATCTCGCAAGGCAATCATAATGCTCTCACGATAAGCTGCTATGTGGGCTGTTTTCCGTTTTTTTTTGCAGAAAAGGGGGTTGTTCTGCTTGACCTGCAGAGGAAAAGGGAGAGGCAGACCTCTGCAACGTTCTGGTAGGAAGTTTTTTTTTTCGTCCTTTTGTTCTTCTTCTGATATGGTAGGTACACTTGAAGAGTTGGGGGACCAGAGGAAGAGGTGACATGACCAGCAGCGACGGGGGAGAGGGGTTGTTTGTGTTTATCTCTGGGTGTCGCTGCTGCAAGTTTTTGGGGGGATCATACAAAAAAGGGGAAAACACGCGATAACTCCTCTTCGTTTTTCTGTCCTCCAGCCAGCTGAAAAGGGGAGGTCTTGCCGATTCGACAGGTACCAAAAGGCAGGCACTACAGGGAGGGAGACGGCAGCAGGTCTTGAGAGCTTTTTCCTAGTGGCTGCCACATTCTTGGGTACTGCAAGGGAGGAAGGAGGAAGCTAAACGGCGACCAGGACAAGGTAGAATGGGAAGGATTTGCTGGTAGGCATTTTGTGCTTGTCTCTGGCCAAATGGAGATCAATCCCATGATGTTCTCTGAATCTCCTGTTAAAAATCAATTATCAGTTATCCATGAAGTTTGCTTATTAGTTAAAGATCAATTATCCATATTCAGTTTCCAGATCCTGTTGATGTTATGGGAACGGCTTTGGCAGTGCTGTTGTCGTATGAATAGTCATAATGCTATTGTTTAGGAACACAAACTTATGCATGGAAAATGGATGTGATGTGTGACCCCTTTGTCCATAGGTTTTGCTCCCCTGTTCTATTTCCGGTTCAGACAATATGTGGAGCGAGAGGGAAATGCTTCATGATGATAACTTTGGGACCATCGATTTGTATGCACTACAAGGGGTAATGCTTGGATTTAATGCCCGAAGTTAGCAGAGATAAGAATTTCTAGGACAACCTTTGAGAACATACCAACGTAGTGCTGCGCTTTGAATAGAACTCTTCTCTTCTGTGCATTTAAATTAGGATCTCGAGTACTCAGGCCTGATTTTGTATCTCTGTCAGAAAAGCAGTGTTCACACATCTATTTGTAATTGGGTTTTATGAGTGTCCCTATATACGCAGCGTTGAGTAGGTTGGAAGGTCGCACACATACACTTATGAATGCATCTTGGGGAACGGGAAAGAAGGGGGGTTCGACTTCTGCATCTGCAGGGTGTGCTCACAAAGGTTGGGGACCTTGTCGAGTGTAAGGGCATTTTTCTCTTCCTCCTTTTCGTGGCAGGGACAGAAGAAGAGAAGGAAGGAGTCTCTCTGGGCGGACAGAGTTATTCTCTGTGGATAGAGGGTAGCATCGAGTGGAGGAGGAAAAAAAAATAGTTTGAAGGATGGAGGCATAGTTTTTTTCTCTCCTTGTTTTTATTTCGGTGTGTTTCGGTGCAGATAACTCCAGCTGCATCTGGGGGTGGGAGGCTTGAGAGCTATTTCTGCTTAAACTTCCTTGGATATCTCTGGAGAGATTGACGAAGTGTGATATTAATGGTAGTGCCCAACTGTAAGACATCAAATCAACGACGAGAGAGCATAACTATAGGCCACTGTAGGTGGGAAAATTTGCTTCAAACATCCCACCACAAGGCTTGACATGGTGTACTACATGCAAAATGAAGAAAACTCAAGAAAGCGCACCTGAATAGTGCATGCAATATGTAGAGGCATTACTTAAAGGTGCATCCATTGGACACTTCCTAAAGTAAGGAAGAAGGTACTAAGGTCATCAGGGAAGGGCAGTTAGGATCCTTTCAATATACCTTTGGAAGTTCATGCACCAGCAGCTTTGCTCCAGCTTATTTGTTGAATTGTCTACGTTATACTCTATGGTAACGGTTGTGGGGTTCTTCTCTACGGTACTATTACTGTATGCATGGTGGTGCCATTGGTACTATATGTTTTAGTCTAGCTATTCCTGTATTGTGAATTTCATGCAACTCGTTTCAGCCATGGGGATCACATATGAGAGTGAGGATGGGACTCTTGAGAGCTAGTGCTGTTCCAAATTTCTTCGGATACTTGGTGGCTTGCTTCATACTACGGTCTATGGAGTATGAACCTTCATGCATTACCGGAAGTTTTGAACCTTGAAAAGTTTCCGTCCACTTTGTATCACTTCGGACTGTGTTTCTAATATCCCCATCAATAAGGGTGATTGTTTCAAGTTTTGGACTGCGTTTAAATACATGCGATCTCCTGTAGGTCGAGGAGTATCAAGAAAGGAAAAATTTATCAAGGGAACAAGGGGAAGAAAAGGTGGGTTGAGTAAGAGAAGCGAAGGAAGAAAATTGTGGTCTCAAGTGTACAAGAAAGGAAGCTAAGAGACTTTGCAAGAGAAAGAGGGGAGAAGTGAGGGAACCCGAGAAAGTGAGTGTGAGAGGCATACATAGGAAATTCAACGAGTGTGCAAAAGATAGGTAGCAAGTGAGTGAGCATAGGTGGGCTTGTTCGAGAAAGTAATAGGGTGTGTAAGAGCACGAGGGAAGTGCAATGGAGTGGGTGTGTGTGATGAACATGTGAGAGCAGAGAGAGAGAGAGGGAAGGGAAATCGCGAGAAGTAATCCTTGTAGCTTGGATCCTTGTGGGCATCAACATTTTGGTTCCCATTCATCCCAGTTTACGACCATATTTGGACGCAATCGTGGACTTTAAGTGAGGAGAGGTGACAAAGTGCAAGAACATTGGGCAAAATTTAAGTGTTTGTCAGACACTTTCCCTTGGGAAGAAAGGCCAAACATTTAGGTGCATCTACCGGGAATAGCTTGGCACGTCTCTATAAGAGAGTGCCATAGGTTCGCCTAGCGCCACATGTTGGTCGAGCTTGCGGACTCCAGATCTAGTACAGGAGCGAGGGGAGCTCATCCTTAGGAGCAACACAAACGCAAAGAGAGGAACGCGCTCAGAGAAGAGCCCTTGAAAGAGAAAGGAAGAGGTGGGAATTGCAAGGTGAGTCAACCTCAACTAGCTCAAAGAAATCTACAAAAAACGTGTACTCCCGTAGGAGAGTCGCGAATCAAGTGCGGAAGTTTGAAGGAGGGATCCTGAGGCCACGTGCGCTAAATTTCTGGGATCGAAGTGCTATTGACATCACACCTCTGTTTGAAATGGCTCAACGGATTTCGGTTCATTTGGGGGACTTCACCAAGTTCTCAGGTGCTTGGGACGAGGATCCAGATAGTTTTATCCAACTGTTTGAGGTTACTTGTGAGGCCAATGAGGTAGTTGACCAGGGTCAAAGGTTGAGGATCTTTCCGGCTACTCTTCGTGATGAGGCAGCCAATTGGTATGGGAATTTGACACCACAAGAGCGTGTAACTTATCAGATGCTAAAGGAAGCCTTCTTGGCAAAGTTTCGACGACAAGGCTTCCAAGATAGATTGGCACAACAGATGGATTATTTACGACAGGGAGTCAATGAAATCATCGATAACTACATTCAGAGAATGGAAACCTTGGTAAGAAAGATGGGCGCGAATGCCCCGAATGATGAGACGTTGAAGAGAAGATTTATTGCGGGATTGAGAGATCCTACGACGTAGCAAGATATCAACCTGACAAGACCTGCAACTTTGATGGATGCTAAGGAACAAGCAAGGCTTTGGGAGGAAGTACAATTATGTCAACAGAGGAAGATGGAGCTCTTATACGAGCCAATGGGAGGCCCAGGAAACACACCAATGAAAGATCCTGGCCAAGGAAGTCCCGCATTGACGACACCAGCTTTTGTAGCTGCCACTAGCACGCCAGGTGAGGTAAAGCCTGCGCTAACTGAAGAACGAATATTGGAGTTGGTCACACAAGCTATAAAAGCTGCCACAATGACCCAAGAGACATACACAGTAAAACGAGAGGTAATTACAAACCCCAACCAAGTGTTTAGATCGAATACATGGTGTGGAAAGTGCCATGGTTATGGCCATTTGGCTTCAGAATGCCCTACAGTCTCAAGAGTATTCACAGATAGATCACCACCTAGAATGCGTTGCACTTTTTGTGGAAGGACAAATCACACGGAGGACCGATGTTACAACAAGAGAGCCTATGAGGAGCGGACCATGAAATCGAGAGATACAAGAGAAAGATCCTACACAGGATTGCCCGCTCAAAGTGTCCCACCTACATCTCGTTGGGAAAACAGACCGACTTATGGATATGGTGCTCAGGGTCAGGGAGGAGACTACCCAAGAGGGGCTGCACGCGATCAAAGAAGAGATGGTCCAATCCAGTGTTGGAGGTGCCATGGCTTTGGCCATACTCAATCTATCCAAACGAAAAGAAACCAGTGGATTATACCCCACTATGTAGGTACTGTAGTGGAGAGGGCCACTTTGATGAAGATTGTCCAAAACGAAGAGCTACCGCCGGCAAGGAAAAAGGACCAGTAGGGTCCTCGAATTATGTTGATACTCAGATGCATTCCACAACGAGAGCTCAAGAGCACGTTCCTACGATCGGAGTAGTGTTCAAGACACCGAACCCTCAAGAAGGCTCTAGCTCATCAATGCACTTTGTGGATGCTTATCAGGCCAAGAACCCGCATAAAGAGCCAACTGTGGCAGTAGTCACAAGGACTCAAGAGTATTTGAAGAAAAATCCAGAAGGTGAAAGCGGAAAAGCAAGCCAAGAGAAGATACCCGAACATAAAGAGGTAGAAAACCAAGCTGGAGGATTTGTTGAACAGCAAGAGTTTGAGGATGGGGAAGAGATTGAGATCCTTTCACCAGTGACCAAGGAGTTTGTGCGAGGCATAGCACCATTTCTTGAAAGATTAAGGGCTCCAAAGTGTAGGAAGGAAAGACAAAGTTTGGAGGAAGCGGACATCGTAAAGCTGCTCGCTGACACAAAAGTCACGTTGGACATTGGCACATTGCTGAAATGTTCACCTGCATATAGGAAACAATTCTACAACAAATATATTAAGAAGCCGAGGAAAGCTCGAGATAAAAGGAGAAAAGATAAAGAGGTCCAAGGTCTGATTCAAAGTATTACTACGCAAATTGATTCGAATGCTCCAGCTGTGACAATCGACATTAAAGGGTATGCAGTCCCCGGTGCTCAGCTAGATAGTGGAGCCGCAATCAACTTAATGACTGAGTACATGATGAAAGCTTTGGGCCTCAACCACATGGAGGAAACTCCAATGTCCTTGAGAATGGCAGATCAAACACAAGTGAAGCCTGCGGGTCTTTTGAAAAATGTAAGCACAGTTGTGGGCAGTCTAGAATTTAAAGTTGATTATCTGATAGTAAGACCAAGGACCTCAGAGGCCACCTTCTCGATCTTAGTTGGACGGCCATGGCTGGTGCAAGCCGAATGTGTGCACGATTGGCGCACATGATTTATCACAATTGGACCGAAGGCTGATCGAATACAACTTCAAGTGTCTCCAAACTTGACCGGTAAGAAATCGACAACGGCTAAGGAAAGGGAGCAAAAACCAAAGGAAAAGGTTAGACAAGAAATGGCGCGGGTGAGATTTGCCTTGCGCACGGAGACTTCCAAGGACCTTTCACAGGATGGATTTAACTTGCAATTGTCCAACCTCCAACACGCGAAAGTGGGTGAGTACAAAGATCCACTATGTTACAAGGATGACTTAGACCAAGAATTGCTGGGATGGTTGACACATACAAGTGAATTTGAGTGCTACATGTTGAGTATAGACGCAAAGGAAAGCAAAGCTACCCAATCCATGGAGAAGGGAACTTCAAAAGATGAGTTGAAACTGGAGTTAGCTCCGACAATGGAAGTGCAACAGTTGAGAGAAAGGGTCAGAGTGTTAGAAGAAGAGCTTCTAAGGAGAAGTCGAGAATCGAAAAAAGAAGCGGAAAGTAAGACTAAAGTGCACGAAGCCATTGCAAAAGCTGAACTAAAGAAATTGGGTGCGGTTGAAAAAGAAGAAAACAATGATTTACTGGCCAACCATGCACGCGTGATCGGGGAGCACTTTCCAATCACAGCATCATCAAGGAATAAGGAATATTTGCGAGAACCCCAGGTGGAAAAATGGGAAGTTTTTCCAGAAAAGTTCTTGAGCGTGGGATCAGAGCTACCAGATGGAGTATGAGATTGCATTAAATTGGCACTAAAAAATTTCAGCAAGGCCTTTGCATGGTCATACAGTGATCTGAGAGGAATTGATCCCCGAATCTGCCAACATTATATAGATTTGGAAGAAGGCACCCGACCAATATGTCAACGACTTAGGCGGACAAATCCAGTCTACTCAGAATTGATCAAGCTGGAATTGACTAAGTTATTGGAAGCAGGATTCATATATCCCATCGCATCCAGCGAATGGGTATCACCAATTGTAGTTGTTCCGAAAAAAAATAAGAAAATCTGCAATTGCATAGATTATCGGAAATTGAACGAGCGCACAAAAAAGGATCACTTCCCTTTGCCATTTACTGATCAAATCTTGGACAGAGTGGCTGGCCATAAATTGTACTCATTTTTGGATGGTTTCAGCGGGTATAACCAGATCCAAATCCATGAAGAAGATCAATCAAAAACTACTTTCACGACAGAATGGGGTATGTATGCATATCGTGTGATGCCATTTGGATTATGCAATGCACCGGCCACATTCCAGAGGGCAATGATAGCTGCATATCAAGACTATTTGTAGGATTGGATGGAGATATTTCTCGATGACTTTGCGATCAGAGGCAACGATGAAAACATGATGGAGAGGATCGAAGCTATTTTAAGAAGAAGCATTGAAAAAGGCATCGCATTAAATCCTGAAAAGTGTACATTTGGAGTACGAAGAGGATTGCTCTTGGGACATGTTATTTCCGAAAAAGGGATCGCGGTTGACGAGGATAAAGTAGAAAAAATCGGACAACTTCCACCTCCTCAAAACTTGCGGCAACTCAGAGTATTTTTGGGGAATGCTAATTATTATCGATGATTTATATTAAATTTTGCATCTATAGCAGCACCACTGACAAATCTTTTGAGGAAAGACCAACAATATCAATGGACTGGAGAGTGTCAAGTTGCATTCGACTTGATCAAAAAGAGATTGATAAATGCACCGATTTTGGTAGCACCTGACTGGACGAAAGAATTTCATGTGCATACAGATGCTTCTCATACTGGAGTTGGAGCAGTGCTATGCCAAGCCGATGAAAAGAAATTGGACCACCCTATTTATTATGCAAGTCGAAACTTGAATAGCAATGAAAGAATCTACACGACTACAGAAAAGGAATGCCTCTCGATGATCTTTGCGGTAAACAAGTATCGGCACTATCTGATGGGAAAGCATTTCACGTTTTATGTGGATCACGAAGCCCTAAAGTATATCATCAATAAACCCGAGCTATCAGGGCCATTGATGAGGTGGATGCTACTCCTACAAGAATTTCAGTTCACAGTGGTAACCAAACCAGACAAAGCGCACATATTGGCGGACCATTTATCTCGAATTATTATTGAGGAGCCAATCTCTGGTGTGCCCGATGATACTCCTGATGGACATCTATTTCAGGTTGATGCTAAAGTACCTTGGTATGCCGACTTGGTGAATTTCTTGTGCACCACTAAATACCCGCCAAGAGCAAGCAAGAGAGAGAAGCAAAAACTATTAGCACTGGCAAAACACCATAGCATCATTGGTAGGCAGCTCTATCGATATTTTGTCCATGAAAGCATTTATCGGAGGTGTCTCGAGGAAGAAGAAGCAACCCTAGTTTTGAGGACATTGCATGATGAACCCTGTGGTGGGCATTTTGCTGGTGAGCTGACGACAAGAAAGATCTTATTGGCTGGGTATTGGTGGCCAACGCAGTTCAAAGACTCTCACATATACTGCAAGAAATGCGAAAAATGTCAAAGAATGGGCAAACCAACATTAGCACATGTAGCTCCTCTTACACCGGTGCTGGCTCTTAAGCCTTTTGAAAAATGGGGAATTGATTTTGTGGGGCCTATTGATCCTCCCTCAAGACGTAGATCCGATAGGTATATCTTGGTCTGCACTGACTATGTTACCAAGTGGGTAGAAGCCAAAGCTCTGAAGACTGACCGAGCTATTGATGTAGCTAAATTTTTGTACGAACAAATTATCACCCGATTCGGATGCCCGTTGGAGATAGTGAGTGATAGAGAAACACATTTTGTCAATGAATTGATCGAGAAATTAATGGAGTTGTATAAGATCAAACACAGCAAAAGCACTCCATATTACCCGAGGGCGAATGGACAAGTGGAGGTTACCAACAAGGTTCTTGAACAGATTCTGACAAAGACACTAGTTGTGCATAGGCGAGACTAGGATGAGAGACTTTTGAAAGCTTTGTGGGCGTATCGAACATCCTACCGAGTGACGACTAAGAGCACTCCGTTCTCCCTAGTATATGGCGAGGAAGAAATCTTTCCCATCGAAAAAGAAGTTCCGACATTAAGAGTGGCCATCGAGGCCAGGCTGGGAGAGGAAGAGTCATTGAAGGAGAGGTACATACAACTGGTCAAGCTAGAAGAAAAGAGACTCATTGCACAGCAAAGTCTAGAAGCTATTCAGAGAAGACGTAAGGAGAGGCACGACAAGAATCTCAAGACCTATGCGATTCAAGAAGGGGATTTGGTGCTAGTCTATGATAGAAAATATTATAAATTCCCGAGGAAGTTACAAACAAGATGGACAGGACCGTTTAAAGTGGTGGAACTCAACTCTAATGGTTCCATGCAAATTCAAGATTTAGGAGAAGAATGTGCTCCCATGAAGGTTAACGCGCTTCGAGTTAAACCATATTTCAACTAGCATTAGGACGGGAGAAGCCAGACGAGATCCAAGCGGAAGGACGTAGTAGACTCCTTGTACATAAATGTATAGTTATATATATATATATATATATATATATATATATATATATATATATATATATATATATATATATATATATATATATATATATATATATATATATATATATATTGTTGCGAACATTTGTTTTATGTAGGGTACAAGTTTCAAATTATGTAAATACCTTTGGGAAGTCTTCAAATACTTCAAGAAGGCTCATATTATTCATAAAATGTAGCAAAAAATACCACGTGAGTTCTAGAACATGGTGAGTCAAATTAGTGAGTCACAAGGGAGCTTCAGTGGTGTCCTAGTGGAAGGTCGATGTGGCTAGTTCTCAAAGGCCATCAATACTTTGCTTATTTGAGCACTTGAGTCATGTAATACCTCCATCCAAGTGTCTACCACGAATTTAGATGTATTAGGAAGGTTTTAGATTAGTTTCCCATGCTATAAAAAGAGGAGAAAAGTCGTGATCTTGTGGGATGTCCAAGAGAGTCATATGTGTATCTCTACACTGCTGTAGTTTTGTATGCAGAGATTGCAGAGCTTGTATCTCCCTCATTATATATCCAAATTACATGTTTGATAGCTCATTGGAAAGCTCGTACTGTCTACTTTCTTCCTATAAATTTTCATAATCATTGGATTTGTGAACTGAGAGCAATACTCTCTGCAAGTAGTGTGTGTTCTCTGTTTTTTTATCCTTGCTGAAGGTCTCCATTAAACCTCAAACTTGCAGAGGTCATATCGCCTTGTGTATGTATCCAAATCATGTGTTCTTTGGCTTGTTAGAAAGATCTTTAAGTCTACTTGTATTCTGGAAAGTTTCAAAGCCATTGGAGTTGTGAGTTAAGAGCAGTAGTCTCTGCAAGTGATGTGTGTCCTCAGGTTCATCTCTGTTTCAAGATCTCCATTAAAGCTGCATATTGCAGAGGTCATAGCTCATTGTGTATTTATCCATTTGAGGTGTTCTATATCTTGTTGGAAAGCTCTTAGAGTCTAGTTTATGTGTGTGAAACAGTTTTGGAAAATTCCAAGTGAGTAAAGAGCAATTTGCTCTGCAAGAAAATTGGTCTGTGCATACAAGTTTGTGAAAAAGTCAACTAGGTCCTGTTGGGTTTCACCTACTTCTAGCTGTACTTTGGAGATCAATAAACTCCAACATTGGTATCAGAGCAAGTACTTGGAGGCTTGGAGAAGGTTATCATACCTTGACAAAGAATTTGAAGCTATCAAGGAAGCAGTTCATCATCAACACTACACAAAGTTAGAAGAAGATTGCAAGGAGGCATCTGAAGCAACATCCAAGCAAAGAAAGGTGCACATACCTCATTTACAAGGTAAATATTATATTTCTTCTCATCACACACATTGGAAAGGAGGCTTAAAGGAGGAAGCTTAGCATTTGTATTATGGGAGACCAACATGCACAAATAGAGAAGCTTGATAAGACCAATTATCAAGCATGGAAGTTTAGAATCACAGCATACTTGCAAGGTAGAGGCTTGTATGGTTTGATTGACGGCACAGATATCAAACCCACATTACCAGAGGACCCAAATCAGCAACAATTGAGGGATTTTAGACTTTGGAATGAGAGAGACAAAAGGGTTATATTCATTTTATCACAAAATATTCAAGATTCAATGGTAGGACACATACAAGATCTAGACACAAGTAGAGATGTTTGGCTTGCATTGGAAAGGTTGTATGCTACAGGTACAAGAGCAAGGAAGATTCAACTCAAAAATGAGTTGAATAACATAAAGAAAGATACAAGGACATCGGTCAATGATTACATATTGAAAGTTAAAGAGATTGCAGATCAACTAGGATCAATTCAAGCTCATGTGGAGGACGATGACTTGGTTGCACATACTCTCAACGGACTCAAAGATGATGAGAGATGGAAACCCTTCATTACTTCAGTTTATGTCAGAGGAGAATTACCAGATTTTGATCAACTTATTGCCCTTATGGTCACGGAGGAGATGAATCTAAATGGTTCTACTTCAAATCAAAAAGGATCTCAAGGACAAGCTCTTTATGTAGGATCATCAAGAGGTGGAAACAGAGGTGGAAGAGGTTCAAATAGAGGTCGAGGAAGAAGGAGCGATGATCAAAGGACTTCAAGTGGCTTCTTCAACACAAGAGGAAGAGGAAGATCAAGCGCTAGAGGTACGAGAGGCTACTACAACTACAACCAAAGACAAAGGAGTGAAGATAATAAGAACAATTGCTATATATGTGGAAGGTATGGACACTATGCCAAAGATTGTTATCAAAATGAAAATAATCAAGGTGGTAATCAAAGAGGAGGCTATTCAAGAAGAGGTAAACAACAAGGAAATTATGCAGTTGAAGGTAAAAGTGATGATTATGATTCTCTTCTTATGATGAATGTAGAAACTAAGATGAATTGCAATAGCGATGTATGGTATGTAGATAGTGGTTGTTCTAATCACATGTCTCATGATGCTTCATGGTTTTCTAATATGCATAATCCGTCATGTAAAGGTCATGTTGAAACAGGAGATGATACAACACATAAGATTATGCAGGTTGGAGATGTTGTTATGCAGGATAAGAGCAAGAAAAATTGCTTGAAGGATGTACTTTATGTGCCAACGATCACTAAGAATTTGATGTCGGTTGGTCAAATGGTAGAAAAAGGTCTACAAGTGAGATTTAATCATGCAGGTTGCTTCATTGAGGATCCAAAGCAAAGGAGGTTAATTGCTAGAGGTCAAAAACAAGGTAGATTGTTTACATTCAAGGTAAACCCAAATCATACAAACTATTTCTCTTATGGTATGCATCGAATAGCAGAGCTTGATCTATGGCACAAAAGGATTGGACACATGAATGTACACAGGTTAAAGGAGCTATCAAAGAAGAGGATTGTTGAAGGATTACCTGATCTTACTAAGCAACATATGGTGCATCTTTGTGAAGCATGTCAAATGGGTAAGCAGAGTAGACAACCTTTCAAGCATTCAAGCTATGTAAGTGATGGTTTGCTAGATCTCATACACACAGATGTGTGGGGACCTACTAAAGAGGCATCCTTGGTTGGTAATAAGTACTATGTATCATTCATTGACGATCATAGTAGAATGACATTTGTGTATTTTATTAAACATAAGAGTGAGGTCTTTGATTGTTTCAAGAAGTTCAAATCATATGTCGAAAAGCAAACAGGAAGGTATATTAAGAAGCTAAGATCCGATGGAGGAGGAGAGTATTTCTCTCAAGCTTTTACTGATTTTTTGTATGATGAAGGTATCAAAAGAGAAGTTACATGCAGGTATACTCCACAACAAAATGGAGTCGTAGAAAGAAGAAACAGAATCATAGCAGAAGCATCTAGAAGCATGCTTAATGATATGTGTTTGCCTAATTATTTTTGGGCTGAAGCTGTTAGCACAAGTGTTTACATTATGAATAGAGTTCCGACTGCTGGAGTTCATCATTTGACACCATATGAGGTATGGCATGGAAGGAAACCAAGTGTAAGTCATTTGAAAGTATTTGGCTGTGTATGTTATGTACATGTACCTAGTGAGGTGAGATCTAAACTTGATGCGAAATCAGAAAAATGTATATTTATTGGTTATGCAGATACTCAAAGAGGATATAGATGCTATAATCCTCATACCAATAAGGTTGTTGTGTCAAGAGATGTAAACTTTGATGAATCACTTTCATGGTATGCAGATAAGAATTGTTTGCAGGTCATGGATGAAAATGAAGAAGGTGTGGTTGAAGGAGATGAATGCATAGTTCAGCCATCAGGAAGTTTAAATGATGAAAGGAGTGGTTTAGATGAAGAAAGAGGATCACCTTTCAATGGAAGATTAAGGCAAGAGTCACCTCCAAGTGTTAAAAGTAAAGGTAAACTCAAACTTGTTGAAGTTAATGATGAAGGAGAGGAAATTAGTGATGTATGTGAGTATGGAGAATCATCAAAGGTTCCTAATAAGAAAGGAAAAGCATCTACATTGGAGGTAAGAAGAACTTCAAGAGTAAGTAAGCAACCTCAAAGGTATACTTATGAATATTTCATGAATACTCATTATGCTTTTATGACAAAAGTTGAGCAGGAAAATGAACCCACATGTTATGATGAGGCCAAAGGAGATGGAAAGTGGGAGAAAGCAATGAGAGAAGAAATGGAAGCACTACAGGATAACAAGACTTGGAATTTAGTTCCAAGTACACCAAAGCAAAAGGTAATTGGTTGCAAGTGGGTTTTTAAGATTAAAAGAAATAGTGATGGTAGTGTGTCTAGATATAAGGCTAGACTTGTAGCAAAAGGATATAATCAAACTCAAGGTGTGGACTATGAGGAAACATTTAGTCCAGTAGCAAATATGGCAACAGTGAGAACTTTGTTGGCTTTAGCTGCAAGTAAAAGGTGGAATATATATCAACTCGATATAAAGAATGCCTTTCTTAATGGTGAGTTAAATGAAGAACTGTATATGTCACAACCAGATGGTTATGTGGATGCAAAATGTCCTAATCATGTATGCAGGTTAAAGAAGGCATTGTATGGTCTTAAGCAGGCACCAAGGGCATGGAATGCAAGGTTGGTAAAGTATCTTATGCTGCAAGGATACACAGCGAGTCATGCTGATCCTTCACTTTATGTAAAACATGTAGATGGCATGTGTGTCTATGTATGCATTTATGTGGATGACTTGTTGATTACAGGGAATGATGCAAAAGCAATTGATGAGATAAAAGGTAATTTGGGAAAGGAATTTAAAATTTCAGATCTTGGTTTGCTCAGATACTTTCTTGGGATTGAAATTGTGTATAGCGATGAAGGTATGTGGTTGATACAAAGAAAGTATATATGTGATATGCTGAAAAGGTTTGGTATGCAGGAATGTAAATTTGTTTCTACTCCAATGGAATGTAATGTAAAGCTAAGCGCAAAGGAAGGTGATGAGTTGCATGATATGAATGTATATAGATCCATGGTAGGATCTTTGATTTATGCAACAAAAACTAGACCTGATATATGTTATGCAGTGGGAGTATTGTCACAGTTTATGCATGAACCTAGAGTACCTCATATGCATGCAGCGAAAAGAGTGCTTAGATATTTGAAAGGTACCACGAACGAAGGATTATTTTATAGCCATGATGCTGATCTAACTCTTAAAGTCTTTAGTGATGCAGATTGGGCTGGAAGCAAAGATGACAGAAGATCCACAAGTGGATATGTGGTAATAGCAGGAAACAAGACATTAACATGGAGTTCAAAGAAACAGCCTACAGTTGCTTTATCTTCTATAGAGGCTGAGTATAGAGGTTTAGCATTGGCTACTACTGAGGTTATGTGGTTTAAAAAGTTGTTTCATGACTTGAATGTGCAGGTTGATGTACCACTGATATATGGGGATAACTTGAGCAGCATTCATATGACCTCAAATCCTATTTTTCATGCTAGACCAAAGCATATAGAAGTTCACTATCATTATGTTCGAGAGAAGGCCATGAACAATGAAGTGCAGGTTTCTTTTGTTGGAACAAAGGATCAAGTTGCAGATATCTTCACCAAATCCTTGGATGGACCAAAGCTTCAAAGATTCAACTATATTCTTGGCATGAAGGAAATACCCTTTGAAACTTGAGGGGGAGAATGTTGCGAACATTTGTTTTATGTAGGGTACAAGTTTCAAATTATGTAAATACCTTTGGGAAGTCTTCAAATACTTCAAGAAGGCTCATATTATTCATAAAATGTAGCAAAAAATACCACGTGAGTTCTAGAACATGGTGAGTCAAATTAGTGAGTCACAAGGGAGCTTCAGTGGTGTCCTAGTGGAAGGTCGATGTGGCTAGTTCTCAAAGGCCATCAATACTTTGCTTATTTGAGCACTTGAGTCATGTAATACCTCCATCCAAATGTCTACCACGAATTTAGATGTATTAGGAAGGTTTTAGATTAGTTTCCCATGCTATAAAAAGAGAAGAAAAGTCGTGATCTTGTGGGATGTCCAAGAGAGTCATATGTGTATCTCTACACTGCTGTAGTTTTGTATGCAGAGATTGCAGAGCTTGTATCTCCCTCATTATATATCCAAATTACATGTTTGATAGCTCATTGGAAAGCTCGTACTGTCTACTTTCTTCCTATAAATTTTCATAATCATTGGATTTGTGAACTGAGAGCAATACTCTCTGCAAGTAGTGTGTGTTCTCTGTTTTTTTATCCTTGCTGAAGGTCTCCATTAAACCTCAAACTTGCAGAGGTCATATCGCCTTGTGTATGTATCCAAATCATGTGTTCTTTGGCTTGTTAGAAAGATCTTTAAGTCTACTTGTATTCTGGAAAGTTTCAAAGCCATTGGAGTTGTGAGTTAAGAGCAGTAGTCTCTGCAAGTGATGTGTGTCCTCAGGTTCATCTCTGTTTCAAGATCTCCATTAAAGCTGCATATTGCAGAGGTCATAGCTCATTGTGTATTTATCCATTTGAGGTGTTCTATATCTTGTTGGAAAGATCTTAGAGTCTAGTTTATGTGTGTGAAACAGTTTTGGAAAATTCCAAGTGAGTAAAGAGCAATTTGCTCTGCAAGAAAATTGGTCTGTGCATACAAGTTTGTGAAAAAGTCAACTAGGTCCTGTTGGGTTTCACCTACTTCTAGCTGTACTTTGGAGATCAATAAACTCCAATATATATATATATATATATATATATATATATATATATATATATATATATATATATATATATATATATATATATATATATATGCGCATATGTTAGCTATGATTTTTGTTGTCATAAATATTATCCCTTGCTAGCTCAAGAATTCTGGACTTCTAATTATTTTTTGCGTTGCGCAGAGACTGTTAGGATATAAATAACAAAATGGCAGATCAAATAACTCAACTCTATTTGTACGAGCTGGGGATATATTTCTTGGACCAGACATTCGCCTGCATGGACATAGAGGTCGACGACTTTGAGACAGAATATGATGTGGAGCAAGCGCACTGGCTGGTATGCTTCATAAACCAGGATTTGGACATTACGTTTCATATTGAGTGGTTTGAGACATACCTGATCTGACATGTAGGATGGGCGGGTGATCGATATTACTATTTTGACCCTTCCAGGGAAATGCCTAACGAAGAGAACGATATCACTTGGGCTTGGGAAGATCTGTTAACGATAGGTAGCTATGATGGAGCTCCTGAAGTTGAGCCTGACTCGCCCTAGGGAAGTCGTCGGGATGCGAGTACGAGGTGAGGCTATATGAGACATCTTGGAGACCCACGTTCTAGATCATCTAAGGATAGGTATATAAGGGACCAAGGCATAGCCAGTTGTAGTTACCTAGTGAAAAGTCAAATCGATGAATACATATGTAGTATCTGTAATTGAGAGAATGGAGTGAAGAGGTGGTTGATCTGTCAAAGATTAGAGTGTGTATGTTTGCATGCATGTGTGGGAAAAGTGGGGAAAATCCCTTTCTTCCTCTCCCTAATTCTCAGGACTAGGGTAAATTAATTAACGATGAAAAGAAAAAAAAAAAGAGAAGAAAAAACATTGTGTTGTTGTGATTGTACCAACGTGCTATGGTGGGCTAGTAGGTGGGTGGAGTTATCCTAGCTGGGTGGTTAGGACCACGAGCCGCAGCTAGTTTCGCCATAGGCTTGGGATGTACATGTTTGTGTCTTAGCTACGCGCCATAACGGGTTGGTAGGTAAATGGAGCCATCGTGGCTGGGTAGTCACAACCACGAGCCGCATCCAACTTCGTTATGGGCTAGCATATATATGTTACTTGTCTATCGTTATGTGTTTGTGTGTTGTGCGCTGCGTTGCATTGGTAGATGGGTGGAATCAACTTGGCCGGGTGGTCAAGTCCATGAATCGCATCCAATGTCAACGTAGGCCGACGTGTGAATATAAATAAAATTTGCATGTGAAATTATTCCCCACTCCTGAGGGGGAGAGAGAGAGAGAGGAGAAGACGACGATCGCCTAGAAGGGAACGTTATTTGCTTGTGTGATTGGTATATGGTGGCTTGCGACAGATCAGCTCACTCTGAATCAACATTCTCAAAGGCACGGATATTGTATATGTACTTATAGATGAGACCTCTAGCGAGGTAATGCAACGGTTTTGATTTATAACTTGTGTGCTTTATCCGAGGGTTTTCCAGAGTGTGGGACACTCGAGGGTTTTTATGTAGGTCTTGACTTGTACGCGGGTCTCGATGGCTTTTGTGGGACGACGATGGGGATTCTTTGGGAGTGTCTAGTCATGGAATAATTGTACATAGTGAATAGTAGGTGCAATAATGGGGTATGCATTTTGGGTATGTTGCATCTCCTGTTGAATTCATTTCAGTTGTTGTTGTTTATTTTGGTATTTCCGTTTCTGTTTTTTTTTCGCAATGACAGTTGTATGTGTAAGACATGGAAAGGTATGAATGTGTTATTTTGATTGAATGTATTTTCATAATGGAATGCATGAGCAATTTGATGCATGTGGGAATATGGAGTTGCATATATGTGCATGTTCTTGGATCATTTTGGAAGTGAGTGATTTGTATGTATTCATGAGTGTTTTTTAGCACTAATAGTTTCAATGAGTGCAGGTCCACTTGGAATGATGGCTCAATAAAAAGGTATGCAAATAAGTTGTAAACTGACATGTTTCACGGTTGTTTGGATTATATTACAGCAAGAGTGGCTCGTCGAGGACGACTTCGCAAATAAGAAGAGGGGAGTATGTTAGCTCAAGAAATGGTTGGTTTTTATGTACTAATGTGTTGCTATTTGGCAGTGAAAAAGGAAGCTAGTGCAAATCGCGGACATGGAAGGAAAAAGGCTCCTCATTCAAAGTGGCAAAATTATGATGACTTTAATGAGTATTTTTGGTCATCAGCTTGCTTTGAGCTTCAGTGGCCCCTAGACCTCGACTCACCCTTCTTTTCTAGAAGCAAGCCTATCCTGCAAGGTGGGATAAGGTCACCTGCAGAAAAGAACGTGGGTAAAAGCTCTTTTGTAGAGCACCGCTCCTTTGTCCATATTTATCATAGTTTTCATCGGCTTTGGATTTTTCAGGTGATAGCTTTCCAGGGGTTGGCAGTAATTTCATTTTCAAGCAGCTTGATCAGCATGACAACTTTAAAGGGATTGCTTAGTTTTGCTCCCATATTTTTGGTGATGAAATTTATAGAGTCTATCCTAGATGTTCTGTTGATGGTAGGAGCATATAGAAACTCTCCTGGCAATGCTGTTGCAAGAATATTCATTCGGTTTTTTTGGTTTGGAGCCTTGTCTGTATCTTTGACATTTCTTTATGTGTTGGTTCTAAATGAGAACAGTAGAAGTTTTTCAGAATCCACTCTCTTGACCTTTTATACAGCCATCGTTGTTCTTTATATAGTTCTTGAACTGCTTCTAGCATTTTTCCTTCAAGTCCCTACATTTTGAGACTCGACTCAGAAAAGTAGTCGATGGGGTGTTGTACACTTTCTTAAGTGGATGCATTGGGAGCAATACTATGTTGGACGTGGGTTGTATGAGAAACCAACACATTATTTGCAATATGTCGCATTGTGGGTACTTGTCATGGGCTGCAAATTTCCTTTCACCTATTTTCTTCAGATAAAGCCATTGGTAACTCCAACTCGAACTATTTCTGGCTACAATGATCTAACATATGCTTGGCATGATTTTATCTCGCAAGGCAATCATAATGCTCTTACGATAAGCTGCTATGTGGGTCGTTTTCTATTTTTTTTTGCAGAAAAGGGGGTTGTTCTACTTGACCTACAGAGAAAAAGGGAGAGGCAGGCCTCTGCAACGTTCTGGTAGGAATTTTTTTTTTTCGTCCTTTTGTTCTTCGTCTGATATGGCAGGTACACTTGAAGAGTTGGGGGACCAGAGGAAGAGGTGACATGACTAGCAGCGACGGGGGAGAGGGGTTGTTCGTGTTTATCTCTCGGTGTCGCTGCTGCAAGTTTTTGGGGGGATCATACGAGAAAGGGGAAAACAGGCGACAACTCCTCTTCGTTTTTGTGTCCTCCAGCCAGCTGAAAAAGGGGGGGTCTTGCCGATTCGACAGGTACCAAAAGGCGGGCACTAGAGGGAGGGAGACGGCAGCAGGTCTTGAGAGCTTTTTCCTAGTGGCTGCCACATTCTTGGGTATTGCAAGGGAGGAAGGAGGAAGCTAAACAGCGACCAGGACAAGGTAGAATGGGAAGGATTTGCTGGTAGGCATTTTGTGCTTGTTTCTGGCCAAATGGAGATCAATCCCATGATGTTCTCTGAATCTCCTGTTAAAAATCAATTATCAATTATCAATTATCAGTTATCCATGAAGTTTGCTTATTAGTTAAAGATCAATTATCCATATTCATTTTCCAGATCCTGTTGATGTTATGGAAACCGCTTTGGCAGTGTTGTTGTCGTGTGAATAGTCATAACGCTATTGTTTAGGAACACAAACTTATGCATGGAAAATGGATGTGATGTGTGACCCCTTTGTCCATAGGTTTTGCTCCCCTGTTCTATTTCCGGTTCAGACAATATGTTGAGCGAGAGGGAAATGCTTCATGATGATAACTTTGGGACCATCGATCTGTATGCACTACAAGGGGTAATGCTTGGATTTAATGCCCGAAGTTAGCAGAGATAAGAATTTCCAAGACAACCTTTGAGAACATACCAACGTAGTGCTCCGCTTTGAATAGAACTCTTCTCTTCTGTGCATTTAAATTAGGATCTCGAGTACTCAAGCCTGATTTTGTATCTCTTTAAGAAGAGCAGTGTTCACACATCTATTTGTAATTGGGTTTTATGAGTGTCCCTATATAGGCAGCGTTGAGTAGGTTGGAAGGTCGCACACATACACTTATGAATGCATCTTGGGGAATAGGAAAGAAGGGGGGTTTGACTTCTGCATCTGCAGGGTGTTCTCACAAAGGTTGGGGACCTTGTCGAGTGTAAGGGCATTTTTCTCTTCCTCCTTTTCGTGGCAGGGATAGAAGAAGAGAAGGAAGGAGTCTCTCTGGGTGGACAAAGTTATTCTCTGTGGATAGAAGGTAGCATTGAGTGGAGGAGGAAAAAAAAAACCAGTCTGAAGAATGGAGGCATATTTTTTTTCTCTCCTTGTTTTTATTTCGGTGTGCTTCGGTGCAGATAACTCCAGCTGCATGTGAGGGTGGGAGGCTTGAGAGCTATTTCTGCTTAAACTTCCTTGGATATCTCTGGAGAGATTGAGGAAGTGTGATATTAATGGTGCTTCCTAACTGTAAGACATCAAATCAACGACGAGAGAGCATAACTGTAGGCCACTGTAGGTGGGAAAATTTGCTTCAAACATCCCACCACAAGGCTTGACATGGTGTACTACACGCGAAATGAAGAAAACTCAAGAAAGCGCACCTCAATAGTGCATGCAATATGTAGAGGCATTACTTAAAGGTGCATCCATTGGACACTTCCTAAAGTAAGGAAGAAGGTACTAAGGTCGTCAGGGAAGGGCAGTTAGGATCCTTTCAATATACCTTTGGAAGTTCATGCACCAGCAACTTTGCTCCAGCTTATTTGTTGAATTGTCTATGTTATACTCTATGGTAACGGTTGCGGGGTTCTTCTCTATGGTAGTATTACTGTATGCATGGTGGTGCCATTGGTACTATATGTTTTAGTCTAGCTGTTCCTGTATTGTGAATTTCATGCAACTCGTTTCGGCCATGGGAATCACATACGAGAGTGAGGATGGGACTCTTGAGAGCTAGTGTTGCTCCAAATTTCTTCGGATACTTGGTGGCTTGCTTCATACTACGGTCTATGGAGTATGAACCTTAATGAATTACCGGAAGTTTTGAACCTTGAAAAGTTTCCGTCCACTTTGTATCACTTTGGACTGTGTTTCTAATATCCCCATCAATACGGGTGATTGTTTCAAGTTTTGGACTGCGTTTAAATACATGCGATCTCCTGTAGGTCGAGGAGTATCAAAAAAGGAAAAAATTATCAAGGGAACAAGGGGAAGAAAAGGTGGGTTGAGTAAGAGAAGCGAAGGAAGAAAATTCTGGTCTCGAGTGTACGAGAAAGGAAGCTAAGAGACTTTGCGAGAGAAAGAGGGGAGAAGTGAGGGAACCCGAGAAAGTGAGTGTGAGAGGCATACATAGGAAATTCAACGAGTGTGCAAAAGATAGGTAGCAAGTGAGTGAGCATAGGTGGGCTTGTTAGAGAAAGTAATAGGGTGTGTAAGAGCACGAGGGAAGTGCAATGGAGTGGGTGTGTGTGATGAGCATGTGAGAGTAGAGAGAGAGAGAGGGAAGGGAAATCGCGAGAAGTAATCCTTGTAGCTTGGATCCTTGTGGACATGAACATTTTGGTTCCATTCATCCCAGTTTACGACCATATTTGGACGCAATCGTGGACTTTAAGTGAAGAGAGGTGACAAAGTGCAAGAACATTGGGCAAAATTTAAGTGTTTGTCAAACACTTTCCCTTGGGAAGAAAGGCCAAACAAGGACAAAATGATTAAATGACTAGATCCAACTACTGGGATCTCTTGCCTCTTTCTCTCCTCCTTTTGAATGTGCTCCCACTTCAATTTTATAACCACTGAGCATGTGAAGAAGTTTGTGCCTTCTTCTTAACTCACCACTTTCTCCACTACATGCTACTAACTACAAGGCAAGATATTGTATCTCTTACTCATTATGAATTTTGACTAAAATTTTTCTTTTATTATTTTTTCCTCTACTTTTTCTTTATCTTTATATTTGGTAAATTTATCCAAGCATGGCTCATATGAAAATGAGCTTGTACATTTATCTTCAACACAGAGCTCGTTGCACCACTGACGCTACTAGAGGTAATGTTCCATACAGTATGCCTATTACACAAGATTTGGAGCATGGACACAAAACGCATCACTTATCGAGCTTTTGAGGCATCATGTGACATGGCGCTAGCAGGAGACAACTCCTCATGGTAGCACAGACATGGGATTGCCTGCCCATCATGGGTTTGACATAGACCGACTACCACCATTGTAGTACGACTTACAGGCCTCCACCTATTCTCTCTCCTACGAGGAGAGGAATAGGGTCATTCGTCAAGAGATATGGCATACATCCATACATACATACATACATACATACATACATACATACATACATACATACATACATACATACATACAGAGGACATGGATTAACCCTAGGGATACATTGCCATCGAAAAATGCTCCTCTACCATGAGCATTTTCTATAAATCTCATACCAAGACTTTATTGAGACTTTGCGTTACATGGAGACATATCTACCACACCACCTTCAAGTCGTCATTGGGTAGCTTTGTGTTTCATGACATCCCCTCGAGATAGAGAGGGGTCTGACTAGGGGATAAAGAGTGAGGAGCACTCTCTATATCCAAGCATGCCATATAGAGATAGAGAGTGAGGAGCACTTTGTTACCAGATGCCCAACTTACTCAGATCTATGAGCACAACTCCAGATAGAGGAGTCACTATAGTTGTGCATGACCATTGGAGACCAGCAAGGTTGGGACGCTTCCTTATGAGAGCATATGAGAGATGAGAGTAGTCCCTCCAACCCATGCATGAGACACAGATGAGTGCCCAACAAACCATTACTTAGTTCTTCTAGCGAGATGGGCTACATCATACGGGCCCGCCTTATAGAGGCATAGGGCTCACTATCCAACATGCAGCGACATAGAGATTGTGACGCCAACCACATATGGTTGGATATCGATGACCACAACTATACAAAGAGGACATCTCACCCATCAAGATAACCCATGACCACATGATGGAGCACAGGTGCACCACCACCACCTAGGTAGCCCTCCTTCAAGAGGCACTCAAACTGTCGCCGATGTACCACATACTCCACCCACCTCCGCCCATCATTAGTAGTTAGAATATACATATTCACTCCCGTCATAGGTCCCCCATGTATTAGATGGCCATTATCTGTAGAGTTAGAGCCATGTCTCCCCACACGCCACTACATTATCCCCACTACCTCTCCATCACTCGATACACTATCCTTTGGTTATTTTGAGCCTTTTTCAGCCTACACAATTTTATGTAGCGAGTACTTTTCCTTTTTATTTCTACACAAAGGTTACTACATTTTGTACATGGTTTTGACTCATAGTCTAGGACCTAGGTTTGGCCTTAGGAAGACATTAATATCACTTTCTTTCTTCTTTTTTCTCTCTCTCTCTGTCTCTCTCTCTCTCGTGCACGCTCCTTTGAATGATCCCAACACAAACATGTCTTGAGAAATTCATTTTTTTTTGTCTTACGAATAGCATTGGAGGGAAGTCTCCCGTTATGAGACGGACAATATGTGTGGGGAACTCAAATGAACATTGTTTCATGTTTCAAAGCTCAATTAGTTTAATGTATGCTTTTTTTTCCCTTCGATTGTCGTAACTAAAGCATTTATTTTGGGATCTAGTTAATTGGACAACTTTTCTTTCTCTCTCTCTTTTTTTTTTTGTAAGTTTGGATTGGAATTTTGAAGTTGGAAGACTTTATTTTGAAAAAAAAACATTGAGTATCTCAACACAATACCTTGTAATTTTTGGCATATAATTCCACATGATTATTGGATATGTTCTCTCTTGATAAGAGAGCACATAATAAAGAACTTAGTTCTAATCATCACAGATAGTCTATGTTTTAAGAAAGTAGATGAATATTTCTAGAAGTCTATGTTTTAAGAAAGTAGATGAATATTTCTAGAAGTGACTTGAGAAGTGCATTGAATGCACATGATGGACTATTGTTTGGACTTTGTCATGCTAGAAGTATCTCCATATGTTGTCTCGCCATCGAACTTTGGGTGAGCTTGTTTGATTTTTTATCATGACAGCCATCTTGATTTAGTAGAGAGTTATACATTGTTTTTCTAGTGGAAACATCTCCCACTTGATACTTAAAAGCTTTAACCAATTCTATTGTGCATTTTCCTTAGAGCGATTAGTGTGACATTTCACATTTTCTACTTAGACGTTTTAATCAATGCCATTGTGCATTTTCCTTAGAGCGATTAGCTCTACTTCACTCAAATACTTGATTTGTGCTTTATTCACTTCTACTGTATAGGGTAGAGTAACTGATTAAAAAAGGAATTACAATTAAGGAGAGTAATTGATTATTAAAGTTAATAAATATAGAAATAAACATTCATACATATTTATATACACATAGATACACTTTCATACACACAATTACACATATTTATACACATATAGATACATATACACATACATACACAAACATACATACAAACACGGATAAATAGACATATTTTACACGCCTACATACACATATACACACACAATGCACACATGTACATACACATACATACACACATAAAGGCACACACACACACATACATAAACATAAACATATAAACACATACATACACACACATACATAAACATATAAACACATAAACACATAAATACATACACACACATATGGAGGTAATGTTATCAAATTTATTCTTGTTGTATGGCGTTATATACGGCATCATATAAATATGTGAATACATACATACATGAATACATGCATACGTACTTTATGTATATGCATACATAAATACATACATAAATATGATACATATATGCATACATACATCAATTACATACATAAATAAACACATACATACCTAAATATATAAATACATACATACATAAATACATAAATAGATGCATAAATGCAAGAATGTTTTTTTTTTTGCAAATGGAATGTTATGTAGAGTGTATTTTGAAGGTGGAAATTTTTTTCTTGGCCTATAGTGTTATAAACGACATCATATACATACATACATACTTTACATGCATGCCTACATAAATACATACATACATACATACTTTACATAGATGCATACATACATACATACATTAAATATATGCATACATACATACATAAATACTTTACATATGTACATGCATACATACATTAATCATATACATACATATATGCATATATATATATATATATATATATATATATATATATATATATATATATATATATATATATATATATATATATATATATATATATATGTATGTGTGTGTGTGTATATATATATACACACACACACACATTTACCTAAATACATAAAGCGCCATGGTTTAGGGATTTATACAAACATGCATATTTAAGCGTATAAATAAATTGTCATGGACACTAAGGAAACCATCCTGAACCTTAGATTCCATGTGACTTTATATATCTCATGATTGGTTCAGAATTTGGAGAAACTAATGCTCCATTGCATCTGGAGCATGCAGAAACCCTAAGATCGATTGTTTACTTGCTTGGCTTTGATATCCAAAGTTCTTATTTCAGATTATTGCATCATAAATGACATCATCAATTTGTAACCGCCCTTGAACACCTATATAAGGAGGGCTTGGCCACATCCATCCTCAGTCTTGCCAATGCCTGTCCTTTCAAGACTCCTTGTTGTTGAAATTCTTGTATTATTTTCCCTATGTGGGTGATCTTATAATCATAAGTATAACTCCAAAATCTTGCTTAGTCTAGTTAGAAAGCACAATCTAGTGTTCTCCAAACATTTTGGCAAGACTAGCTTCTATCTAAGACCATGTATTATGGAGGACTCTGTTGAACAAATTGTGGCATCACTTTAGAATCTCGAGCAACAAGTTGAGGACGTAACCCATTGATAGACACAAATCGAGATGGGACATCCCATGCATGTAGGCACTCTCATCCAAGAATTACAAGAACAACTTGGGAATCTTCAAGCAAAGCAAGGAAGCATTTGAGTAGATCAACACCCTAGTCCATCCTTCATGAAGAAACCAAAGATTTGCATGCCGGAAAACTTCGATGGTGATCATACAAAGTTATGCGGATCCTTGCAACAAGTTAAATTAAACATCCATATGCAACTTGATACATACCCTCATGAGGCATGCATGGTTTGTTTTATTTGAACCTTGCTCTATGGTCAAGCATTATCATGGTTTGCCCTAAACTTTGAGAAGAACATGGCATTACTTCATGACTATGGGGGGTATCTCCTTGAGCTCATTCCCATGTTTGGAGATTCTGACACCCGTCGAGTGGAAGCAAACAAATCCTTGGAAGCCACATCAAGGTAATCGCCTTCCTCTGCCTATGCATCATTTAGGCAATTGATATGTGATCTCACTAAACATGAGGACTATTTTATAAGTCAATTTAGATGGGGCTTAAGGGATGATGCTAAGGACTTTTTACTCGGGGTGTGAGAGGTTAAGAGATTGAATTAATACATCATCCGACCTATTCAATGTGATAACTTCCTTTTTGAAAGGAAACAAGAAAAAACAAGTAGAGAGAAGACCTCGCCAATGGAAACCCTTCCATCCCACTCCTAAAGAAGAGTCTATGCTTGAACCTATGCAGATAGATGTATCTAGGTTCTAACCCCAATCCCAGTGGAGAAGCAGAGAAGGAGAGAGAACAAGTTATGAATCTATTGTGGAAATCAAGGGTATGTTGCAATAAATTGCCCAAACAAAAGGACAAACTATAGTTGCAGCCACCCTTGTGGAGTAATGAAACGAAGAAGTCTAGTTGTAAACGAGACTGTACAACCGAACCATGATGTAAGAAAGGGTCTCATAATTTCAACAACACTTGTAGAAACATCTCCTTTCCCTATCAAGTTGAGCATGCCTAAGAAGGCCCTTTCCCTTACAACCTTAGTGGATTCAAGAGCTTCCTCATGTTTCAACGATGAAGGATTGATAAAGAAACATAGGATTCTAGTAGTTCATATGAACATAACAGTAGTTGTTGAAGTAGTAGATGGACGACCTCTAGCATCATGGAGTATTATCAAGGAAACCACACGATTAAGAGTAGATCTTGGTGATCATGATCTCCATATATGTTAAAATGTAATATTCAGCCCGATAAGCCCTATTATCATTGGAATGCCATTGCTAAAGAAACATAATCCAGTCATTCGTTAGGAAAAGAATAAAATCACTCAATGAGATATCAAGAAGAACTTGATATATGTAGGAGTTAAAGCCTTCATACATGTAGTAAGGAAGGAACTAACATATATGACCTATGCCGTACCAACTCAAGAGTTCAAGAAAGATGGTCAAGTGAAGCCAACCAACCAGTACCAAGATTTTTCAAGATGTTTTTGAAAAGAAGAATGAAGATATTCTCCTAGAGCATCAATCAAAAACTCGCTATGCACGCACGCTCTGCACCTTCCCTCCCTTCGTTTGATTCTATGTACCCTTGTCTGTCATCCCCATCCCTTCCTATGCCTTGTATTGCCTCCTCCCATTCCCTTCCCCTGTTGGCTTTGTCCCCCTTCCCCCATGCCCCCTACTTCCTTGTCGGTAGCCAGCACCGCACGACTTCCCCTCTCCCTCCTTGCCCTCCTCACCCCCCATCCCCTCCAAGCGGCTTCCACCTCCTCCCTCTCCTCCCTCCCCCCTATCCACACCCCCCCTTCCCTCGTGCCTCAGCTTGCCTTCCCCCTTTGCCTTGTTACCTCATAGCCTCTCCCCCCACTCCCTCCCTTTCTCCTCTGAACCCCTCCCTTCCCCACTCCCTCCCTTTCTCCTCTCAACCCCTCCCTTTCTCCTCTCAACCCCTCCCTTCCCTCCTTTACTCGCCCCCTTCCCCCCTCCCCCCTTCTTGCCACTCCTTGTAGGTTTTCTTGCCCTTCTCTCTAGATGAGAAGATGAGTCACTGAGGTCATCCCATCAGTCCTTCACTCTCCTATCTTGTTCTCTTTTCTCATGCGACATATATGAATGGCCCCAAAGTCTTGCCTATAGAGGGACTCACATGAAACTCCCTCACTCGCCTCCACTCCATCGCCTATTTGACTTTTCCTTACCGATGAGGGTAGAGCGAGCTTAGCCTCAGAAGTTGAGCATCACCACACTTTCTCAATCATTAGTAAGATCATCAGATCGCAACCCAGTCATGGCGAACTCAAGGACCTTTAGAGAAGCTTGCGTGCTGAGTTTGGCAAGTTAGTTGATATTCAGACATTGGGTTGCAACTTTTATCAGACATTGGGTTGCAACTTTTATCAGGTGGAGTTTAATTCTTTGGAGGTAGTTGGTCGGATGATTGCTTTCTTGAGGATAGCGGTTTGACCTGCTCGAAGGTACGTCTGTCCTTGGACACATGGCTTTGATCCATCGGTAGCTTCTTCATCAACTTGCATTCCTAGGGAAGCACATAGCTTTCTTGGCCTTCATTGCGAGTATCTTCTTTGTTACCTCATATTGGAGGATCTCTTTGCAATTTTTTAAAAGTCTTGAAGTGGATAGCCTAAGTTGTGGCCAAGCTTGTGGGGCTTCTTTTAGTTAGGATCCTCATCTCTGACCTTGTACAATTACCATCAAAGATTGAGCTCCCGCTTCTTTCAAGAAATTGGTTTAGAGGGTCGAGTACTTGAGCCCTCCGAATCAATGTTTTGCTTGTGGCAAGTTGGTCACCTTGCGAAGGCATCCTCTTTGAGGACCGGGCATCAATCCCGACAGCATTCTCTGCAGGAGCCACAATGGTGTCCAATGTCGACATCTCGTCCACCCGTATCCCCTTGGGCTCCACTAGGCTCTTTGCCTATGCTGGTGGGTTCTGACACCATCGAGATGCCCCGTTTGCTCCAGATGATCCTTTTGCATCTCCAATAGGTTGGAAGAAGCTTGGGTGATGGTAGCAGGTGGGACGACATTCTAGTCATGCTTCTTTGCAAGTGTTTCTTTTCATATGGAACCGTTTTAGTGATCTCTAGGAGGACATGCCTGCAGCTCGTGATGCAGAGTTGGATCAGGATCCTGTCACTTCTGTCCCCACTCGCTCTGTTCTCTCATGGGCCTTCTACCTTTGCTCGGTCCCATCAATAGCCTGATACTATGCCCCCTCACTTGGTGGTCTCTCGACAGTGACTTCTTGATGAGCCTAGTGGCCCATGAGGGATGGTCTCTTCTACATCCACCTATCATGGTGGGTATGTCACCCTTTATTGCTATTCCCCCTAGGTTGGTTACCACTTGTGGGGGGAGCGCTTCAGATATGAGTTTCATGGTTCTTTGGTGCATAGGAGGACAAGGTCTCTTCTCCTATTCGGGACCATATTGTGGCTCTTGCGTCCCATAGCGAGGCTTCCTTGGAGTCTGTAGTGGTCTTCTCTTTTCCTCTGTGCAGAGTTGCACAGCCTGACTGGTCTCTTGGAGAGGCTCTACACTTTTTCTGTGGTGAGGTTATTGAGTTCTCCCATCATCTCGGGGAGCATGATCACACCGACCTCTTCATTAGAGCATGGGATACAAGTCAATTTCTCTATATTCTTGGTTCTCAAGACAGTATGCTCATTTTATATGTGGTTGCAAACACTCATAATCCACCTTGTTACATGCATATACATGAGGAGCTCGGCTAGGAGAATGCATGGGAGTCCACTTGGCTCACTCTTTGTAGGGTTCTGCTTGATCAGTTGGCTTCGTATTAGGGGCATTTGGACTCAGATTATTCCCCACCTAAATTAGTCTCGAAGATGGCTCGCATAGCTTCTACAACGACCTCTTGGTTCCCCTAGTCTCCGTGAGGGCTCTTTCATTGAATGTTTAGGGATTGGACGGGTAACATTTTTTGTGGTATATAGCTTGCCTTTGATAGGAGCTCCGTTATTGCTTGGTTGGCAGGCCCTTGCTTGGTTGGCAGGCCCATCGACATTCTGATGCTTTGGGAACACCATTTCTCCTTCGGCCGCACGTCACAATGTAGGCAGCTATTCAAAGACACAATGAGGTTTTTTTGGTCGGTTGACTATGGATCCCATGGATCCCAGGGTGATGTATGTATTCACTTGGAGAGTCCTTGTAGTCTTTGATCATGGATAGAGGGGAGATTATCCTTTGTTGTGCCATTTGGTTGATCTTGTAGCGGGGGGCACTAGATATGTCTTAGATATGGCTTCCTGAATCTTTATGCTCTGAGCCGTGAGAGTGCTCCTGTCATTTTTTGGTCTCATATCATTGATGGAGTCCCACGTGCCAATGTGTGGTGTGCTTGGGTGACTTCAACATGATTGAGGCACTTGAGGATTGCAGGGAGGTAGCCAAATCATTGTGCATGGATCTCAGCTTGTAAATTGGGAGAGATTATCTATGAACTTGAGGCTGCATGATGTAGGATACACTGAGGCCTTTGTTAGGGAGAAGCAGTCTCCATTTCTCGTGCTCAAACAAACAAATGGATGTGATGAATCTCTCTAGGATCAATCGCATTTACGTCACTGATGTATTGGCTGATTGTGGTGGTATGACATGTAATGTGGCGGGTTCTTGCTTGTCAGATCATGCCCTTTTGGTTGTCTTCTTGAGGGAGGAAGCTACTACGGGCTCCCCGATTTTGCATATTCTTGAGCATATTCAGCTTGATAGTAGCGTGGTTGATCAGATTGTGGCGATTTGGTTTCAGCCTCTCTCGGAGGAGGGATTTCTGGCTCGGTCCCTCGTTATTGGCCTTGAGCATACTAGTTTGTATTTGCATGAGGAGAGCACCCGACAATTGGCTTATCTTAGGGAGCTCATCATAGGGAGATTGAGCACTGCCTCCATAGGGGTATTGCCTCCTTCCAGCATTTCCTTGAGTGCCGTCCAGATTGCGCGTGGATTGGCTCATAGCTTTTCGAGATGTAGCAGGAGTTACAGGAGACTGAGGATAGGTGATCTCCCTTCTGTCAACATAGACGAGCTTCTCATTGGACTGAGGTTGGTGAAGGTGTTTTTGGTGAGTTTTTCTTTGCGGTCATGTCTCGACATGCGTGTAGTGGGATGAGATAGCTACGTCGAGTGGATGGCTCTATGGCTTTGGAGCCTTGGGAGCTGAGAGAGATCACTACCCAATTTTATCGCACCTTGTTATCTGCACATACTCCCTTTGAGCCTTGCTAGGAGAACAAACACTTTGTCCTTGAGCATGTGTGGCGTTCTCTGACACATGAGATGCAAGCTTTGCCTCTTGCCTCATTTATTGACAAGGAGCTTCTTGATGCATTGTGTGGCATGGCTAGGGATAGTTGCTCTTGTGAGAATGGTCTCTTTTGGAGTTTCTTTCTCCACACTTGGGGGATCATTGGTGATGGGTTAGACTTGCCTTTTAGGAGGTCATGGAGGGGTTCACCTTCTCTCGTCTCTTGTCGAGGGCTCGATTTTTCTTATCCCCAAGGAAGGGGTGAACTTGGATGATATCTTGCACTAGCATCTTATTTCGCTTCTCAATTCAACGTACATAATTCTTGTGAAGGCTCTGAGTTTGAGATTTAAGCCATTGCTTGAGACATTGATTCACCGGACTCATACGGGGTTTGTTAAGGGTCATAATATCCTTGACAACATCTTTACTTTTTGGGAGGTTGTCTCTCTTTCCTAAATGCATGATGAGCCTCTTGCACTTCTTCTATTGGACTTTGAGAAATCCTATGATCAGGTTGATTGCGATTTCTTAAGGACATTATGCTTTGAATGGGCTTCCTGATTGGTTTGATCAGGGGTGTTGCTTCCCTCTACTAGTCCGCTCATAGTTAGGTCCTTGTGGCTGGGGCAGGGGGAGAGATTTACCATTTTGAGATTGATCAGAAAAGGTTGTCCTGTGGCTCCTACTTTGTTTTTATTTCTCTTCTTTGCTCATGCCATGAGTGCTTTTCGGTCTGCACAAAGCTCTTGGTTATAGGGTATCAAACTTCCTGTTAGAGAGGAGGTTTTGCTCAATGTTGTGTTTGTTGATGACACTTCCATTTACTTGCAGGGCTATGAAGCCAATATGACTAGGTTTCAAAATGATTTGGATAGATTTTGTGATGCCTCTGGTGCCAAGATTAATTGGCGCAAGTCATGTGGTTTTTGGATTTGCTTGGATGATCGCCCTTCATGGATCCCTTGCGCTCAGTTTTAGTGGATCCCCCTTGGCAATGCAATTCGGTATTTGGGGTGCCATATTGGACTTGAGCTTTTGCTTGAGCAATAGGTCTCGCCTCTCCTCTTGACCATGAGGAGGAAGTTACTATATTGGAGCACTTCCTGCATGTCCTTGGATGGGAGGGTTGTGGTGGCTAACCAAGTTCTGTTGGCCATGATGTGGTATGTCAGCTCCCATTGGATCTTTCAAGCTCTTGTATTAATGAGATTCAATGGCTAATAAGGAACTTTTTTATGGTATGGAGGGGATGGTAGCCCCGTTGGGGCTATGGTTGCTTGGTAGGTCATCAGTCTTCCTATGGAGCATGGTGGCCTTGGGATTATCGACCTTGCCTGTAGAGTAGAGCCTTGTTAGGCAAGTTTGTTGTGTGAGGTCTGCATCATGGCCCTCAGCCTTCGAAGGATTTTCTTCGTCAGAGATTGGGCCTCTTTGCACCTACTACAAGAGGGCCTTGGTAGCCTGGGATCATATGGATTTTTGCTGAGACGGGAGATTGAGGATCTTTTTGCTTGTAGTATCTTGAGATCTTGGGAGTAGCTGCGGCCGTTTCTTATCCAACTCTCTCCCTCGTGTTTTGAGGAGAAGCTCCATCCACCCATTACCTGGAATCCTCTCATTCGTACGGAGAGGGGTTTCATGATTGGCTCTCGGCCTCATGTTTCTTGGGGTGAGTTTGCTAGAGGTCACCAGCATAGTGTGGGGGATTGGATCAGTTTTGGGAGTCTCATCGAGGCACAACAACAGGACCGGTGCATGGGGATGCACGACAACAGGACCGGTGCATGGGGATGCACGACATGCCTTAGATGGTCAGGAATATTGAGGATACTATTTTGAGGGGTTGGGGGACCCAATTTGATCTCTTACCTTTGGTGACTTGGTTGGGTGCCTTCACTTAGATCGAGGTCTTGATTGCTTCTCGGGGCACGCTTGTCGATAAGTCATGACTTGATAGAGAAATTGGTGACCTTCACCAATACATAAGAATCAAGGAGGGAAGTATGGATCTTCCTTCACAAGGACATGGAGATGAAGGGGAGACATGTGGTAAGGATGGATTGCCTTTGAGCCATGGGCATATGCACAAGGTTGAATCAGAGCAACATAATCGATGTAGAAGATGGAGGACAAAAAGGTTAGAATTATAGAGGCGTATTTGGTGGTAGACGGGGACAAGGGGATTTTTTTTTTAATTACAAAAAGGGGCAGAACTTGCAGGTCTAGAGAGTGTTACAAAGGAGGCTAACAACCATCCCATCCCCCTCATGCGAGGCCCACTTGGGTTTAGGCTTGTTGTTCTCAATGAGAAACACTTTATGATGCCTAAAATGTGGGGACCTCTTACAGTTGGAGATTCTTTTGCCAAGGAGGAATAGAGACTTCTCGATCGACCACTCTTTAGGAGGGTGTCCAAAATTGCTTGCACAGTGCTCCCTCTAAATATTCCATAGGGTTTCCCCTCTTATAGCGTTCCACATTGCTCCTGAGAAGGAGATCGCGTCGCCAAACAGCGCTTGCTTCCAGGTGATTTGTGCATACAGTCTCAAAATATTCCCAAGGGTCGGCTAGAGAAGGAGAGACTTGGGGCAAGCGAAGAAGATGTGACCCAGATCCTCCTTGATGCTGTGGCGACGTCACTTGTACCATGGCAGAGCTCCACAAATTTTGTTAGCGTTTAAGTTGGTCCAGATACCACGGTGGAGAATTTGCCACATGAGAACCGATTTTTTGATCTTGATGAGGGGATACCAGATAGACATGAACTTCAGATCCCAACATAGCCTCGTTCAAGTTAGGCACCATTTCTTGTTAAGCGTGATATGATAGTCCGTGTTCACCTTGGTTCTAGGAATTTTGGACATGCGATTGCCATTGTGCCACATAAGAACCTCATGGCATGATGAATCCTACCCAATGAGGAGTCGGGTTTTTGAATGATCCCAAGCGAAGCATCTTCTTTGAAGGAGAGTCCATTCTTCGTAGTTCACTCTTAATTCAGGGTCTATGCCCTCAAATCTGATCCATTGGCCAGTTTGTTGTTTCTAGAGGTGTTTCCAATGTCTGAACCCCTTGTTGCAAAGCCTCTTAGCATTTTGGAGGTTCTGGGAAGCCACACCCATGACGCCCGAGATCGGAAACCAGATTGAGATGTTTTGTCTGATACGGGCCGGCCCAATCTTCCTCTGACTCTGATAAATTGTTTGAACTTGTTCCAACTCTTCCACAGGGAGCGCACAAGGTTCGAGCCTTTAGGGGAAACCAGAATTGGGGAGAATAAAAGGCTAAGGAGGTCCAAGTCCTTCCAACCAGGGAAGCCCACCAACGCAATCATGTTCTTGTTCCTAAAAATGAGCTTTGCCCAAGAGGTCTCACAGTTGCATCAAGCCTTGATGATCCATTTTGCCACCAACTTGTCAGCCATGCCTTCGATATCCATAATGCCCAGACCCCCACAATGTTTTTGGATGCAAGTAGACTATTTAATTTTGGGAACCCTCTTCTATTGTGTTCCCCCATCCAAAGAAAGTTTTTGCAGATTATTTCCAATTTGCTAAGCTCTCTATTTTTTTGTCTCCAGCAAGACAGAAAGTAAATGGTTGAGGAGATGAGGAAGGTATTAATTTCCATGGCATGGCCTGCGAGGTTGATTTGTATGCTTTTCCAATACACTAACTTGTTATCGAGTTTGAAAAGGACCCTATTCATTTCCACACCCAATCTTTTTTGTCAATGCTATTAGAGAATCTCAAGATCAAATTGTTAAAAGATGATGGCCCCATAAAAAGGAAACTAAGATAGAATAAATTTAGGAATAGAGAATAAATTTAGGAATAGAGAATAAATTTAGGAATAGAGAAGGGTAGAAAGGTGGGGTAATCCACTTCTCCAAATTATTACAACATCTATAAAAGAGATAGGAGTGGATTGAAGCCTAAAATGATGTGGAGAGTGAATATTGATAGAGATAGGGGATTGAGAGAAGGTTGTTATAAGATGGAAGTTCTTCAATGTCAACAAGGGACAAGAGGGGTGGAGTGATGCTTAGTACCCAATTTTTCTACCAAATCCTGCTCCTCCTAAACTAATAAGAAATATGGTGTTATCGAAGTAGTATTCATAGGATGATCACAACTTGGGCGTAAATTTCACAGGTAGGACAAAGTGCCATATGACAAGTAAAATATTGCTTCTACCTTTCATATGAGGAACTTTAATATATCTATAGGAGACTTACACATATAATATATGTATAGATGTATAAAAAATCACATGCAAATTACGAATCTTAACTTGTCATTTGACAAGAAGTTTCAAAAAATACCCATTTTTGAGAGCCAAAATAGCCCTTCATGGACCAAATGCTTGTTAGTTTGAGGCTTCGATCACAATCCTATGACCCTTTCTTGAAGATGATGAGAATAGGTGCACTTGGTCATGTGAATATTTGAAACTTTAGATCTCAAGTTGATATAAGGTGTGGCATGAACCAAGTACTCTAACACATGACATATAGGAGGACTCCACAAATATAAAGTACGTAAGTAGCCAAAAGTTGAGATCTTTTATTAATCATGGGACTTACAAGAGTGTTCATACCCCTCCATAGCCCTAATTAGCCAAGAGGTCTCACACCCCTGAAGTCCCAAGCAATCGCCCTCTTGAAATGAGAGCCAACCTTCTTTATATAGGCTTCCTAAGATAAGACATGTGGTCAAAAAGGCTTTTCAACCACATGTGAGAAAAGCCAAAGGAGATTCTCAAGATCAAAAAGCTACTAAGGGGTATTCCCTAAGGTGGCTCCTATGCAAATTTACAAAAATAGAAATAAAAGGATGCTTTCTCATCCATATTCTTTTGAAAAAACAATTGTAGAGCTACCCATGCTCCAAGAATAAGTAGAGGGTATTATCATAATGTAGAAAAATCTAGAAATATAATTAGTAAAAAACATATTCTCCATAAGTTCTTCTTACGTCGCTTATTGTCAAAGGCTCTTTGTTTACATGCTTTTGTATTATTGTCTTAGGATTATGCTAATATTAATGCTTTTAAATAAAAATTATCGATACAAGCATCATTGCTAAGAATGAACTCTCGATAAAAGTTCTTGGTGTACATTTGTTTCAAAAGATATACAAACCTAGAGAGCCTTTCTTGATGGGTATGTGAACGAACATACCTCATCAAGGCATATTGTAACAAGATGAGTACTAAGCTCTAGTCACATGTGTTATGCGAAAGATTTTAATTTAGTTTCTTTATTCTCAGAACAAGTATTGGTTTAAGTATGTGTGCCTATCAAATATAAGGGATACCATGTCGTCTTTGAATAATGTCTCAATGAGTTCTTTCGTTGTATTACTAATAGAAAACAATTCTCTATAAATTAGGTATGTTTTGTTTATAGAGGTTTTTCTATTATTTGGTCCTTTCTAAACATGGGAGCCAAGCCATAACATAAGGTCAAGTGCATCTCATTGATCAGGTATAGGATTGTCTCAATATACAAATGAGTAGTTGCTTGTAGAATATATGTGTAGACAAGCATCTTGATCCCCTGGGCATACCCAATTAGGGCATAGGTATGAAGTATCCATAAAATACCATTTTGGAGCATATAGAATGCCTTCGTGAGGAGTTAAGTTCTGCAAGAGATAGAGGTGGTTGTAGACCTCTTTGTGATTGAGAAGCTAGAGATAAGAAGAAAAATCTTTTGATAATCATCTTATAAGACATTGAAAGTATCATGAAGCTTCTATTTTATCAAGGAATCCAATGTCAAAACACTATCCTCTCATATTATATATCTACCTCTTAAGATACATTGACATGAAGATGATGAGGATAAGGATATTTTTAATCCATATTTGAGAGATTGCATCATGAGAAACTCCTTGATTTGCAAGCATACAAACTCTATCTCGATCATGCATACTTTGTGTATTTATTGAAAAAAACAAAATAAAAATTATACATACCTACATACATATATAAATACATGCATAGTTCTTTCATACAAAAGCCATATGGAAAATGCATATGGGTACAAAAGTACTAAAAAGTATGATTGAAAATACCATATGTGACCATACATGACCTCAAAGATTAAAGAAGTGTTGCAAGTATAGTGCAATATTCAACACATATGCTATGTGTTGTAGCATATTGTACTATATTCTAAAATATACAAGATTTATAAGACCAAAAGGTAATCAATTGAATCTAGACATTGAGATCTCAAACCGGAATTCAATCCGAAAGTAAATAATGAACACAAAGAGGGGAGGGAGAGGATACGAGTGGCAAGGGTCCTACTTCGTTGGTCTTTTGTGATTTTCGTTGTTGCTAGCATTGAGAGAAAGAGCCATGACTTTGCTTGCGGAGGTAGAAGATAGATTCCACATTTTTTTGATAGGCCTTGTTTGGAGGAATTTTGGACTTGAAAAAAAGGATCTACCAAATAACATTCAATACAGTGCTTTGCTTTTTTTATTCATTCAATACAGTGCTTTGCTTTTTTTATTCATTCAATGTGTTGATAATGTAGTGAGCATAAGTTATCAAAGTTAGCAACACGTCGAAAACCTCTATATGGTATGGAAACATCTTGTATCTATGACTTTTTTAAGTCTTGCATGATAGGTGAGTCTACAATGGTGAAGACCTTGTTTGTATTGCCACTATTTGGCATCTTCATTTGTTTAGATCCATAACTATCCCACTGTGTCATCACTTTGATCGAAATCATAGCACCTAATCTTAACTACCGCTCATGGATGTGTACAATTTGCAATGTGTTTTTTCAATGATTATTATGTTGCATGGAGTGTAATCAAGACTCCATATGGTTGGATCATCATGAAAAAGAGATAAAAGTAAATCGAAGAAAGAAAGAAAAAGAGCGATACTTTTGGTGTATTCTTCCAATTCATAGGTTCCTTTTATCTAAGTACAATTCGTATACTTTTCTTAATAGTTCCTTGTCATGTTTCATGTTCTAGAAGAAACCAAGATATGGAGAACTATTAATGAACTTGTTAGAAATTAAGAGATATATTACCTTTTCTAGAGTTTCTTTAAGGAAATAATTTTTTAAACAAGTAAAGAGATCGATTAAAAACATTGGACTACAAATTATGAAATGCTTGAACAAAAAGCAAGAAAATCCAAACGATTGAGATAGAATAACACCATACATTATCGAAGTATGTATACTTGATTTAAAATGGGGCATTCATATGATGCAAATTGAGCATATGACATATGTAGATTCCAACTTTTTATTCTAAGTATCTATTTTCGAACCAAAATGTGATTGAAAAAATTATGGCTTTAAGTAGGAACAACAATCACTATTTGAAGTACAATAGTGAATAAGACTTTTGCTTGATTGTCTAAATAGAAGATCGTGAATAAAAATTGACAAGGATTTTTCAAAAAAGTTTACTTGAACAAGATTATCAATTTCATCTACTATATCCAAGTGTTTCTTTCTACTCTTTATCTCTACGGAGTGATATCACTAATAAAAAATTAAAATGCGGTGCAAATATTTCTATCCATTGCATTACATCTATCTTTTCTAGATTTAAGAAAAATCTTTCCCAATGAAAGAAGTAATTCCTTGTTTGACGTTATTCAAGTTTTTCCTTGTACATAATGTGGTGAAGTCTGAATTTTGAAGCCCCTAACTAATAGTTTTTCCCTCCAAGATCCTTGCATAGTTTAAAGACTTAGTACTAGGGATAACACCTAAAGATTCATCTAAGATCAATCTTGACTCTTGAGGATGCCAAGCTGATATATGCATTATTTGAGTGAATTTTTGCAAACATTATGAGCGAGAGTTGAGAAGGATTCAAATCAATGGCTGAATTGATTGGGGACACTTGTCATATTGGATTCATAAGAAGCATCTAGGCTTGATTTGGTTTTTATAGAACTTCCAAAGTGCATGGCAAAATGGTAAATTAGGATATAGTTTGATATTGTAAGATCTATGACGCAATCAATGAGATGAAATAAGAACTAAAGAAAAAACATTGAAAACACTATTTTTAGGAGTGAAATTTCATTAAAAGGTAAGCGATAAATTTTTTCTATGAAATCAAAATTATTAGGACATTTATCCAAATACGAAATGAAAATTTTTTACCTTTGTTTTACCCCTGTGTATGCGAAATTATTTATTGGACCAAAACACTCGAAGAAAGACCTTCCGCACATGTAACAACACCATTGATTGTGGCTACACATTACAAAAATCCTCCAAGCAAAAAACAACAAATCCACTCCCCTCTTTTAGTACCATAATCATGAGAAGGACGCTCAAGGAAGAGGCTGCATTTGCATATCGTATGGGGTGACAGCCAAGTCTTAGGAACACTCTCTTTTGAAGGTTGCAGTTACCACACAAAGATGTTGCAGACGTCTCATTTAGACCTCTAAATCCCCATCCCCATGCACTTCAAGAATTTGACAATCTATGCCACCAGTTGGATCTGTATAAACAAAGATACCGGTGCTGAAATGGTGGCTAAACATATAAAATTCACAATAGGCATAATGCAGCAAGTTAAGATATAAAATTACACAACTATGCAGTAGTACAGATTCTAGTATTCAAAAAAGTGGATGGTTTGGCAAAACACATTAAAGTCAAAGATCTGAACACCAATCCCGTCAGTCATAGTTTGGGTCTTGGAGGAGTATTAATGAGTGTCTAATACAGTAACAGAAAGGGCTATTCGGTTGCATGCCATACATATTTGAAATGTAAAAATAATAATGAAAGAAGTCAATTCTTGTTTAAGGAGAATCTTGGGGTTGCAAAGATGATCCTGAAATATGACTGTCTTTGGTTTACTTGTTGCAAAAGAGAAAATAGAGACATAGAGGAAGAGTCTCAAAAAGCCCTAGATTGTAATTGTAGAGGGCTGGGATACTTTGTAGCAAGAAGAAAGAACAATATTGAAGGCATTGTATTCAGAGTGCCGAACTCCTTGCTAGTCATAATCCTGGCTTCCTTATGCAGTCCTGCAATTGTGCCCTGTTTGATAGTTGGGGAGGCAGCAAGGTTTTTGTGGGGGCTTCTATTGTGTGATTGCACTCCTTGCTAGTCATAATCCTGGCTTCCTTATGCAGTCCTGCAATTGTGCCCTGTTTGATAGTTGGGGAGGCAGCAAGGTTTTTGTGGGGGCTTCTATTGTGTGATTGCACTTTGTGTCTGAGTTCTTGCATCTGGAATTCTTATTGATGATCTTTAATAGCACCAGAATTCCTTGTAGCTGGAAGATGACAAAGCTCACTGCCTTATAGAAGAGAGTCAAGAGAAGGGGTAAATGGGTCGGCTGATGATGATGTATTATATTCCATCCGTGCTTATTCCATTCTTTCTAGGTCATGTCCTATCAATTTCAGAATTGAACTGACCATCCTGAATGTTTCCAAGCTGTGTTTGCTTAGTGAAGTGTGTCAGATCATTGAATGTGGAGTCTCTAGTGCCCCTTAGCTCTTAAGTAACTGGACAAGAAAACAGTTTGTAAAAGTTGGAGTTCAAATTGAACGAGATGAGTTTCCTGTTATAATACTCTCTGTTTTCGCGAATTTGTGTACATATTCGTTGATGTATTATTAGTGACAATATCTCGTTGGTTCTCTGTGTTACGAAGGTTCTGTCCCCTGACTATGACGTCCCGGTTCATGCAAACATCATTAGATGATGGAAGTCGAAAGTTCAAGGCTTGTGGTACTTACTGGAGTGCACGAAACAGTTTCAAAATGAGAAGTGGGCAGAGCTGTTAGTTATGGATGGTGGATGAGAAATAGCTCTGCACATGCATATAAATCCATCTATGCAGGAATGGAATCCGCTTTTGCGAAGATTTAAGTTAGTTATGGATGCTGTATGACAAGTAGCTCCTGATATTCATATAGATCCACCTAGACGTGAGTTGAATCAGGTTTTGTGAAGTTTTTAGTAAAAGTTGGTCAAAAGGTAAGAAAGCACTATCAATGGAGTTTCTTAACTGTTTGCTGCCAAATGGATTTACAGAAGCATCAATAATAATGAAATTTTTGCATCTTTTATGTTTTATGGGGAACTTTCGCAGGATAGCTTACAAGAAACCTGGAAGTGCTTGGTTGTTCTTAATAGAATCTTGTATCAGATAAACTGTTCATAATTCATTGTTTATTTCTAAACGGATAAACTCAAATGTGAACAAAATAAGGTGATTTACTTAAGAATTGACAAAGAAGAGGATGCCAATGTGGAATGATCATTCGTGTAACAGATTCTGCAATTCTCATGTCTTTTTAGCGAGTAGACATGGGAATAGTCAAACTGAGTCATTCTGCATAACTCTCGATATTTCCATGTCTTTCTTCGGATGTTATTTGGATGTAGAAATGTTTTGTATCCTCGCTTATGCTAGTTTTGATGCCTATCTCTAGTCTTCTTTGTACTTTTTTGAAAATCAACTCTCCACCAACCAGACTTGTAACCTATTTATTTAACACAAATGGATACTTTCTTGTTTTTGATTGGCTACTAAAGACGTTCTTGTGTGCAGGACGGCAGCCTGGTGATATGTGGCTTAACGGAGAACTTAAGAAGCATTGTTGTCTGACAGCATTGTAATCTGATCTATGAAAATTCATAGGATATGAAGTGCCCTACTATTTGTTGTAATAAAATGCGCCACATATTCTTGGCTTTATGAACACAGATCAATGTTCAGGAGCTTTATTTCACTCAATGTGCTGTTGTCAGTAGCTATATGTTTCTTGTAACTTTCGTTTTGATTTACCTGTCAGCACGAAAGAGGTGAGTGACAATCTGACTTGTAGATTGAGGGAGAATTTGTAGCAGTTTGGGTTTGGGGAGCCTGTATCTTATCTGATTTATAAATATTGTTTCGATTAGTGTCTACTCAAGAGAAATCATTAATGGGACAAATGCATTGTCCATGACCTTCAACAAGAGCTAAATACACGAGGTATTTGGGAAAGAACTACATTAATGCTCTGATTAAGAGAAAACAACATGAAGATCAATGACTGGGAAATTGATGAATTAGGCCATCCCTCTGGTCTGGAGCGTATTCATTGCATGGAGGAGAATTGTGATCACATTAGATCAAAGAGTTTCTTCGGATGATTTTTTTTGATACAGGTTCTGGATAAAAAGATAGAAACCAGAGAAGGAAAGACTAGTTAGTAAGACAAAAAGATGCATGCCAAAATGGATATTGACTAGCTTGGGGGCTGAAGTTGACCTGGTATTAAATTTGACAATCGGAAGCAAAATTGGGCTTGAAGTCTTTTTTGTCTAAGCGTTTGGAGTCTACATGGGTTAATATGCACGTACAGGATTAGTCGAAGGTGGAGGGTGAGTATGCCATTTAACATAGGCCTGCACACCGCAAGTTCATTTGGCAGATGCAGGGGCCTCCTAGGTGGCTGCCCAACTACCATGCAGGACACCTTCTGGCAAAATAATTGCATTGGGTACTTCCTCTTCTGGACCTTGCAGTTTTGCTCTATCTCAGTCTGGTTTCACTGCTTCGATACTCCTGTAGGTTTCACTCATGGGATGTCCAACGCGGACGACCAGATACCATGGATGAAATATTGGCAACTACTTGTTTTAGAAGAACATGGGTGACCACAAATTGTGCTAGCCCTCATAATGCTTGGGTGACCACCAATTGGGCACTTAGGCGGCTTCAAGAAGCATGGGTGAATTCCAATCTACACTTGGGTGATTGCATGTGTAAGTTAGACGAGCTTATAATGGGCCTCGAGGACTTATCCTCTTGAAATCATGGTCTCAAGGACTTCACACTTGTTCTTTTGCTCTATCTGTGTTTGCTTTCGCTGATTGGATACTCCTTTAGGCTTCAGTCTTGAGGTGTCCAATGGAGGACCACCAATTGTGCAACTAGGCGACTTCAAGTTGCATGGGCGAGTGCCAATCTGCAATTGGGTGATTGCATGTGTAGCCAGTATGAGCTGAGCTTATGATGAGCCTGGATGACTCCATTCTCCTGGAATCGTGTATTTGGGTAAGTTCTCATCATGAGAGGGACATGGGCGAGTTTTGCACACGTGCAAGCTGCACTAATTGCAGACATAGGGGGCTACAAACACATTTCTAGTGACTATCACTTGTACACCAAGGTGCAGTCTTGCGCTATATCAACGTTCAATGGGAAACTTCTATGGACAATTCTCTGCTACAAACTCCCACAGCAAGTCTCTACACACTCTAGATGCAGTCTTCTTTATGCTTTACTTATAGTCTTCAACAGAAACATGTAGCGAGTTTCGAAAGAACAGAACAACATGCTAAAATGAAGTTGGTAATATGTAAAAAAGAAGTGATTATTCATGTTCATGTCTCAAATATAGTAGGGTCTCACTTTGGAAATGATAACCAAAGGCATCATATGTGCAGCCAAGTCTTGTCTTATAGGATAGGGAACACACGTTTGACATGTATAACATGCTTCCGCAAACTTTGTTGCATCTTTGAAGAGAATCAGGCCACCACAAACCTTTGTGCAAGATCTTGTGCAAGTCTTCTCCCTTGAAGTATCCTTCACTATATGCCACCTAAAGCAAGATAGTCACTTCTTGAATATACACACACTTGTTCTGGTAATAATTATATAACTTGTCCTTCATGAGAAAGAGATTTATCTTTAAAGAGAAGATTGTCTAATGGAGACATGTTAGTGGAAAGTTCTTTTGGAGTGAGAGATTGGGCTATTTCTTCATACCAATCAGAAGTACATATGATTGTGTTAGTACTACCTCCTTTGCATAAGATTTGTATCTATATGCATATCAAACTCAAGGGACCGATTAGGAACAATTAGTATCGGAGTAGTACATAAAATTAGTTTCAGACTGTTGTATGCTCTCTTTGCTTCGAGGGTCTATGAAATTGAAACTTTCTTACTAGTGAGCCACGATAATGTCTTAGTTATCTCCGAGTATATTTTGATGAATCTCTTCTAAAAAATTGTATACCTCAACAATATGTGGGATATGCATGGATAATATTGCCAATACGTTAGGACGGTCTACGATAATACCTTGAGCAATACAATATGACCAAGTAAAGTGCCTTTTATAACTAGAAACTAATATTCGGAGGATTTAACTTCAAACTTGTATTGATCTATGGATCCAATATTTTTTTATATTTCCCAAGTTTTGGTAGAAACCTTATGCCAAAGCTCTTTCTCCCCTATTTGAGAATATCATGGAAAAATCATCCATGCAAATGCATAAAAAAGTCTTTAACCATTTATCAAGTATCAAATACATAAGATGGTTGAAATCTACCACATTTTTGAGATTGAAAGTCATTCGGGTGTAGACGTGATAGAATTGGTCTTACCACAATCCTTAAGATAAGAATATGGTTGTGGCCATTGAATCCATCGAAGAAACTTACAAAGTGAGTTTAGTTACTTTAGTACATGCTTTATAAAAGGATTTTGAAATCCACCTTGGACAACTCACTACAAGGTCAATCTATATCAATTGATAAAAATGGATGCTAGAGTTTCAACTAATCTACTAAAAGTCATACTCATTGAGTGATGGTTCATCATTTTTCTTCACAAGAATCCATTTTTTGACAGATTCCAACTTCCTATGGGCAGATGTTTGCTTTGTTGTCTCTTGATGAAGCTTTTCCTAGGGTATCCATTATGGTTTGCTCTTCAATTTTGTTGGAGCCAAAAGTGTTTTTTGCTTCCATAGCCATTTAATCGTCATCGTTGATTGTCTTGATTTTCTTATCATTATAAGTGGTGTGGTGATTGGGACTTGAATTGTTCATTTTACCTTTACTAATGCATTTTTCTAGCATGGTTGATGAATTAGTCTTCTCTAAAAAGATCAGAAGATCAAATGTTGTTAAATTTCTTTTTGAAACCCTTATTTTCGATATCCTTGTCAAGTTGCTATGAACTTTCAAAGAACCCCAACATATTAGCATATTAGAATTGAATTATAATATGGAAGATCCTTTATCGCCTTGATTTTTTTATTGTGGTTGAGCAGGTGAGATAAGCTTCTCTTGTTCTTCAATGGATGACACCACAACATCAATTCAGGATTTCTTGTCTGTTAATAACCTCTCCTCTCCTTTTGGATGAGGCTCACAATGAATCTTACTAGATTTAATATTTTGTGATTTGGAAAGATTCTACAAAGAAGAATGAAATTGGCGAGATGTGTTCAATAGACAAAGCAATGATGACTAAAGAAAGGAAATGTGCCATGCATGTTTTCATTTTCTATGATCACATATCCTAGTGCAAAGTTTACCAGTTCTAAATGATTTGGAAACTAATCTCTCCCTAGTATAATTTCTCTTCCATGTGTTCTTCGTCAATGGCTAAGGATTCTTCTAAGAAGACTAACCCTTATATGTTTAAGAATATCATTGTTTCTGCTATATAAGCTAGATATTTTTTGTGAACTCTGACAAGAGCATCAATTTTATATATGGCCTCCTACATAGACCACACAAAATCAAGGTTTATACATGTTTGGAGCCAATGTTTGAGGACCAATGTTTTCATGCATGTGCCATGGCTTCTTGTGCATTTGTCACCTCTCATGAACACTTATTGTAACAACTTTTACAATAGGGGTGATGGACTTCGATCAAAAAACCCTTGCATCAATCATTATGAGGAAGGATACTTGGACTAACTTCATGCTGATCTTCTACACATATTCTCTCCTCTTTGGTCCTTCTAAATTTAGCAATTTGGACTCATAACAATATGTCATCTATCAATGGTTCTAGATACCTATTCGCATCGTATTCAGGAATATAGTTAGGCGAGATTTCACCTTTCAAATTGGCTAAGAAGAACGCTCCCCCTGTCGAGATATTATGGATAACAAACAATCGATTGCCTCTTTTCTAAACCTTCTTAGCATGTTGTTTTAATGTATATACTAGAACAAATTCACCTTATTAGAAAACCTTATGCTTTATGTGCATGCCATTAGAGGCTTTCTGTCAACATTTAGTAGCATATATGCCTACTTGTCTCTAAGCATGGTTTCTTGTAATTTCTCTAAAAGCTCATTATGTCTTGATAGCTAATCTCCGATTAGTTCATACCATTTTGGCACTTTCAATGTAGAAACTAATAATTCTAATAGATAGAATTGCATTCTATCCATAGGTCAAAATGAATGATGTAGTAGCTAACACTATTTTATATGCCATTCTATAGTCCCAAGCAACATGATGTAACTATTTGTATTAGTCTAAATTCTTTTCAGTCACTAGTTTGGTCAGCATTATGCAGCTAGTTTGGTCAGCATTATGCAGCATTATGCAGCATTATGCAAAGAATCTCATTTGAATATTTTTCTTGACCATTTACTTGAGAATGATAACGGGTAGATTTTCTATGCGCTATTAGGACCTCTTCTAATAGACATTCAATTACTGCATTTGTGAAGTGTGTTCCCCTATTGCTTACAATTTCTAGTAGTAGGTTGTAGATAATGAATACTTCTTCATAAAGGAATTTGGTACTAGCTTGTGCATCCCTTGTTCTTGTGGCTCGGATTTCAAAGCACTGTCAAATAATGTATTGCCAGTATTATGCATTGTAGAATTTGATCTTCATGAGAAAGATATTTGATCCTTTGACACATATCGCATCTCTCACAAAAAATCCCTACATCCATTTGTAAACTTGGCCACCATGATTAAAAAACAAGGCAAATGAGAAATGGCCCCCCAAAATGCCTAAGTGAGGAGGCAAATAGTTTGTATTAGAGAAGTTGAAAATGTTGGATTCAATAGCAAACATCAATCAAGAAAGAGGAGGAGGAGATCACCCTCTTCATGCTTGTCATCATCATCATCATCATCTTGGTCTTTTAAAAACCTCTTTTGAGTCTTCTTCTTTGTATTTCTCCCTTGAAGAATGGAGAAAACAAGGTCATAGGAGGCCTAATTCTACTTTGAAGGGGGCACGTAAGCCAAAGAAAATCAAGGAGGGGGGAAAAAATTATTACTTTGATTGCATATGATGAAACTTTTGGTTCCAAGTCTAATAAGTTGTTGTGTTCAGAACGGGTGAGGTTATAATTGTAGCATAGATTTATTAGAAGATTTATAAACTCCAATGAGTGTTACCAATTTAAGTATCTAAATGAATACCAACATGAGTTCCAAGCACACGTAATAAGGATAACATTAACATCATGAGATAGGAAACACACAATGAGGACCATACTTTCATGGAGCTTGTCCCCCCACCAAAAGGTCTTGCATTAAGAGTCCAAGAGAGACTTTTGCAAGCAAAACGCTATACCCTTTTTTGGATTTTGAGGGAGATTTCAATAGAGCTAACTATGAGCACGCCTTATCCAAAAGTTGAACATACAACTAGTACAAGGAAAAGAGAGCCGTTATAGTACATGAATAGTAAACAATAGCCCTCAACACATAGACGGATGTAGTATTGAAAAGAAAGAAATTCTAACTCAAACAAGGGGACATATTTGCATGTGCCCTAATGCTTCTTTTGAGCTAGAAAGTAGGATACATATCATTGAGCGTGTATTAAATTTGGAGTCAATGAAAATGCATGAAAAGAGGATTTAGTGGGGCTTCACCACTCTTTTCTTGTCTCCCATAGGCTTTCGATGCTCCTCTTTAAATATGGTTTTCCATGCCAACTTGCATTGCATGTAAGTTGCATGTGAGAAGAGCAAGAAAGTGCATCCACTACACTTGACACTTGAAAAGGTAAGTACACTAAGAGTGGTGAATGCAAGCAAACCAAACACTAGAACTATTGCATGGATAAAACTTGTTCTATATGCACATAGAAGATTAATTCACATCATAAATTGTCTTCCACTTAAAAAAACATGTCAAAACTTAGGAAACTAGAGGCGAGATCTAAAAAGGAGAAAGGGAAAATAAAAGATTATGAATCCACCTTTGTCACTCTAGCACAATGGCAAGTACTAACATGAGGAGATCCACCTCATAATTGTCAATCTAGGAAGAAATGAGGAGGGTATGATGACCATGAGCAAGTGAGATGCACAAGCAAGTGAGTGAGAAGAACACAAGCATGCACACACACACACATGACAAGACAAAGAGATGGAGCAATGGAATCCTTAATTAGCCAAAAATAAGATTACAAGATCTTTTGTTTACTTCAATTCCTAGTTTGCTAGCCCCAAAAATGAGCTCTCTATCTCCTTTTATAATGTTTGACTGGCTTTTGGTCTTGTCTAGACCTAGTGTCCGACCTAATAAAAAATTAGGTTCCTAGGGTATTTTGATGGCTCAAATGATCTCTAAAAGATATGAAAATTGGTACATACTTAGATATAATACTCCTCAATCTCGAGGACTCCTTGGCTTGCACAAAATGGAGCGAGAAATATCAAATAAGTTATTTACAATGGTGTGTAGTGATTAAGATCAATGTTGTAAAAGTGTTAACAATTGAAAAATTAAGTAGGCCTAGTTTTCGGATCTTTGTTGATTTCTTTGTGTGCTTGGTCTTGCTTGAATCTTCCTCTATTCTGATTCTCTCCGACGGCTTTCCTGTCTTGTAACACCTTGACTACCCTGGCTGCTGCCAACACCCCCCTCGCTCACGTCTGTCATCCTTGGCAGACCCTTGTTGTAAGAAGTGTTTGATGTAGTATTTAACCACATCTATGGCTAGATGAGGTTCTTGCAAGCGCAGTCCCCATGCCATATCTATCATCAGCTGATCCCAATCTACTAGACTTGGAACGTTTGGATGTGGTAGTCATAACTGATGATCATGGATTGCTTGTTCTACTGCAAAGAGATGCAACAGGTGGGTGGGTATGGGAGTGAATATCTCAAAGTGGTACTCCTAGAAGCCTATAGAGAACATCTTCTCAAATTTCTACTTGTAGCAAGCAGGTAAATGTTTGATTCATGCATGCCATGCATAGATGGTGTTGATGGAGGGGGCTTGGCTCATATCATATAACAGATCACGATTTCCTTTAGAAAACCTTGGGGCCAAAATATAGGGAGCTTGGACTTTTTGGAAAGTTTTGAACACGACCATGGTTAGCTCAAAAAGCTTCATACACATCTTGGCAACAATGTCAGGCACATTCTTGAATCTTGCAGACCAATCATGTATAGTAGATATCGTATGTGTGATTGTGGTTGGCGCTCTGGGGGGAGCCAAAATAAAGATAGCTTATCCAATCTGAGCACCCTTGATTATTTCGGAATTTTATTGCAAATGCCTGCCATGATCGGCAATGGACAACAAGAGAGTAACAAGGGTTATATTTAATTTATAATGGCATATTTGACCACGTGTGCATCATTTGTGGATAATTTGTCAATAGTCATGCACACCAATTTGGTTGAAAAATAGGTAGGTCATTTGGCTCAAATTGAGTAGCAAATGTAGATTCTTTTCCTGTATGCCTCTTTATTTCTACATTATAATTTTTTCCAATAATAAAGATATGGCATGTATTGCTGTTCTGATGTGGTGATGAGTCGCTGATGTGATAAGTTCTAGAAATAAGCGGACTTGAGGACCGTTTCTTCAAGATTGGATATTGATTGGATTTGTATTGCTACTCTATCATCATGAGTCTGGCCTATCTGTTCTACCCGCTTGAGCCAATCTAGTGCTTCAATTTCAAATGTGTCTGTACCCTCTTCAGTGATGCGCCCTTCAAGTACTGGCATGGGTTCATACGATTCTTCAAAGGATTCTTCGATCGGGATTTCCACCATTGTGTCTAGCTCTAGGTCTTCAATCCAAGAAGGTGGCCTCTCATATTTTAATAGCCTTGCTTGGAGTTCTTCAACCTATTTTTGGAGGGTTTCTAGTTCCTCTCTAGTTTGTGGGAGGGTGGCAGCCTCTGGCCTAGATGTGCTTATTGTGGTGTATTGCTTCTTGAGGTCTGAGCACTCTGTTTCCAACTTCTCATATGAATCTAGAAAGCTAGCCTCGAGTAATATCTTGATGTCATATGAGGGAACACCTTGAAACCATGTGGGATTGATCATTGTGCCTAGTGTCCCTTCCATATCGACCTCAAGATTATCTTGATTATGTTGTTCTAATCTCCTACTTTCTTTTAGCACTACAGACATATGCTTCTTGAGAAGCCCAAGATTCCTTCATAGTTTTGTGTTGGTTACATTTTGCTCATTTAGCATGTCCTCAAAATCTTTCAGAGCTTGGGCATCCACATCGGGTACCTTGGACTCCAGTTCCACATGAGCTTGTTGTAGTGTGAAGTATTCTGCCTAGAGTGTTTTGTTGCTTGCTACCAAAGCTATGAATCGTCCTTGTAATCTTTGAGGTTCTATCTGGAAGGAAGCATTCGGACCTTCCAATCATTGATAATCTTGTTGGAGCTATGATACACATTGAATCATAGTATTGAATGTAGTGTTTATAGTAGAAGATGCAAAGGGAATAGTGTTTAATGCAAGGGGAATAGTGTTTAATGCAAGGCGAATGGGAATGGAAATGGTGGATGCACTGCATGGTGATATTGGTGATGTTGGGGGAGGGGGAGAGGGGATGGGGGGGAGCGTGGGAGGAGGGGGGTGTGTAATGGGTGGAGAAATGTCCATGGGGTTAGACACTCCTGTGTATGTGGGAACTACCATGAAGGTGGAGATGGTAGGTGCAGTGATTGTGGTATCTACGTATAGTGAGGTGGATGTGAGTGTTTGTGAACCTAAAATCTCTATGGTGGGAAAACGAGTGAAGTTTTCCATGAATGATACATAATGGGGTGGGGCGATGGTGGCGATGGAGGTATAGGGGAAGATGGATGAGGCGAACAGGAAGTATGGATCACGAAGAAGGGGAATGTGTGACTAGGGGTAAGCCAGGATACCTAAGCTGCCATCAATCGCTCTCGGGTGTCCTTCTATAGTAGATATGATGGGGTGTCCAATGGCACGTTCTATAGACAAAAATGGAGAAGTAAAAAGTGGATTGGTGATAGAGGAAAAGAGGATCGCTTAAGAGGTCAGTTCACGAAAGAAAAAAGAGGTTGATAAGGTAGGGGTTTGGGTAGTGGTTGTTAATACTACAGTGGTTTCAATAGTGGTAGGAGGCAGAGGTGGGGGCAATGGGGGAGATAGGGGTGCTGAGGTGAGATAGGGATGCTAAGGTGAGATAGGTGAGGTTTGTGTAAAGGTCTCTGCAATAAGATCTATGGTGGTTGTTCAGGTAGCCATTGGTTTTGTGGTTGCTTCTGGTTCAAAGATGGGAATATACATGTCTTTGCCAATCCATGGCCTTGTCTCCACTCTTCTTCTGTCGTACTGGATTGATTGGTGCAATGTTAGTGTGCACAAATTGAAGCAGTTGAAGTTAACCAATAACCTAGTGCGTGATGCTCTAGACATGAAAGGAATGCACATCCCCACTAAGAAGGAAATTCTAGTCCCAGAGAGTATGAAGAATAGAAACCTCACAAAGCTCAAAGGTATGGTGGCCATGACACCCAACAATGTGGTTCACCTGAGAATGTGCATGTATCATTTTGCCTTTCCAGCATAAGACAAGTTCACCATGCCACCTAAGAAAGTATGGTTCAATTTATATCTTGCAGAGACTCAAAACCTAACCATTAACCTACCTCACTGGATCATTGATCAAATCCACTTGGCACACAAATGATGGTCGTGCAAGTGTGTATTGTATGGATGTTGTGCCCTAACAAGGATTATATATTGATGTTTGGCTTATGACATTCCAATCCAGAGAGCTTTGATGTGGAATAGGATACAACAATTCAAGGGTCCACCCCTTCATGTGTAAGGATCTGATCTATCAAGGCTCAGCCTGACACAAAAGAGACTCTATGTCGTTCTTGCACCACTTTAATTGTATTGTACAATCATGTCAAGAGCATCACGCACTAGGTTATTCGTTAACATAAACTGCTTCAATTCGTTTCCCCTAGTTAGAGATGGAAGCACAAATGTGCTAGAAGCTTTGGGGTTCTTGCTGGGAGTTATGATGTCGATGAGATTAGTAGCATTGCATGAAGTCATGTTTGGGAAGCTTAACGCTGAAGTACGCATCCAATCTCACTTTCTGCCATACTAGGCATAACTCTTTTGCATATTCCAACTTCTCAAACTCACGAGTAAAGAAATGTTACTTAACCCATTTTCCATCGAATTCTATCTCTGCCTCCTAAAGATAAGAGCCCTCTCCTAATGGTCATGCTACCTCACTAAACCAACAGGAGGTTTTGCCAACTGCATGGTGTGGTCACTCAGGGGGATCTTGTATCGGTATGATCTGTATGGCCTGTAATTCCTCTAGTCATTCATTCATCTCAGGCATGATGGGTGACCTCTCCATATTGACAACTTGCTGATTTGTGCCTGCTTGAGAGCTAGTTCTTGCTACTTGAGCCATGATATTGTTTGGAATGTCATGATTGCTTATCTGCTAGAAGAAGAAAATCATACTAGCATTGTGTAGGAAACATGATAGTATCGTGTTCCCTCTACAATACTAACATGTTGTTCTTTGAGGTTAGAGGTTAGTCAAGTTGGTGTATTGTGCATGTATAAGCAAGAGTTAGGAAGTCATTAATGTTCCTATATGCATACTCTTGTTGTGCGTTGTACTCAAATGCATCTATTCTTGTGTAGAGTGGTTTACATGGTTGAGTCCGGGGGTTAATTACAAGGTTTGACTCTCCAAATTTCCTTTGTGGGGCTGCATATTTTGACATTAATTGTATGTGAAGATGTCTCCGGTGATGCTACCTGGATTTGGGACTTTTTAGGTATCCATTTTAGTCCTAGGTGTGACTTGATATGTTTGTGTGGTGATACTAGATCTCCGTCATGAAATGTGTGAAGTCTCTGTTTGTGAGTAGTGATTCACACCTAGGGGGTTATGTGTGGTGACTTGGGCACTAAAGCAAGTCTTAGGCACCCAGATTTATCATGTTTTAGGGGTCAACCTTCATCGACTTCTTTGGTATCCAAATAGAAATAATTCTCCCTGGTTGACTATTGGCATACTCCTTTGTTGCCACCTTCAACTGAGTTGTTGGGTTTGTGTGTCCTTGGGGTCTTTGTCTTTAAGTAGGCAGTTGCTCGCCCTTACGTACCCAAATCAGCTTCATAATTTGAGTCATCTTGCTTCACACTCTCCACTGACTATGAGCATAGACTGTCTAATTTCTTTGCTTCTTGTACTCCTTTGTTTTCTTTGTCTCAATCACTTTTCTAAAAGAAGGGAGATCCATCAGATCGTTGACTCCTTTGTTTAGAACATAATCCTTCTGCATTACAGAGTTTTGGACAAGAACATCATCTTTATCTTCATGTGTACTCCTAGAAGGACTAGGAGTTGGTTCCTTTCCTAATTCCTTTTGTGCTCTATTTGCTAGCTCAACTGTGACACACCACTAGTTCACCTAGACCTGAAGAAGTCCACTTCTTAAGTTCAAGTTCATCGCATGGTCATAGATCCAATCTTGACCCAGGACAAGAGGTTTGGTGAGATCCGCGTCTTGACACACTAGCACCTTGACTGTCATAGGAACATGTTGAATGTAGATGGGAAGCTCCACCTCCACCATGTAAGGGGTTTCCACACCTCCCAATCCTATGATATATGCTTCTATAGGATGGACTTTTAATTGTAATTCTTGACAGTAAGAAAGACAAACTGTGCTAGTGGCTGCACTAGAGTCAATCAACACTCTTATAGCCCTATCATTTTTTCCTTGTCCTACCTCTATGCCTACAAAAGGACATCGGTCAATGATTCTAGGGTAACTTACACTTGATGCTTGGCACATGACCATTTGATATCTTGGAGCATCATGAGTATTTGACCTAGGGTGATCTCAACCCTATCCTCTCAATTTCATTCATCGGATGTGTTCTAAAGCTTCTACCTAGGCTTCTTCTCGAACTCGTTTTTCTTCTTACTTATGTTTCTTTGTAGTATTGAGTCAATTTAGCATTTCCTCTATGAGGGGTTCTTTATATAATTTCACTATACATCCACTGACGTAACTAGGTAGAATATCACCTAATAGAGTAACTAGTTGAACTAATCCACTTGTGGAAATCTTATTCATGATCATAGGTCCATAGCCTCGCTTTTCCAATTTCTGTGCATGTTGTTTTAGGGTGTATACGAGAACTAAGTCTCCAACTTTCAAGCCTTTATCCTTCACATGGGCATCGAAGTATGCCTTTTGTCTTTCCTTGGTTGTGTATATTCTTATTGATGCTCTTAATCTTGTTCGTCGTAAGCATTCTAGATCAAAGATTCTAGACGAAAGCTCGTGGCTGGTCCATTGACGCTCTTATGCTACTTTCAATGTAGGTATCAAGAAGTCTAATGGTAGCACTTCATTTTCACCAAATATCATCTAAAAGGGTGTGGCTTGGAGCATCATTTTATAGGTGACTTGATATGCCCAAACAACATGGTGTAACTATTTGTCCCATCAGAACGTTTATTATTCACCAATTTTGTCAACACATTACCTAGAATCTTATTTGTGTTCTCGAATTGTCCGTTAGCTTGTGGGTGATACCATGAATTCTTGTAACAAGTGTTCAATGAACTAATTCAATAAGTGGGTGCCATGATCACTCACCAATTCTACTAACAACCCATACCTTATGAATATATTCTCAAATAGAAACTTGGTAGTGGTCTACACATGGTTCCTTCTTGTTGCCTTCACTTCCACCCATTTAATCAGATAATTCATGGCCAGAATGATGTATTCAGCATGTGGACTCTTAGTTGGGGGGATTAATAGGACCAACAAAGTCTATTCCCCACTTAGAGAATGCACATCCACCCATCATGGGCTTCAGTGGCATCTCATCTTTATGTATAGGGTATTGACTTTGCTAACAAATATCACACCTCTTCACGTATGTACGTGCATCCATGTGAAGAGTTGGCAACCAAAGACCTGCAAAAAGTATTGCTTGGATCACCTATTTGGTCGAAAGTGTCCTCCTACTACATCTTGGTGAGCAGTCTCTAAGATCTTGAGGTATTCACTCTCATGCACACACAATCTAAGATAGTTGTCTCCTCCTTGTTTGTATAGATTATCACCTATGAGTGTGTAATCTAGAGCTCTTGTTCTAAAATCCGTCATCTGGCCAATGCCATTTCTTGAGGGAATGTTGCTATCCTCAAAAATTCTACTAAGGGTTCGCTCCAATCTGGCACTAAAGACACTTGATATAGTGTAGCATGTTCATGGGTGGTTTAACACTACACATTGGGCATTCCTTGCATAACTTATGGGCATCTACTTCCATTATTGGCCAATATACCCCTAACCTTTGCAAAGTCTATAGGGTTCTAAGTTTGGAGTGATCTTGTTGTAGTGCATCTACATGTGCTATTTGCAACCACTTTTCATGGTTTATAGTCCTTGAGATTGAATTTAGTTGTAACACCTAAGTCTTGCAAATACAAGGAATTGGTTCCCCAATCCTAAACTACTTGCAACTATCTCATGAATGGTCTTCTAAAAATCATCTCATAGGCCTAGTTTTTGCTAAAGCACGTATGAGAAAAATATGCTCAAACTCTACACCACAAGTAGTGAGAGATATCCCTTCTAGTAGTCCTAAGGGTCTCTCTATGTGACCATCGGCCATCTGCAATTTCATTCTCATGACCTAAGTGCTGGTTTGCCCCAATGCTTCCATAGGGAAGTGGTAGTAATTGCATCTCCTATGCGTGATTCCAAAATAGCCTTGGTGGTGTAACCTTGATGAGTGATAGGAAGATAGGTATTTCCTTCTCCTCCTTTTCTCATGTCCCCTGTGTTATCCAAGGGTAATTTAGGCACTGTTCTATGCAATCCTACCTGTTGGGAGAAATGGATGGACACCTCAAGAAATGAGTTGGTACTGCTCATCCCTGCTTTGTACTAGCCCCTTTTTACATCAGAGTTGGATTGTAGGCCCTCTTAGCTTTCCAATGACACTAAATAAGTGCCTATGTGCTTTGGAAATGATGCTTCAAACAATTTGATCAAAAAAAATAATTTGGAAATCACAAGTTGTAAAGAAACTTGCTATTTTGGTTCACATACCTGATAGTTCTTAAGTTTAGTGCTCCAAACAGAGTAGCAATTAGACGAATTCCTTCTGAGGGTATCTAATTAGCTTAAAGAGCTAATGATTCCAATGGAATCACTTAAAATGATAGACTATACTCTGAGAAATGATCTTAGCAAGTAGAAGCTTACCCCTGACTTTTTAGGAACTCTGTAGAGAATGACTAGTGATCACTTCGAGAAGATTCTATCTGAATGAAACTTCTTCAAACTTTGATAGCTTGTAATAGACTTGAGCTTGTTTCAATGAGCTATAGAACATTGAAAATGATGAAGGAATCACTAAGATATGACCAAGACAAGTACACTATTCTGAGTGACAATGGTAGAGAAATCAAGAGAGATACTTAATGATGTATATGTATTATGGAGCATGATTTTACAACATCATTGGCAAAGATCAAAATGCCAAACGATAGTGAGGCGAGTGAGCAATGAAGTATGCTACGCAACCTCTATTGATGATCAAATGAATGGCTTTATAAGGGAGTATTTGGCCGCGAGATTTTCAAGTGCTTTTATAGATGTTTTCTTCAAATTTGAATTTGAATTCAAATTTGACTCTCACTAACAAAAGGTGATCCCTTAATCTAGGAGATATTCTCTCTAAGTAGAGTCATGATTTTCCATTATATCTAACTCCACAAATTTAGTGGCTTAAATATATTCCTCTAAGTCAAATGACTTTTACAAGAGATTAATGGTAAAAATAATAAGTAATGGTTCATGTGAGTCTTCAAGAGTTGCACGTAACTTCTTCCAATGCATAGCCAAGTGTGAAGGCTTGGCATTTGCACCAACAACTCCCCCTCAAGCCAAACATCTTGGCTTGTTCTTCTTCATCAATCCTCCTGAATGTCGTGCAATCCAATCAAAGCTTTAAACCTCCAAAGTTTAGTACCATCAAGTGCCTTTGTCAATAAATTTGCACTGCATATTAGTTGATACATATGCCAATTGAATCTCTTTGCTCAATAGCTTCTCTCTCACATAATGATATTGAACCTCTATATGCTTGGTCCTAGGATGATAAATAGGATTTGCTGCAAGATGTAAAGAACTTTTATTGTCACCAAAGATTATTGGTGAGTAAGAATGTAGTCCTAAATCTGCACATAGCAATCTGATCCATATGGCTTCTTGTGTAGCATTGGCTAATCCTCTATATTCTGCCTCTATTGAAGATAAAGCAATAATAGGTTGATTCTTGGAAGACCATGAAATGGGCTTATCACCTGCAAAAGAAAGATAACCTGAGGTGCTCCTTCTGTCATCCTTACAACCTACCCAATCTGCATGTGAATAAAGTTTGATATCCAAATCTAAAGTATATGGAAAGTATATCCTTGATTTTGAGTACCCTTGAGGTACTTCAAAATTCTCTTGGCAGCTTCCAAGTGAGGTGCTCTAGGTTTGTGCATGAATTGACTTAAGACACTTACTCCATAAGCAATATCAATCCTTGTTAATGTAGCATAGTTTAGGCTTCCAACTATACTTTGATATCCTGTAATATTTTCAAGCACATCATCTTCATGAGCACTTTTTTATTTACCTCCATAGGAGTACTTGCTATCTTTGCATTCTCCAAGTGAAACTTCTTCAACATATCGTGCACATACTTTTTTTGAGTGATGTAAATTATAGAATCTGTATAGATTAACTCAAGTCCAAGAAAATACTTTAGTAACCCTAAATCACTGATTTTGAACTCTTGCATCATTTGGTTCTTGATTTTCTTGATGCCATTGGCATCATTACCTGTAAGTATGATATCATCAACATACACACATAGGTATATCACCTCTGAATTACTTCTCTTGAAAAATAGAGAAGTATGTGCTTTGCTCATGATGAATTTTTGGTCTTGAAGGTATGTAGTCAACCTGTGATTCCATGCCCTAGGTGCCTGCTTCAATCCATAAAGAGATTTGTTTAGTTTGCACACATAATTTACCTTGCTTGGGTCCTCATAGCCAAAAGGTTGAGCCATGTAAACCTCCTCTGAAATCCAGCCATTAAGAAAAGCATTTTTTACATCCAATTGGTACATATTCCAATTCCTTAATGTAGCCACACTTACCAATACCCTGATGGTTGGCATTTTGGCCACATGTGAGAAAGTTTCTTCATAATCAACTCCTTGGGTTTGTGCAAAAACCTTAGCCACAAGTCTAGCTTTATACCTATTTATTGATCCATATGAATTTCTCTTGATTTTGTAAATCCATCTAGAACCAATTACCTTCATAGACTCCTTCTTTGGTACTAGCTCCCAAGTATCATTCTCCTTGAGTGCTTCAACTTCTTCATCTATAGCTTCTTTCCATTCTGCCTTGGTCTTTGCCTCTTCATATGATGATGGCTCTTCAAGTGATAAATCTTTAGCAAGATAAATAGAATGCTTGATAACTAACGAAGGGTCATAACCATATCTGATTGGTTTCTTGCTCTCCCTTTGTGATCTTCTAATTGCTTGGTTAGATGATTCAGGTATATCCTCCAAATTCTTCATCTTGACCTTGCCTTTTGATTTCCATGCTTTGAGTTCTTCTAGGTTGATGATGTCTTCATCATCTGATTTGATGTCTTCAATCTGATTTGGCTCCTCCTTGGTGAGGATTGGAAACTCCTCTTCCAAAATAAGGCAACTTTACCTTCCTACATTCACTTTCAAACCTAGAATCATTCTCATCAAACACAACACCTCTACAGACCATAAATCCTTTGTTGGATGGATTATAGAACCCGTAGCCTTTTTTATTTAAATGATACCCTATGAAGATGCACTTCTCTGCCTTAGGGTCTAGCTTACCTCTGATTTGAGATGGGATATGTACATATGCAACACATCCGAAGATCCTGCAATGATCAAGTGATGGCCTTCTACCATGCCATGCTTCATATGGGGTCATCCCATCAAGTGATTTTGATGGCAACCTGTTAACAAGATAAGTGGTAGTAGATACACTCTCTGCCCACAAATAATTAGGTAACTTTTTTTCATTTAGCATTGACCTAGCTATTTCAACAATCAACCTATTTCTCCTCTCTACCACCCCATTTTGCTCAGGGGTATACCTTGTTGTAATTTCCCTTTTGATTCCTTTATCATGCAAGAATGCATCAAATTCATTTGAGAAGTGCTCTCCTCCTCCATCTCACCTTAGTTTCTTTAGAATTCTTCCTATTTGGTTTTCCACAAGTGCAAGATACTTCTTAAAGCAACTGAATACTTCATCTTTGTGCTTCATAAAATATAGGATAGTCCATCTACTCAAATCATCAATGAATGACACATAGTACCTTGAGCTAGAGATTGAAGGATCCTTACTTGGTCCCCATACATCTCTGTGGACAAGTTCCAAGTAATCTTCGTGCATGTGGCCTTTCTTTGAGAAGGGTAACCTGCGAGATTTTCAAAACTGACAAGCACCACATTTATAGATCATGTGTTGCTTGGATACATTAGGTATCCCAAGCACACATTGATCTCTACATATTTTGTTTAAGGTTCTCTCACCAATATGCCCTAATCTTTTATGCCAAATTTCAAGCTCTGACAATGTTTGATCTTTGTAGTTATAAAGTGCAATATTCTTTGTATCTTGAAGTTCAAATGTAAATAACCTACCTGTCTTTTCTCCCTTGGAAATTCTCTTGAATCCATGTTGGGGATCCTCCACAAATGCTTCATATTTGTTGAAGCTAACCTGCAAACCCTTTTCCACAATCTGTCCAACACTCATCAAATTCTTGGTGATTGTAGGTACATATAGAACCCTGCTCAACAGATTTCTATTTCCATCAGAGGTTTTAACATTTCCTACCTTGACCACTGAATGCTTAGTGTCATCACCTATTTGTACTTGGTGCTTTCCCTTAGGTTCCTCAAGGTTAGAGAGAAGAGCTACAATTCTTGCCACATGGTTTGAACATCCTGAGTCAATGTAGAAGAGATGGTCATCATTCATACCTTGCTTTGAAGTCATAATCAAAAGGGAATCCTCTTGTTCCTCTATGTAGTTATTGTAGTCTTTCCTTGATTTGTAGCCTCCTTGGTAGTGGTTATTGTAATTGTTGTTGTAGTTGTTATTGTAGCCTTGATGATGGTTGAACCTTCCTCTTGATTGTGTGTAGCCACCTCTTGGAAACCTCTACCTCTCTCATTCTTGAAGTTCCTGTAACACTCATCTATGGTGTGATTTGATAACCACAAATATTACATGGGGAAGAGTTGAAAGGTCTCCCCCTACCTTGGTTACCTCCTCTGCCCCTACCTCTTGAGTTTCTACCTCTTCCTGCATAGTTTGCTTGAGAAGTAGTACCTTCATCCTCTACTTTCTTGCTTTTCCCTTTCTCTTTAGACTTGCCTTTATCTATGTATAGGGCAGAAGAATTATTACCTCTTGATGAATCTCCATTTTTGTTAAGCTTAGCTTCATGGGTAAAGAGTTGCCCCATGAGTGTGATAAGATCTGGAATCTGCATGTCCATGTACAAGTCCATGGTAGTGGTGAAGCTTTCCCATTTTTCATCGACCTTGATGCCATTGATTACTTGCCTCACTATCTGCTCCTCTTTAATCTCCTCTCCTATGCTTGCCAATTGCTCAGCCACATCCTTGACTTTAGTCACATACTCTGAAACACTTTGCTTGGTTTGCTTCCTTTTTGTGGTAAACTCAATCCACAATTGGTTCCTCCTAGCCCTTGTGTTGGAAGAAAAATATGAAGAAAATGTATCCCAAGTCTCTTGGGATGTCTTACAGTTCCTAATGTGTGGAAGAAGGAAATCAGAGATAGAGTTAAGTAAATATGACCTTGCTAATGCATCTTTGGCACACCATGAATTGAGTCTTTCATGCTCCTCTCTTGTAGGTTGTCCTTTGCTTCTGAAAATGGGCATCTCCTCATCTCTTGATATGTATCCATAGAGACTCCTTCCTTGTAAGTATGTCTTCATCCTCAAGGACCATGCTTGGTAGTTGTTCCTATCCAATTTATCAATAAAAGAAGGGAAACCATCTCCCATTTTACCTCAAGTTGCTCTGATACCATTTTTGGGAGAAATGGATGGATGCCTCAAGAAATGAGTTGATACTACTAATCGTGTTGATATATTTAGCTAGTGATGTGTGTGAACACTCATAGGACCGTCGCGGCACTTTTTTGCCTCTTTAGGAGGTTTTTTTCCCTTGGCTTGTATATACGCCTATTGCCCTAATGGGCTACTTATCTTTGTACATTCTCTAGTAATACATTCAGTATTTTGTGTTGTGCTTCAAGCTTCTTCTTCTTCCTTGTGTTGTTCGTGTGCTTCCACAGACGTCTAACTCCAACAATTGCTATCAAAGCAGGTCACCGCTTCATCTAGGATGTCGTCTACACCTCTCCAATTGCAATCTCAGAATCGCAAGAAATTTGGTGAGCATACTCAAGGTGTTTTGGAGATCAAAACAGCTTTGTTGTGTGGTGCCGAAATCGTGATCTGAGCTCGTTTTGGCCTCCAAATGCACTATCACAGTGCTTATGAAGGCTATTTTGTTGTTTTGTGCAAAAGGTATATACTTGTTTCAGTTTGCCAGTATAAGCGTCTCAAAGTCTGCTACAGGTTTAGCAGAACTCGTCTGGGCAGTTCCATTCAACTTTTTGAGATATAGTCAATTTTCTGCATCAAGGTATTCTAGTCACTGGCCATGGCTGAAAGCAGTGATGTATTCCATATGTTGGCTGCTGAGGATAAGTTGGATGGTACCAACTACCCATTATGGGCTTATATGATGCGACATGTATTGGCTACAAAAGGACTATGGAATATTGTACAAGATGTTGCAAGATGTCCTATTACACCTGCGAATACAGGTACTGCAAATACGAGTGCTGGAGCTGATGGAGATGGTGCTGAAGATGGTGATATTCTGTAGATTCCTATTCGTGCTGTTGTTTCTATTGCAGCTACTACAGAGCAAATTCATTGGGATGGCAGAGATGCTCAAGCAGATGCATTGATAGCTTTGTCTGTTAAACGCGCTATTATTCCTCACATTCGCTCTTGTAGAATTGCAAAGGATGCTTGGGATACACTTACCACATTGTACCAGGATAGGAATGAGGCTCCTGTTGCGTACCTCCGAAAACAGTTGGAGAGTGAGCACATGAATGAAGGTGATTCTATGGACAGTTTTCTGACAAAGATCAAGGATTTGAAAGAACAAATGATTTTTGTTGATGAGGTTATACCACATAGCTCACTTATGCAGACCGTTCTGAATGGTCTTCCTAATTCATATAAGAGTTTTGCTTATACTCTTTGGTTGATGATGAAAGGCAATCCAAATGCCTTGTCATTTGAGGAGTTAGTCTTTGTTCTGTTGGAGGAAGATCAGTCCAGGCAAAATAGGTCCATTATGCGTGTTGCAGATCAAGCTTTCTTGGCTAGTCAGAAGGGCAAAGGAAAATGGAGCTCTTCAATTAGTAAGCAGAAATCTGCTAATTCTGCATAATCGAAGAGTGAAGACAAAGATGAAAAGAAATCAAAAAAGAAGAAGTTGGTTTGCAAATATTGTAAAGGAAATGATCATATTATAAAGAATTGTCCAAAACTGGCTGCTAAAGAGGCAAAGAAGAAAGAGACTAGAATGGTTGTTACAGAAGCCTCTACACCAAAAACAGAGTCTGCTAATCTTGTGCAGGAAGAAGAATGGGTGTTTACTACTGTTTGCAGTTTTGGCCCATCTTCTCATGAGGTTTGGTACTTTGACAATGGGGTGACCAAACACATTACCTCAGAGTGCAGTTTCTTCTCTTCACTCGAGCCTGCCCCTACAGGGAATACTGTCACATGCGCCAATAACTCCTCCTCTTATCTTGTTATGGGGATTGGTAAGATCATTCTGACTACTATTGATGGTAGTTCTTTCACCTTCTCAGATGCTTTATTAGTGCCACGGATCAAGAAGAATCTGTTATCAGTTTCTACATTAGCGACGATTGGTTTGGTTGTGAAATTTGCTGATGACAGATGTATAGTTCATGATCTGTCAAATGGCGATGTTATTATTGCTTCTGGCATTTTATGTCATGGGCTGTATAAGCTCATAGACTACGAAAGATTTGTGAATGATTTGGCATGTGCAGTTCATGATTCTTAGGCTATGTCAGATGTAAAGCTTTGGCATGCATGCTTTGGTCATCTGCATTTTGCTAGTTTGCTACACTTGCATAAATCTGATATGGTGTCTTCTTTACCCAAGCTTGAGGCACCCGGAAAACACGTATGTGAAGGCTGTATTTTGGGCAAAATGCAGGATTCCTTCTTTCCAAAAGATGGTTCAGTTCAGGCTACACAGTAATTGCAGCTTGTATATAGTGATGTCTATGGTCCTATGCAGACACCCTCTTTTGGAAATTACCTTTACTTCATGACTTTCATTGATGATTTTTCTAGGCATGCATGGGTATATCCACTCAAAGCAAAGTCCAAAGTGTTCATGTGCTTCAAAAAAATTTTGCTTTTGGCTGAAAATCTATCAGCATATAAAGTGGGCACTCTTCATTCTGATCAAGGGGGGAATATATGTCTTCTGATTTTAATGCATTTCTGGCTGAACGTGGGATAAAACACTAGTGTACAATGCCATATACACCTCAATAGAATGGAGTTGCTGAAAGAAAGAATAGGTCACTCATGGAGATGGCAGGTGTGTGGTCAAGAGTCAGGCTTTACCACATAGTTTCTGGCTTGAGGCTGTCATGTGTGCAACATATGTACTTAACAGGTGTCCCACTAAAGCGCTGCAGTCTATCACTCCATATGAGGCTTGGCATGATTGCAAGCCATCTCTTGCTCATCTGTGTGTTTTTGGTTGTTTGGCATATGCACTAGTGCCTGAACAACATCACAGAAAACTGGATGATAAGGCAGTAAAAATGTATTTTTGTTAGGTACAGTTCTGAAAGTAAAGGCTATCATATGTATCATCCACAGACTAAACACATTCTGGTTAGCCGCGATGTTTTTTTGTGGAAGATGCTATTCAACCATTGCTTTCATGTACTAAGGAGACATCTGTTAGCTCCAAAGACATGTATGATACTTTGATGCCTCTTTTTACAGGTGGACAATCTAGTGCTGGTCCTAATGAGGCAACTTCTCAGCCTTTATAGGTTTCATATGATGATGCAGATCATTCCATTTCTGATGCAAATTTACATGATGCACTTGTTGATGAGAGAGCTGATATTGAGTAGGCAAAAACTATGCCAAAATGGCTGGTGCAGACTTTGCGTGACAGTAAATTAGATGCATCTTTGTCATATTGTACTTGTTTAGGCTCTCATAGTGCCTCCTTTGCATCATATTGCTATGTTATGGATGCGTCTAGTCTTTGTGATGAGAATGAGCTTGTTTCTTTTGATGAATCACAAAATTCAGAAAATTGGATGGTTGGTATGCAATCTGAATATGGTGCTATAATGAAGAATGGTACTTGGTCTTTATGTGACTTGCCTCCTAGCAAGAAGGCCATTGGTACTAAATGGGTATACAAGCTGAAGCGTAAGCATGATGGTATAGTTGACAAGTATAAGGCTAGGCTTGTTGCAAAGGGTTATGTGCACGAAAAAGGCATTGATTTTGATGAAACTTTTGCTCCTACTTGTTGTATGACTACTATTCATAGCATCTGTGCAGTGAAGCTCATCATGGTTCGAATGTACATCAGTTGGACATTAAAACTGCATTTCTAAATGGTGACTTGCATGAAGAAGTGTATGTTTTTCAGCCCCGTGGCTTTGTGCAGAAAGGGCATGAGAAGCAGGTGTGCAAGTTAAAGAAGGCATTATATGGTTTAAAGCAAGCACCATGTGCTTGGTATGAGAAGATACATGCCTATTTGATTGCACATGGTTTTGAGAATAGTCCAACTGAGAGCACCTTATATGTTAAGCGTGCTAATGATGTGCTTCTGATCATTGTGGTTTATGTTGATGATATGCTACTCATTGGTCCTCATGAGAGGCATATTGCTGATTTTAAGGCTGATTTACATGCCTCATTCGAGATGTCTGATTTGGGGCATTTGCATCACTATTTGGGCATTCAGTTTATGCAAGTTGATGGTGGAATGGCTTTGTGTCAAACAAAATAGATTGACACATTATTGCAGCATTTTGGCCTTGAAGACTATAAGCCTAGTGCCACTCCTATGGAGACAGATTTGGGATTGAGTCTTCATGATGCTAGAGATGCATTTGATGCTGTCCTCTATCAACAGGCTATTGGATGCCTGATATACTTATGCATTACTCGGCCATATATTGAGTTTACCGTCTCACAGATGAGCAGGTTTATGCATTGCCCATGTGTCAAGCATTGGTAGGCGGTTAAGCGCATCTTTCGCTACTTGAGTGGTACTCGGCTACTTTTTCTGACTCAGACTGGGCTGGTTGCTATGACACTCATGTATCCACCAGTGGTTTTTTCTTCATGCTTGGTCGCTCATGTATATCTTGGTTGAGCAAGAAGCAGCCTACTGTGGCCACTTCCAGTTATGAGGCTGAGTATAGGGCAGCTTTCACAGCGATTGTTGAGTGTGTGTGGCTCAGATGCCTTATGGCTGATTTGGGTGTCGGTCAGTCTCCTGCCACCATCATCTTCACTGACAGTCAGAGTGCATTGGCAATTGTGAGGAACCCTGTGTTCCATGCTTGCACTAAGCACATTGAGGTGCATTATCATTATGTCAGGGAGAGGTTCTCTACTGGGGAGATCATCTTGGCATATGTGCCCACGCAGGAGAACATTGTAGACCTTTTCACGAGGGCTCTCCCTAGGGAGAAGTTTGAAGCTTTCTGCAAAGCTTTGGGCTTACTTCCTTTTGTGGAGTGGTTTCCACATAGCTTGGCACTTCCTTGTACATGAGTGCCAGCTACTTGTTCACCGCATCACTCCCAAGGGGGATTTGTTGATATATTTAGGTAGTGATGTGTGTGAACACTCTAGGACCGTCGGGGTACTTTTTTCCCTCTTTAGGAGGTTTTTTTCCCCTGGCTTGTATATATGCCTATTGCCCTAATGGGCTACTTATCTTTGTACATTCTCTAGTAATACATTCAGTATTGTGTGTTGTGCTCCGAGCTTCTTCTTCTTCCTTGTGTTGTTCACGTGCTTCCACAGACGTCTAACTCCAACGAATCCCTGCTCTCTACCAGCCCCTTTTTACATTAGAGTTGGATTGTAGGCCCTTTTAGATTTCCAATGACACTAAATAAGTGCCTATGTGCTTTAGAAGTCATGCTTCAAACAATTTGATCAAAACAAATAACTTTGGAAATCACAAGTTGTAAAAAAACTTTCTATTTTGGTTCACACACCTGCTGGTTCTTAAGTTTAGTGCTCCTAGTAGAATAGCAATTAGACAAATTCCTTCTGAGGGTATCTAATTAGCTTAAAGAGCTAATGATTCTGAGTGCACTTAAAATGATAGACTATACTCTGAGCAATGATCTTAGCAAGTAGAAGCTTACCCCCGACTTTTTAGAAACTCTACAGAGAATTACCAGTGATCATTTCAAGATAATTTTCTCCCAATTGTCTGAATGAAACTTCTGCAAGCTTTGATAGCTTGTAATAGACTTTGAGATTGTTGCAATGAGCTATAGAACATTGAAAATAATGAAGGAATCACTGAGATATGACCAAGACAAGTACATTGTTTTGAGTGACAATGGCAGAGAAATCAACATAGATACTTAATGATGTATATGTATTATGGAACATGATTTTACAGCATCATTGGCAAATATAAAAATGCCAACTAATAGTGAGGTGAGTGAGAAATGAAGTATGCTACTCAACCTCTACTGATGATCAAATGAATGGCTCTATAAGGGAGTATTTGGTCGTGAGATCTTCAAGCGCTTTTATAGATGTTTTCTTCAAATTTGAATTTGAATTCAAATTTGGATCTCACTAACAAAAGGTGATCCCTTAATCTAGGAGATATTCTCTCTAAGTAGAGTTGTGATTTTCCATTATATCTAACTCCATGAATTTGGTGGCTTTACAATATTTCTCTAAGTCAAATGACTTTTACAAGAGATCAATGGTAAAAATCATAAGCAATGGTTCATGTGAGTCTTCAAGAGTTGCACATAGCTTCTTCCAATGCTTAGGCAAGTATGAAGGCTTGGCATTTGCACCAACACTACCTGCAAATGAGGTTTAGATGATTCTAACGCTTGATTGGATACATGTTTCCATAGTTCTAGCCTAACCTTGAGTAGCTCTACTAATGTGAGATTGCACTGAACTTTAGAGTTCTTTACTACTTCTGTATTTCTAGGTAAGACATAGTCTTCGTTGGGTGCTCTCATACAGGTGGACTTTGCTTCCCATGGACCTGTGAAATGAGGCAAGTTTTGTATGGAATTAGACTCGAAGTCTAATCATTCACTAGACTGGGCATCCTCATGTTCTCCATACATAGAAGGAATATCTTGTGGGAATTGATCATGTAGGTCATCCACAAGTTCAATGGGAGGAGGATTTTCACATTCTTTTGCCCATTTCTATTCTTGAATTTCTCGTAGAAATTCTTGTGAGTATTGATTCATAGAAGCAGTGGTTTCTGACTCGGTGGAGTTGGGAACGTAAGCATCCTTAGGGGGAAGGCTTATCCTTTCACTTCTGATGTTAATCACCTATGATGTAGCTTGCTTTCTTGAGTCAGCTATCATCTTCTCCAATCTTTCTAATAATCTGTCAAAGTGTAAATGTGTTTTGGTTGAGGTGGTACAATTGAATAGATGGCTGGCCTCAAACATGGTTTGAGCCAATTCTACCATTTTCGCACAAAGCTTGGTCTAGTAAATTTCTAGGTCAGCCCTGGGGTAACATCTTTCATGATCTCTCACATTTGTCCCTTCTTGGATTGTAGCCTGATATGCTTTAAGCATCATGTCTACGCCTTTGGGAGTGGGATCTGCTAAGATTGATCCTACTCTAGGTGGTGGTGGGGTTATATGAGGTTGAATATATGGTAGTGGGGAAGGCGGTGGTGGTGGTGTGTGAGAGTGCATTTGAGATGTGAGTTCAATTACCTTGGCTTTTGTTTCTCTTAGGCTTTCCTCAAGTTCGCTCATCTTCTTTGACCATTCTCTCTTCATTATCTCTCGGCTATCCTTCCAAGATCTTGTCCTTTTCTTAGTTAGACTCTCAGTCTCACTAACCTTAGAACTCTCTTCTTGCCCTAAGCCTTGGTTCTGCTGTAATGCCTAAGCTCTGGTGACTACTTGCACTGGGGAAGTCGAAGCCAAACTTCCTATAGAATCTACTACTAACCCAATGCCGTTAATAAGAGTGATCTTCAGTCCATTTCTTGGGTTCTTAAGATAGTCTCATAAGAGGTGCTCCTTCGCACAATCTTGACAAAAACCTTGAATTTTCACCAATTGGGGTTGCATAGTTGCCGGTATAGCGCAATCTTGAATGAAGTGATCTCCCTAGCATCTATAATATGGTCGTTTAGGTGTTAGGGGTTGTTGGCATACAAAGCAACAGAGGAGTCATGCACAATACGGCAACAAGGCCAAATCATTTTTTTTCCATGGATTCTTTACAACTCAAGTGATTTTAATCACTACACAAACATTGTAAATTCCGTTTTTGGTAGAATAGACTCCATTTTGTGCAAGCCGAGGAGTCCTCGAGCTTGAGGAGTATTAGAACTAGCGACATATCAATTTTCATAATTTTTAGACTCTGTTTGAGCCCTCAAATAGACTCTAGAACCTAATTTTTAACTAGGCCGGACACTAGGTCTGGACAAGACCAAAGCTAGTTAGAAAACTATAAAAAGAGCTAGAGAGCTCATTTTTGGGGTTAGATTGTTTGTGAATTGAGCTTATGTAAGAGACTTTTTGACTAATGCAAAGAACTCCATTGTTCCTCTCCTTGTTCTTGCCTTGTGTGCGCGTGTGTGTGTATGTGTGTGCATGCTTGTGTGCTTCTCACTCACGCACTTGTGCCTTCACTTGCTCATAGTCTTCATACTAGTCCTCACGTCTCCACGGATTGACAATTATGAGGTGAATCTTCTCACGTTGGTACTCACCATTGTGCTAGAGTGACACCGAATTTGGCGCCGTTGCCGGGGAGAGAGCTTCGAGGACGAGCGTGTGATGGTAAGACGTCGAGTTGAGACATTGGAGTTATAGGTAATATCCTTCCTTCTCTTTATTTTTCTTCATTTTTTCCTCACTTTCGCATCACCATCATCACCATCATCATCCCCACCATCTCTCACCTCCATCTCCATCTCCACCAAAATTTCAGTTTTTGGGTCATATTACACTCCCCACCTCATTTCCCTCATTTCATTGTGAGAGAGAGCGAGAGAGAGCTTGCATGCTAGCTGTTTTTGGCGTGTTTTTGAGCTTTTGTTGCAGGAACTTGCTGTACCACCTCCTCCAGCAGTGTGCGCAGGTATGACAGACTCTGCACAGTTCCCGGGACGACGACCTCTGTCTGTCGCGACAGACAGAAAAACTTAAAATTTTGTGAATGCATGTTTGGCACGGTAACCTACACCATTGGGGCACTCTAAATCACTAGAAGTTTCTCAAAAATTTGCGTTTTTTCAGTCTATCGCGACAGACACCGTCTATCGCGACAGACACCGTCTATCGCGACAGACACCGTCTATCGCGACAGACCGAAATTCCACGACAGACACCGTCTATCGCGACAGACCCGTCTATCGCGACAGACACCGTCTATCGCGACAGACCGAAATTCCACGATAGACACCGTCTATCGCGACAGACCCGTCTATCGCGACAGACACCGTCTATCACGACAGACCGAAATTCCACGATAGACACCGTCTATCGCGACAGACCCGTCTATCGCGACAGACACCGTCTATCGCGACAGACCGAAATTCCACGATAGACACCGTCTATCGCGACAGACCCGTCTATCGCGACAAACACCGTCTATCGCGACAGACCGAAATTCCACGACAGACACCGTCTATCGCGACAGACCCGTCTATCGCGACAGACACCGTCTATCGCGACAGACCGAAATTCCACGATAGACACCGTCTATCGCGACAGACCCGTCTATCGCGACAGACACCGTCTATCGCGACAGACCGAAATTCCACGATAGACACCGTCTATCGCGACAGACCCGTCTATCGCGACAGACACCGTCTATCGCGACAGACCGAAATTCCACGATAGACACCGTCTATCGCGACAGACACCGTCTATCGCGACAGACCCATCTATCGCGACAGACACCGTCTATCGCGACAGACACCGTCTATCGCGACAGACAGACATTTTCGGCAAAAATTAAGGGGTAAATTTTTTGGAAATTTAGGCTAAATTTTGGGCATATTTGCACTCTCAAATACTCCTACACTTACAAAGGCCTTAGAAAAACGCATTAAAACCCCTGAAAGGTTCTGTTTGTCTAGTTAACCCCCTAAACCCTGAACGGTCATAACTTTTTCATGCGAAATCCATTTTTTGAGCTCTAGGGCTTGTCGGAAAGCTCTTGGCATAGGATATTTGGAAGTTGACACATAGAGGGGTAGAAACACCAAGGGAACTCTAGAGGAAATTTCTAGCAATACAAAAGGGGGAACAAGGGTCATTAAGAAAGTGTCTGAAATAAATTGTCTGTCAATTGAAAGGTCAACTTGGAGCTAATCTTGGGATTGATGCAGGTCTATTGAGAAGCAATTGAGAGCGTACAAGCAAGGGTTTTGCGCAAGCTTGAGAATCAACTTCTCGAGCACTAAAGAGCAAGGTTCAACAAGAAAGGTCGGAATACTCTCATTCCCTCTTCGTCAATTCCTAGCTTAGGCTAAGAACGATCAGAAGTAGGAGCAAGTTAGGACGACGATAGGCAACTATCAAGTTGAAGCATACCTAAACTTTCAAGCTCAAGCTAAGGGCATAATCCTTGTACTGTCGAGAATTTTAAAGGAAAAGAACTTAACGTGGAACGATCAACTGTAAGTGCGAAACAACATTCAAATATTCCCGACGACGTGATATCAGACAAGACCTTAAACACGATAAAATAACCAAAAAGAACCAAGCGACTAATCTAAAGTAACTAGCAACGAGGTTGTACTCTGGGCAAAGAATTGGGCTACTTAGATAGACATATGAACCTTAGATCAGGACGACATCTAGTAAGGGAGAGACAAAGCCTTAGATCTTCAGAGGCTAGTGTTAACCACACTGCTAGGTCTTGGGCCCAGCAGTTGAGCCACCACTCATACTATCCTAGCTCTGAGACCAGTGAGTCAGAGATGTCTCAAGGTATGGACAGACCTACGGGAAGTTCTGGAGTGCCATACTTGCACAGGGTAGAAGGCCCTTACAAAACGCAGTTGGAATACCTTAGGAACAACCGATTAGGTGCTAGCATCTATGAGGATGGCCTAGGAAGATCCGTGGTCCAGATTAAAAACCCTGACCAATCCATAGGACTAGAGCATCCAGCTGTCAAGTTTGAAAACGGTGCATACCTGGACAAAGAAGGAACCATATACGTAGTCACCAGTCACCCAGATAGGACAGATGAATTTGGAAATGTAATCTCAGAAGCGGACTTAGGTGACTTGGAACAAGGAAATATGGGAGTAGAACCTAGAACACCCCGAGGCAAATCTGTTCTTACGAGAATAATCACACCAGAATGGATTCCCCAAGATAATAAGAGCATAGATCTCCTTCTGAACCGAGAAACTGAAGAAGCCTTTTGGAGATATAAATCTGATCGGCCATTTGATGTAGGAACAATCATGATCTATGAGCTTAAGGATCCTGATAGCCCAGGCAGAGTAACCTACTTAGACCACGCCTCAGAAAGGATCTTCGTGGTGACAGAAAATGATAGGCATGCTTACACTTGGAAAGGTGAAATCATTTTCCCCCAACCAAGATCACATGTGTCCTACGGTCACCCTGGAGCGGGAACATCCCAAGCTCATGGAACTCAAAGAGATAGAAGTAGAGATAGGCCAGAAGTAAGTTTTGCCAACTCAGGGGGTAGAGAAAGAACGAGGACGGAAACGAATAGAGTAGAACCTGGGACACTTAGAGCTCACAGGAATCAAAGAAATGCGGATGAGTTCCCTCTACCACGACCTAGAGAGCACACAAGGACTTTGAGACCAACTCAGCTAGTTAAGTCCATGAAAAATTACTTTGATGGCACAGGAGACCCATACGATCATGTGGCAGAGTTTAGGCAAGTCTTGAGAGCAGAACAAGTGGAGGATCTATTCACACAATATAATGCCTTTGGTCTAACCCTTAGGAACACAGCCCTTACGTGGTTCCAACCATTGAATGAGAGACAATTTAGGAGCATAGACCAACTCCTGGAGGCTTTCGTTATTGAATTCTCTAAGAGTGGCATAAGACATAATACCTCCTCATTGATTCACAGCTTCAAGCAAACCCCTCAAGAGACCGTAAGACTTGCAGGACGAAGATTTAGGCAATATCTTGAAAGATGCCCTATTACGGAGCTCCCCACACCAGCTAAGCAAGTGGCTTTATTCTTAGATGGATTGCTGAGTACAAAGTTAAGATCCTATGTGTACTTGAAGGACCCTAGGACCATAGAAGAGTGTGTACGCATGTGCATTGACATCGAGGATAACCTAGGGGAGGAATTAGAGCTTTCCAAGATATACAAAGATTCAGATGGTGCCTCTAGCCTCTCTTCCACGCAATCCACATCAATTGAGGAACTGGCAGAGAAAGTAGCTCAGAAGTTAGGTGTCACTGGTAAACAGATCCCAAGGTTTGCCTCTGTGAAGAGATGCTACACTTGTGGTGGCGACCACATGGCGAATGTATGTCCCGTTATGGCTCAACCCCAAGTAAATCCTAGTAGCCAGTACTGCACCATAGAACGGAGGTACACCAATCACACCGCACAAGATTGCCCCTACAATAAGCAAACAGTTAGGCAAACTCACCCTCAACCCTATCCACCGCAGGGAAGATACCAGAACCAGTACCCTCCACAACCATATGGCAGGCCACAGCAACCTTATCAGCAACCATACCAAAACCAACAAAGACCTCAGCCTGTGCTAGCCCAACAACCTCCAGCTCCATCCAACGTGATCCCAGTAAAGTATACAGCTGCAGAAGAAAACCTGAATAGAGCGATAGTCCCTGTAACACCATTGCTTTCAGAAAGTGACCCCAGTGACCATAGCTTCGATTCTACACATGTTGATAGTCCCCAGGCATACTACATGCAGTCTCCTGAACATGGTGAGTCTTACTATAGTGAAGAGCCAAATGAACCTAGTTGGGAATCAGATTACACGAATGTCATGTATGCAACCCCCAACCCCAGACCCCAACCTAGGCAGGTAAGACCCCCATTCCCTAGAGGACCATGCTACCGATGTCAGGGTGATCATCTCATTCGTGATTGCCCCTTGCCTCCACCCCTACAGCCCCAGTCAGTAACGATCCAAGGTTATTGCCAAGAGTGTGGGAGAGAGCATCTCTTACGAGATTGCCCTAAAAATCCTAATAATATGCCAAAAATCACTCCTATAAATGTTATTGGGTTGGTTGTAGACTCCACAGGGAGTGTGACTTCCACTGCACCAGTACAAGTGGTCACAAGAGCTCAAGCTTTGCAGCAAAACCAAACTGTAGGCCAGGAAAAGAGCCCAGAAGTTAGTGAAACCGAGAGCATGACAAAGAAAAGAACTAGAGCTTGGAGAGATAGTCGTGAAAGAATGAAAAGGCAATGGGCAAAGAAGATGAGTGAACTAGAGGAAAGTCTACGAGAAACCAAGGCCAAAATCATAGAGATCACGTCTCAACCGCACTCTCACACATTTCCACCGCTACCATCACCATCACCCTCCATCCCTCCACCCACTAACACACCCCACGTAACCCACCCACCACCCCGAGCAGGATCAGTATTAGCTGATCCCACTCCTGAAGACATAGACATGATGCTTAAAGCATATCAGGCCAGAATCCAAGAAGGGCCAAATGTAACAGATCATGACAAGTGCTACCCTAGAGCTGACCTAGAGATAGAAAGAACCAAGCTCTGCGCGAAAATGGTCGCATTGGCTCAGACTATGTTTGAAGCTAGTCGCCTATTCAATTACTCGGGCTCAGCCAAGACGCAACTACACCTGGATGGACTTCTAGAGAAGTTAGAGGGCATAATTGCAAGATCTGCCAAGGAAGAAAAAAATCAAGAAAGAGATAAAGCAAGCAAAAGCATGACCCATCCCCCACCGGAAGCTTATGTACCCAATTCCACTGAACCAGACAACCCCCCTTCTCTGGGAAGAATGGAGAATCTAATGGCACACTCAGAAAAGGAACCTTCCCCTCAAAGAAAGGAAAGGGGAAGAGAACGGATAAGCCAGCCTCTTCAGGAAGCCCATGTGCCTCCTCAAGAAGCTTATCTTTCCCCCCAAAAGGGAGATGAGCCTCCCTCGAAAGCTCACGTACATCCACAGGTTGCCTACATTCCTTCTCGGGGAGCATATGAGCCTGTTCAGAAAAGTAATAGAATAAGTCATCTTCCCCAGGAAGCTTGTACTCCAAACATCTATGAGAGCGAGGAAAGAGCCAATGATAGAATAAGCCCTCCTTCCCAGGTTACTTATGTGCCTAATTCTACGGAGCCAGACACTTCTTCTTCTATGAATCGATTCACGCCAGAATTCCTACGAGAGATTCAAGAAGACAAATGGGCTAAAGAAAGCGAAGTGCCTCCTCCCACTGAACTTGTGGATGATGCACATGACCAATTCCCACAAGACATCCCATCCATTTATGGGGAGCACGAGAGCACCCAATCTCAAGAAAGATTAGACTTCGAATCTAATTCTCTACAGGAATTACCCCATTTCCCGGGGCCATGGGAAGCCAAGTCTACTTGTATGAGAACCCCCACGATCATGGTAAGAAATGAAGATTCGGTCATGCCTAGGAACACAGAGGTAGTGAAAAATACTAAAGTGCAGTGCAATCTCAAGTTAGAAGAGCTACTCAAGGTTAGACCTGAATTATGGAAACATGTAGCCAAACAAGTACCAGAGATAGCAAAACCTCGTTCCCAGGCAGGATCACATAGGACAGTGCCAGAAATACCCTTGGATAAGATAGGAGATATGTGTGAAGGAGAAGAAGGGAACACCTATCTTCCCATTACTTATCAGGAGTACACCACCAAGGCAATTTTGGACTCAGGTGCAGGAGTTGCAATTGCCACCACTTCCCTATGGAAGCGTTGGGGCAAGCCGGCACTCAGGCCAACGAGAATGAAATTGCAGATGGCCGATGGTCACATAGAGAGACCCCTAGGATTGCTAGAAGGAATAACTCTCACCACTTGTGGTGTCGAGTTTGAGCATACATTTGCCATATGCGACTTCAGCAAAAATCATGCCTATGAGATGATTTTGGGAAGACCATTTATGCGACAGTTGCAAGTGGTACAGGATTGGGGAACCAATTCCTTGTATTTGCAACACTTGGGTGTTACGACCAAAGTCAATCTCAAGGATTATTCTCATAGAGATGTCCCTCCTATCCAATGGAATCCCATCCATAGAGCCAAAGAGGATACAGAATCGGTGCATTCCATAGGGTCTGGATCCTCATGGATGCATGAAGACACTCACTTATGGATGTGCAAGGTGGCAGTAGAAGAAGAGAACAGAGAGAAAGCCAGAGAGGTAGGTGCGAAAGAAACCCATAGATCAATCCAAGACCCAGCCTATGCACCTGTAGTTTTTCCAGACGAAGAATTTGAACCTCACGGTTGGGCAGAAATTTTAGCAACAATGGACGTAGCCATCAATGAAGAACAATGGACACCTCACTGTGATGAGGATGGCTATGACATTTCAGTCTTCTCCATAGAGCCAATCATGGGAGAGGCAGTTCTAGAAGAATGCGAACCTAGCCCTGATGCATTTGAGGATGCAAGTGACTCCGATCTAGAGTCAATCATTATGGATCCACCATTTGCATCAGATGAAGAATACTTCCATGAAGTAGAATTTCAACCCCAGAGGCACGGAGAGGTTACAAATGATGTAAGATTAGCAACACATGTGACCCCGAAGGAAGAAGGAAAGAAACGAAAGAAGAGAGAAGCCTCACCAGAAGAGGAAGAATCTTTGTTTGAGGTCCCAGAAAATTTTAAGAAATATGAGATAGATGACAGGAGAGTCATGATAAGAATGCCTAGACGAGAGGCTCAAGCAGGAGAGGCCTATGATAACAAAGAAACCACCAAGAAAATAGTAGTAGCCCTAGAAGAAGGAGAGGAGAGATGCACATACATAGGCCATGACCTGACAAAAGAGGAAGAACATGCGCTAATAGCCTTGCTAAGGGAATACAGAGATGTGTTCGCTTGGAGTTACAAGGATTTGAAAGGTGTTGACCCTGACATATGTTCACACACTATCCCCATGACCTCAGATGCTAAACCCTCTAAGCAAAAGCCTTATACATATAACGATAACTACGCTGCCAAAATCAAGGAAGAGATAGATAGACTAGTTGAAGCTGGATTTATCTACGAAATTGAGCACACTGAGTGGGTATCCCCCATCGTAGTGGTGCCCAAGAAGAATGGCAAGCTGCGTGTATGCATTAACTTGAAGAAGGTTAATGCAGCCACAATTCGAGATAACTATCCGCTTCCAATCACGGAGCACCTCTTGGAAAGAGTAGCAGGCAAGGAAGTGTACAACTTCCTCGATGGATTTTCGGGCTACAACCAAGTAGCCATAGCTCCAGAAGATCAGCATAAGACAGCCTTTGCCACAGAATGGGGCATATTTGCCTTTAGAGTAATGCCATTTGGGCTTACCAATGCCCCAACAACCTTCCAAAGGCTGATGTGCCATGTATTTAAGGAGTTCTTGAGAAAGAATTTAGAAGTCTATGTTGATGATCTTTGTGCTCATTCCAACATGAGACAAACCCATATTCCTGAACTCAGACAAATCTTTGACAAATGTAGAGAATATCAAGTCTGCCTGAACCCAGAAAAATGTGTTTTCATGGTCAGACAAGGCAAGATTCTAGGACACATAGTGTCAAAGAATGGCATATCCACGGATGAAGAGAAAGTAAGAGCTATAGCAGAGCTACCTAGGCCAAAAAATGTCAAGGAAGTACAAGCTTTCATGGGGCATTGTGGTTATTACCGACGATTTATACACATGTATGCCGTCATTGCAAAGCCCATGTACGGACTTCTGACTAACTTTGAGTGGACTGATGAATGTGAGAATTCCTTCCAGGAGCTTAAACGACGATTATGTTCAGCACCAATCTTAACCACACCAGATTGGAACAAGCCCTTCCATGTTCATGTGGATGCATCCAATTATGCCATTGGATGTGTGCTTGCACAACCTACTGGTGAAGGTAATATGGATCTCCCAATTGCCTATGCCAGTAGACAATTGAATGCAGCTGAACGAAATTATACCACTACAGAGAGAGAAGGCTTAGGCATGGTATATGCAGTCAAGAAATTTAGACACTATTTGCTTGCAAACAAGTTTAAATTTTTTACTGATCACCAAGCATTGTTATATCTCGTGAACAAGCCATGCAATACAGGAAGATTAGTAAGATGGTTTCTCTTGCTCATGGAATATGACTTTGAGGTTGTGGTAAGGAAAGGTAGGACTCATTTAAGAGCAGATCATCTCTCTAGGCTCACATCTGGAGAAGCCCCACAAGGAGTATCAGATGATCTTCCTGATGCTTACTTGTTTAATTTGGAAGTTGTACCGCAGTGGGCTAAGCCATTAGTACCAGTATTGACGTACGGGCCTAATCATCCAGTGGTGAACACACGGAATAGGGAGGTTGTGAGAGCCCAAAAGTACCACATCATGGCAGGAAGTATGTACAAGCACACAGATCAAGGGATCTTGGCTTGTTGCGTAGAAGAGGATGAGTACACTAAATGGTTGCAATTAGCACATGTAGGTGCATTAGAGCAACATTACTCAAAGCAACGAACTTTACAGACCCTAAAGAGACTCGGAGTACATTGGCCAACTATGGAAGCGGATGTCCAAAAGTTGTGCAAGGAATGCCCAATCTGTTGCACTAAACCACCTGTGGAACACGCCACTCTTTATCAAGTGTCCATAGTGCCAGATTGGAGTGAACCACTAGTATCCTTCTTAAGGACGAGAACATTCCCTCCAGACATGACTCTGGCTAGGCAAAAGAGTTTAGAACAAGAAGCCCAGGATTATTCACTCATTGGTGATAATCTATACAAGCGTGGTAAAGACGGTTACCTGAGACTATGTGTCCATGAGAGTGAGTATCTCAAGATCTTGGACACTGCTCACCAAGGTGTAGCAGGAGGACACTTTGGACCAGATCGGGTGATCAAGGCAATACTATTTGCGGGCTTCTGGTGGCCAACCCTTCACATGGACGCACATACCTATGTGAAACGGTGTGATGTCTGTCAGCGAACCCAATATCCTATACGTAAAGATGAGATGCCACTGAAACCTATGATGGGTGGACGTGCTTTCTCTAAGTGGGGAATAGACTTCGTAGGTCCTATTAATCCCCCAGCTAAGGGTTCCCATGCAGAATATATCATTGTTGCAACAGACTATCTAACTAAGTGGGTGGAGGTAAAAGCCACAACGAAGAACGATGCTCAAACAACTGCTAAGTTTTTATTTGAGAATGTGTTCACTAGATACGGACTACCCATAGAGCTTGTAAGCGATAGAGGCACTCACTTCTTGAACGAAGTTATTGAAAATCTGCTCAAAGAATTCTTAGTAATACATAAGAAGTCTGCCCCCTATCACCCTCAAGCAAATGGCCAAGCTGAGAGTACCAACAAGATCTTATGCAATGTATTGACGAAACTAGTGAATAATAAACGCTCTGATTGGGACAAACAGCTACACCATGCTGTTTGGGCATACCGAGTTGCCTACAAAACGGTACTCCAAGCCACGCCCTTTCAAATGGTGTTTGGACAAAATGCTGTGCTACCGCTAGACTTTTTGATCCCTACGTTGAAAGTAGCACAAGAGTACGAATGGACAGGTCATGAGCTCTCCTCTAGGATCTTTGACCTTGAACGATTAGGGGAAACAAGACTGAGAGCCGCTGCCGGAATATATGCAGCCAAGAAGAGACAGAAGGCATATTTCGATGCCCATGTGAAGAATAAGGGCTTGAAAGCAGGAGATCTAGTTTTAGTCTATACACTGAAACAACACGCAAGGAAACTAGAAAAGAGAGGCTACGGACCTATGATTATCAATAGGATCTCCACGAGTGGAGCAGTACAATTAGCCACGCTAGAAGGTGATATTCTCCCAAACTATATTAGCGGTTGCAGAGTCAAGTTGTATCAGGAACCCCTCACGGAGGAAATGCTCAGCCGACTCAACACTGCTAAGAAACGCAAAGAGGAAGAAAAGCGAATTCGAGAAGAAGCTCAAGCAGAAGCTTTAGAACGCATCAGAAGGATGAAGTTACGAAAGCAAGGTAGAGATCAGCCTAGAACGAATAACTATGCAGATCAAGGATATCCTATGGCCATGTGTGAAGTTGCAGGAACAAGCTTGCATAGAATAATTGATCGACGTCCTTTCATAACCCTAGAAATAGGACAAGGAAAGAGTGCAAGGACCGTAAAAGCCTTGATTGACTCCGGCTCAGCCACTAGTGCTGTTAGAGTGTCTTACTGTCAAGAGTTGCAATTAATTGTCAATCCTGTGGAAGCATATCTCATAGGATTGGGAGGCGTGGAAACCCCTTGCATAGGCGAGGTGGAACTTCCCCTCTATATTCATGATGAGGCAATGACAGTTAAAGTACTAGTGTGTCAAGATGAGGATCTCACTGAACCTCTTGTCTTGGGTCAAGATTGGATCTATGACCAAGCAGTCAATTTAAACCTAAGAAGTGGACTTCTTCAGGTTTGGGTCAATCATAGTCGAATTACAGTAGAGTTAAATAATGGAGCACTCAAGGAACTAGAAAAGACACGGACTCCTGGTCCCTCCAGGGGTGCACATGAAGTTGATCATGCTGTTCTTGTCCAAGGCTATGTGATGCAGAAGAATGAAGATCTCAAAAAAGGAGTCAGGGATGCAAAGGAACTCCCTTCTTTTCCAAAGGCCAGAAGGAGGCAACAACCAAAGGTGGATCAAAGGCAGAAGAAGCAGAGTACCACCTATGTCCGGGATCCAAAGTACTTGCGCAGCAAAATGTCCCAGCAAGTGAAACAAGTGTGGGTACGGAAAGGCGAACACCCGGTTGCACCCCAGCCAACCACACAGGCAAAGCCTCTTATTAGTAACCAACAACACGACACTAATAAGAAGTCTGTCGGAAATTCTTCTGCTAACGTGAAATCTATTTGGGTGCCCAAGAAGTCGATGAAGGCTAGGCCACAATCAAGACAAATTTGGGTGCCTAAGACTTGCTTGCGGGCGCAAATAACTACACTGAAGCCACAACCTATACAAAATAACCCATTCACTCGCACAACCGGCATCCACGCGTTTTCAACACTCACGAACACACCAAGGCCCATGAGCACGAACAGAATCATTTGTAAATCGATCCATAAAAGGCCTCATGTTCAAGCTGATACACCCACAATGTTCTCTAGCGTCTCTACGAAACGAAGAGAAAAACCCATCCACTGCATTTGGCAGCTCAAGACCTGTAATAAACCCCCCGACCCCAATTTGTAAATTCAACCCCACTTACTAACTGCGTTAGTCTCCTAGGAATACCCAAGCATTAACTACACACACTGTCTTCGTGCACTTACTAACCACTAACTCGCCATCTACCTCATGTTAATGTTGTGACGGGGACAACTATGGAATTTTTCTGTCCATTACGATGTTAACACATGATTCTATATTCTCACAGAATCAGAAGGCAAGAAGTAAAATGGCAGAAGCGACAGGTTCGGGCTCACAAGTAGGGATACTCACTGCAGGAATTGATGTGGATAGTCTACCTGTGGATGTTCCACCAATTGAACGACCAAGAGAGCTGCAGCACCTTCAGCAAATCCCGGTGCCGGATCCACCCACAGGGATCACAGAAAGAGTCCATGCCAATTCTCATTGGTTCAATGGCATGCCAGGTCCATTAGGAGAGGCCAAGTATATATGGGAGTCTAAGTGCGAGTATGACAGATCATGGGTTCGATTCCAATTTTTCTCCAAGGAGTTCGAGACTTTACAGAACACTGAGGATCTCCAGACCATATGGCAACGAGCAGGGCTGGCCGAATACTTTGAAGCCCCACTACCTAAACCAGATCTCCTCCGATGTTACTATTTGGTCTCCACATTACAAGCTAATGAAGAAAAGGACAAACCCGGATCATTTGTTCTTCCCTCCTTGCTGGGCAACAACGAGTTGAAGAGGTTTGAACTTACGGTGGAGTTGGTAAGCGACGCTTTGAATATGCACGGCACGCATGTACCTTCTGAAAAGGATGCTCTTGTTCCCACTAACATGAAGGATAGGAAACTATTGAAGCTTAAAGACATGGCAGCACTCACACCAAACGTGTCCATCCCTCTCCGCATGTGCATGCAACATTTCGCCTTTCCCGGCCAAGACCGCTTCACACAACCACACAAGAGAATCTGGTTCGCTCTCTACTTAGCGGAAGCAGGTGCGTTACCCATTAAGCTACCAGTATGGATTATAGATCAATTGTATGAAGCAAACAAACGGTCTTCTAGGAAATTAGTAGTGAACGGTTGCTGTGCAATCACACGCATCATTTATCGGTGCCTATCTTATGATGTCCCCATTGAACGTGCCTTAACTTGGGCACAATTACAAATGTTTAAAAGGCTCAAGACGTCCACACATCAATCCAAGCGCATGAGGGGTGCGATCCCTTGTGTCCAGACAAGGGAAGTTCTGACTACTCCTGAGGTATCGCCACGACGGGAGGACACTGTACCTCCCTTCACCATTAGGATACCCAGGTCAGGATCTGAAACTACCACACGAGCTACCCCATCGGCTCCTCCTGTTCCACCTGAATTCGAATTTGCTGCCACTGGAGATGCTGAGGGAATGGACCCCCAGGACTTCGAAGCATTCCTACAAAGTACACAATTCTCTGATGTGGAGTTTTATTCAGAGGCAGAGGAGCAAGGCACATCCTCACAAAGAAGAAGAAAATCTACAGACGGCCGACATGTACATTGGAGCGACGATCAGCCAGGTCAACAACAAGGACACCTAGAGGAAGAAGGAGCTTATGAAGAGGAGACCACTGAAGCACCAGCCTATACAGCAGAACTCCGAAGGCTGTATCAGATTATGGAAAGAGTGCGATCGCAACAACTACTCACCGAACAGAGTAGCAGAGTACTCATGACTCAGTTGTTGGAAGAAGCAGGAGTTGACTCAGAGTATAGGGAAGGTCTCTTATTGATGGCAGAAACATATGGGGTAGTGGAAGCAGTGCGCACTGCCATTAGGAAGTCTCCAGTTCAATATGATCCACGAAGGTTCCTGACACGACCACGCTCAGGTAAGAATATCCAGATTCCCATTACAACTGCAGAAGAGCCGACTATTACATCTGAACCCATCAGGACAACCGCCCAAGCAACCGAAACGGCTAGCCAAGAGCACTCAGTCACCCATGAGGAATCCACCGAGCCACTACCACCCACACCCCCACCATCGCCTCCTAGAGCAGAAACAGTGGAAGTCACCTCGACCAATCAACCCACCGAGCCAACCTTCATCTTCCGTACTCCCATCTCTATTTCAACCCTATTCTCTACTTCTGATAACCCAATCTTTGAAGCAACCCCCATCACGACACAATCCACCGAACCACTCATAGAGCCTGCCCTAGGACAACCATCCCCCATGCCCTCAGCCATAGGTCATCCTGACCCTAGATCCACATTCATGGGTTTTCCTGCTACCTCGCAACCCTTCATGCCCTCCTCAAATCTACCACCTCAACCCCCGACCTCCATCCCTCCATTTCTACAATCCCTCCATGACCTCCTTGCTAGAACTTTTCAATCAGGGTCTCAACCATTTCCTTCCTTTTCAGCTCCCCACCCCACTTCGCATCTATTCACCACTTCCACACACACACCACCTACCATCCCAATGTATATGGCACACCCCACACTCACACCCATTCCTGAAGGCATGGACATTTCACCACCCACGGCACCTCCCCCCACGATTCCACCTCCTCCCATTCCCCCTCCACCAATTTCACTCACACACACGACTTCAATAGACACATCATTCACTCTTCCCCATCCCCAATTCCCTTCCCATGCATCTCCCACTGTAAACACCACTCACTCATCTATAGGAAGTGCATTGGACACCATGCTTGCTTGTATATCAAACTTAAGGACAGATTACATTCAGCTCCAACAACAGAATGAACGCCTGCACGAGCACTCAGAAACACTACAGCACCGCCTTGCGGCACTAGAAGAGGAAAATGCTCGCCTCCACACACAGTTCCAAACTCTCCAAGAAGCTCATGGCATATTGGAAGTACAGCTACAGAACACAGATCAGGAAGCGATACAGGTGGTAGAAGGTCACCTACGGACACAACTGGAACGCAACTCAAAGCTCCAGCGAAATATGGCTCTACTCAAACGCCATCTCGCGGCCGCTCAGGAAGAGAATCGACGACTGCAAGTACAAAATCAAGAGAACCTGGAGGCAGCGATTGAGAGCACACCGGGGGCACCCATCAGCCCATCCAAGTTTCAAGCAGTGACCCCCGATAATATCAAGATCATATTGGAAGACTATGCCATGCTGCTTGAAGCACATGATAAGCTATCGGAGGAACTGGGACAATTGAAGCAGAAACACCAAAAAGGACAAACAGCAGCCTCCCCAACCACCCCCTCCGCTGCTTCACTTCTCACAGACGCAGAGGCCATAAAAGATCTCCAGAAACAGGTCACGGAATTGCAAACACGCCTACTACAATATGAGAGGCCACCTTCCCCTCCAGAGGCTCCCACGGACGAAGAAGTTGTACAAATTCCTGTGGAACAAACGTTTGACGAAGAATACGATCCACAACCATTCCCAGGAGGACAACAAACAGAAGAAGCGCAGGACACATTCGAGGCACCACGGCCCCCATGGCTACGTCAAGTGGAGGAAATCGGGAGTTCGCACGAAGAGCGCACAGTAGTGCAAAATCAGGCCATGAGGGTCATAGAGGAAACAGTGCTACAATCGGCTTACTTCAAGAACTTGTCATCGAGACGACTGATCCTCTCATCCGAACTCCAATACAGGCCGTATTATATTATCTTGGCGGATTATACTGCAGAAATACAAAGAGTCACGGGTCAGATTCCTACCTTTGCGACCCAATTTCAACCCGAAGACCTTCCTCCAGAGGCACAAAAAGGTAAAATTCGTCAACCCACCTGGCGGCAAAAACTTTTAGAGACATATCCAGAAATGCTACGCACATGGAACAACGCGCCTTTACACCTCCTATACAATCCATGCTATGGTCCAGTCCCACGCGGCAGGTCGTGGAAGGCATTCAATATTAAGGTACAGAACAACGCACAATGCAAGGAATGGCTGAACTATCCGTACATTGCGCCACCACAGGGACCGCCGTCGGTCGCATATATGATGGGAACCATTCGCCACTGGATGCCGCGCTTGAAGCCCATGCAAGATGTAGCAGCGCAGATGATGCTTAAAATCTTAGATATGATGCAGGTAGTCCTGAAAACTTTTAGAAATGCAGCCGCACCACAGGTACGTCTCCCGGGGTTCAGCAATGGCAATTATGACTTGGTGTATGACATGAGCACCACCCCCAGTATTCGTGTGGCTTACGCCTGGCATGCGCGCATCAAATACCTCCCTGCCTGTTACAAACAAACCTTTGAAGAAATGTTCAGATCAGGTTTCTGGGAGTATCACTCAGAGATTTTCGCACCGAAGCCAACACATCTGCTCCAACTTTTTGCTTGTGAACAAGCAATGTATTCTGAGTACTACACTACCCCGCAACCAGAGACCCCTGGTGCAATAAATTGGGATGCTTTGGAAGCTGATCTAGCAAGAGGCTTAAGGATAGGAGAACATGAACTGGCCACCAATGTCATCCAATATTACATCGACCACCCGAGAGAACAAAGGTCTGTCAGGGGCGACAGACGCTAGGAAGGGGGGAGTGTTGGCATACAAAGCAACAGAGGAGTCATGCACAATACGGCAACAAGGCCAAATCATTTTTTTTCCATGGATTCTTTACAACTCAAGTGATTTTAATCACTACACAAACATTGTAAATTCCGTTTTTGGTAGAATAGACTCCATTTTGTGCAAGCCGAGGAGTCCTCGAGCTTGAGGAGTATTAGAACTAGCGACATATCAATTTTCATAATTTTTAGACTCTGTTTGAACCCTCAAATAGACTCTAGAACCTAATTTTTAACTAGGCCGGACACTAGGTCTGGACAAGACCAAAGCTAGTTAGAAAACTATAAAAAGAGCTAGAGAGCTCATTTTTGGGGTTAGATTGTTTGTGAATTGAGCTTATGTAAGAGACTTTTTGACTAATGCAAAGAACTCCATTGTTCCTCTCCTTGTTCTTGCCTTGTGTGCGCGTGTGTGTGTATGTGTGTGCATGCTTGTGTGCTTCTCACTCATGCACTTGTGCCTTCACTTGCTCATAGTCTTCATACTAGTCCTCACGTCTCCACGGATTGACAATTATGAGGTGAATCTTCTCACGTTGGTACTCACCATTGTGCTAGAGTGACAGGGGTCTTATTTATTTAGGTTGGGACCTAGAATTAGGATTCGCATACATTACATTAGCGTGTTCTCGCTCGCAACTAGGTTCACTAAGATTCTTATAGGAGTAAATATCATTGTGTTTTGGTGACTCCATATAGTATGCTAGTGGACTATCCATTTGAGCTGAGTCAAAACTCTGATTATTCGGGTTACTTTTTGAAATCAGTGGTGATCCTGGCACTAATGCTCTATTCAAATTTTCTTTAGTGGCTGTGGACTTCACTAGGATCACATTGGCTTGAGGTGGGGGTTGTTGGACGAAAACTAGTTAAGCCCTTTGTTGAGCTTGATAGGGTGGCTTGTAGGGTTGCTAGGGCAGCTTGTAGGGTTGCTAGGGCCTAGTATACTACTGCAATGGGTACTAGTTCTGGTATCTCCCCTGTTGTGAATATGGATGTGGATAATTTTGCCTAATCACTTGCTTATCAAATGGGAAATCTTGTGCGGTGTGGCTAGTATACCTCCTTTCTATGGTGCAATATTGGATGTTAGTGTTCACTTGGGGTTGAGCCATGATTGGGCACACATTAGCCAAATGGTCTCCTCCGCATGTATAACATCATTTCATTGGAGCAAATCTAGGTATCTGCTTGCAAGAGACTCATAACTTCTGAGCTACCTTTTTTGTTGGTGCAAATCAAAAGCTTACACATTTGGCTTGTAGTCCATACACATATGAAGTCGCATGAGAATCAATGCTATTGGATACTTACCATTTTATCCTTTGTAAAAGTCATTATTTGACTTGGGAATCTTTGTAATCACCAACCAAGAAAAACAGCTCGTGGAAAAGTTAGAAGTTGATTGATGGAATATCTCCTACAACAGAGGATCACTTTTCAAAGAGAGCCAAAATTTGAATTCAAATTCAAATTTGATGAGAACACTTATATATACCTCTACGAAAAAGTCACGGGTAAGACTCATGATCGCGAGCTCTTCATTTGTAATTTTGAGTGTGTGTTAGGCCTACACTATAGCCTACACCTTTCCCACCATAAGTCTATGATTATCATGCCTATGGCATTGTAAAACATTGTTCATTAATACATTACAATTACATTGTTCATCTATGGTATCTCTGTGTTAGTCATATTCTATTGTCAACTCGTGATGAGCATATTTAACTCATTTCTCCACCAAATTCAATGATTTAAACATTCTTGGAATTAGCTCCAAGTTATCTACATGCTATCAGAATTTGAAGCAATTCTATTCAGCAGGTTGAGAGAAATCGGCATCGTAGCAGTCACTAGTCTACACCTACAGAGGTCCTAAAAAATCGGGGGTAAAGATTATTTTGCTAAATTGATTTCTCTGTACATGATTGATCATTTTAAGTGCTTCCACTTGGAATCATTAGCTTACTAAGCTAATTAGATACCCCTAGAACGAATTTTTGAGAACTAGTCTGTTTTGATCAAATTTTTTCACACATCATTTCCAAAGTACATAGGCATTTTTATGGTGTCATTGCAAATCTAAGAGGGTCCACGTATCAACTCTGAAGCAAAAAAGGGCTGGTACAAAGCAGGATCTGGCAGTACCTACTCATCATCTTGAAGTGTCCATTCATCTTCCCAACAGTGGTATCAAAGCAAAGTTAAGGTAAAATGGGAGATGGTTTTCCTTCATTCATTGATAAATTGGATAGGAACAACTATCAAGCATGGTCCATAAGGATGAAGACATACCTACAAGGAAGGATTCTCTATGGATACATCTCAGGAGATAAGGAGATGACCATATTCAGAAGCAAAGGACAACCAACAAGGGAAGAGCATGAAAGACTCAACACATGGTGTGCTAAGGATGCATGAGAAAGGTCTTATTTACTCAACTCAATCTCTAATTTCCTTCTTCCACATATTAGGAACTGTAAGACATCCCAAGAGACTTGGGAAACATTGTCTTCTTATTTCTCTTCCAACATAAGGGCCAGGAAGAATCAGTTGTGGATTGAATTCACAACTCAAAGGATGCAACCTAAGCAAGCTATTTCAGAGTATGTGACCAAAGTTAAAGATGTAGCAGATCACTTGGCAAGCATAGGAGAAGAAATTGAAGAGGAGCAGATTGTAAGGCAAGTTATCAATGGTATTAAAGCAGATGACAAATGCAAGAGCTTCACAACTGCCATGGATCTATACATGGACATGCAGATTCCAGACCTTACCACACTCATGGGGCAACTATTCACCCATGAAGCCAAGATCAACAAGAATGGAGACACATCAAGAGGTAATAGTTCTTCTGCCCTATACACTCATAAAAATAAGTCTAAAGATAAAGGCAAAAACAAGAAAGTAGAAGATGAAGGAACTACCTCCCAAGCCAACTATGCAGGGAGAGGTGGATCATCAAGAGGAAGGGGCAGAGGAGGTAAGCAAGGTAGGGGGACACCTTATAACTCCTCACCATGCAATATTTGTGGTTTATCAAATCATACTACAGATGAGTGTTTCAAGAACTTCAAGAATCAGAGAGGTAGAGGTTATCAAAGAGGTGGATATATACAATCAAGAGGCAGATTCAATCACCACCAAGGATACAACTACAACAACAACTACAATGGCAATTACCAAGGAGGATACAAATCCAGAAAGGATTACAATAACTACATAGAGGAGCAATAAGACTCTCTTCTGATCATGAACATGACTTCAAAACTAGGTATAAATGATGACCATCTCTTCTACATTGACTCAGGATGCTCAAATCATGTGGTAGGCAATGTAGCTCTTCACTCTGACCTTGAGGAACCAAAGGGTAAGCATCAAGTACAAAGAGGTGATGACACTAAGCACTCAGTAATTAAAGTTGCAAATGTTAAGACCTCTGATGGGAACAAAAATCTATTGAGTAGGGTTCTATATGTACCAACTATTACCAAGAATTTGATGAGTGTTGGACAGATTGTGGAAAAGGGTTTTCAGGTTAGGTTTAACCAATATGGAGCATTTGTGGAGGATCCAAAGCATGGGTTCAAGAGAATTGCTAAAGGAGAAAAGATAGGTAGACTTTTCACTTTTGAACTTGAAGATACAAGGAATATAGCACTCTATAGTTATAAGGATCAAACATTATCAGAACTTGAAATTTGGCACAAGAGATTAGGGCATGTAGGTGAAAGAACCTTGAAACAAATATGCAGGGATCAATGTGTGCTTGGGATACCTAATGTATCCAAGCAACACATGATCTACAAGTGTGGTGCTTGTCAGTTTGGAAAGTCTCACAGATTACCCTTCTCAAGAAAAGGCTACATGCATGAAGACTACCTAGAACTTGTTCATACAGATGTATGGGGACCAAGCAAGGATCCCTCAATTTCTGGATCACGGTATTAAGTATCTTTCATTGGTGATTACAGTAGGTGGACTGTATTGTATTTCATGAAGCACAAAGATGAAGTATTCAGTTGTTTTAAAAAGTATCTTGCACTTATTGAAAACCAAACATGGAGAAATCTAAAAAGGCTAAGGTCAGATGGAGGTGGTGAGTACTTCTCAAATGATTTTGATGCATTCTTGCAGGACAGAGGAATTAAGAGAGAAATCACCACAAGGTATACTCCTGAATAGAATGGGGTAGCAGAAAGAAGAAATAGATTGATTGTTGAAACAGCGAGGTCAATGTTAAATGAAAAAAAATTACCTAACTACTTATGGGCAGAGAGTGTATCTACTGCCACTTACTTGGGAAACATGTTTCCATCCAAATCTCTTGATGGGATGACCCCATATGAAGCATGGCATGGCAAGAGACCTTCACTTGATCATTGCAGGATCTTTGGATGTGTAGCATATGTGCATATCCCTTCTCAGATAAGAGGTAAACTAGAACCTAAAGTAGAGAAGTGTATCTTCATTGGATATGATCTAGATCAGAAAGGATACAGGTTCTACAACCCTTCAAACAAGGGATTCATGGTTAGCAGAGATGTTGTTTTTGATGAAAATGACTCATGGTTTGATAGTGAGTGCAGGAAGGTAAAGCTACCTTATGACTTAGAAGAGGATTTTCCAAGCCTCACCAAGGAGGAGCCTAATCAGAATGAAGACACTAATTCAGATGATGAAGACATTATCAACCTTGAAGAGTTCAAAGCATGGAAGTCTAAAGGTAAACTCAAGATGAAGAAATTGGAGGATATACCTGAATCCTCTAACCAAGCAATCAGAAGATCACAAAGGGAGAGCAAGAAACCAATCAGATATGGGTATGACACCTCTCTTGTTACTAAGCACTCTATTTATCTTGCTAAAGATCTATCAATTGAAGAACCAACAACATTTGAAGAAGCTAAGTCAAAGGCAGAATGGAAGGAAGCTATGGATGAGGAGATTGAAGCACTCAAAGAAAGTGAAACTTGGGATCTAGTACCAAAGAAGGAATCTATGAAGGTAACTGGTTCTAGATGGATATATAAGATAAAAAGAAATTATGATGGATCAATAAGCAGGTACAAATCAAGACTTGTGGCTAAGGGTTTTGCACAAACCCAAGGCATTGATTATGAAGAAACTTTTTCACCTATGGCCAAAATGCCAACCATCAGGGTATTGGTAAGTGTGGCTACATCTAAGAATTGGAACATGTATCAGTTGGATGTACAAAATGCATTTTTGAATGGATGGATTTCAGAGGAGGTGTACATGTCACAACCTCCTGGCTATGAGGATCCAAACAAGATAACATATGTATGCAAGTTGAATAAAGATCTTTATGGATTGAAGCAGGCACCTAGGGCATGGAACCATAGGTTGACCACATATCTTCTAGACCAAGGTTTTATCATGAGTAAGGCAGATACTTCTCTATTCATCAAGAGAAGTAATTCAGAGGTAATATGCCTATGTGTATATGTTGATGATATCATACTTACAGGTAATGATGCTAATGGCATCAAATAGATCAAGAATCAGATGATGAAAGAGTTTAAAATTCGTGATCTTGGATTACTAAAATATTTTCTTGGACTTGAGTTAGTCTATACTAACTCTCGAATCTACATTACTCAGAGAAAGTATATACAGGATATGTTGAAGAAGTTTAAATTGCAGGATGCCAAAGTTGCAAATACTCCAATGGAGGTAAACCTAAAGTTAAGTGCACATGAAGGTGATGTATTGAGAACATTGCAGGTTACCAAAGCATTGTGGGTAGGTTGATTTATGCTACCTTGACAAGGATAGACATTGCTTATGGAGTTAGTGTGCTAAGTCAGTTTATGCACAAGCCAAGAGAACCTCACATGGAGGCTGCCAAAAGAATCTTGAAGTACCTCAAGGGTACCCAACATCATGGTTTGTATTTCCCTTATACTTCAGACTTGGATATTAAGATTTATGCAGATGCAGACTGGGTAGGATGCAAAGATGATAGGAGGAGCACTTCTGGATACCTTTCATTTGCAGGTGATAAGCCAATATCATGGTCTTCAAAGAAGCAACCTACTATTGCTTTATCTTCTACAGAGGCAGAGTATAGAGGATTGACCAATGCCACTCAAGAAGCCATATGGATCAGACCATTGTATACAGAATTGGGTTTGCATACTACATCTCCAACAATTTTTGGAGATGATACAAATTCATTACACCTTGCATCTAATCCTATTTATCATGCTAGGACCAAGCATATAGAGGTCCACTATCATTATGTGAGAGAAAAATTATTGAGCAAGGATACTCAGTTGCCATATATATCAACCAATATGCAATGTGCAAATTTGTACAAAACTTTGCAGGTTCAAGTCAATGATTGGATTGCACGATATTCATGAAAACAAGAAATGAAGACCAAGCCAAAATGTTTGTCTTGAGGGGATCTGTAAGCCTACACATTTAGCTTGTAGTCCATACACATATGAAGTTGCATGAGAATCAATGCTATTGGATACTTACCATTTTATCCTTTGTAAAAGTCATTATTTGACTTGGGAATCTTTGTAATCACCAACCAAGAAAAACTCGTGGAAAATTTAGAATTTGATTGATGGAATCTCTCCTATAATGGAGGATCACTTTTTAGAGAGAGCCAAAATTTGAATTCAAATTTCAAATTTGATGAAAACACTTATATATACCTCTAAGAAAAAGTCGCGGGTAAGACTGATGATCCCGAGCTCTTCATTTGTAATTCTGAGTGTGTTTTAGGCCTACAGTATAGCCTACACCTTTCCCACCATAAGGCTATGATTATCATGCCTATGTCATTGTACAACATAGTTCATTAATACATTACAATTACATTGTTCATCTATGATATCTCTGTGTTAGTCATATTCTACTGTCAACTTGTGATGAGCATATCTCACTCATTTCTCCACCAAATTCGATGATTTAAAGCTTGTTGGAATCAGCTCCAAGTTATCTAGACGCTGTCAAAATTTGAAGCAATTCTATTCAGCAAGTTGAGAGAAATTGGCATCAAAGCAGTCACTGGTCTACACTTGTAGACACTACAAGGAATACGGGCGTATAGCGACGGTTAAGGCGACACAATTTCGTCACTATAAAATTGCAAAATGTGTCGTAATGAGCATCGCATGCAGACCGTCGATTAAATGATGATAAAAATGACATCTTTTGTGAATTGTGGTGCGACGGGGTTTGCGACGCTTGCATAGAGCGTCGCTAACACGATGGTTTTAAAAAGCATCACATAAGTGATGCTTCTTTACGTCGCATAAGCGATGCTTTTTGACATCGTATAAGCGATGCTAAGACAAGTCGCTTATGAGATGCCAACTCTATGCATAACATCGCTTACATGATGGTCTATTGATAGAAAAAATTAAACGTTGGAGGCTCTTCGATCGGCATTTTCACACATCTGATTGAAGAGCTCTCCAACGTTCGCAATTGGGCTGCGCTTATGAGCTAAAGCAAGTATATGCAGAATTGTTGTTTTGCCTAAGCTCTCTCTTATTGTCTCCCTCTGTTTCTGTTTCTCTCTTTCTACATCTCTCTCTCTTTGAATTCTCTCTCTCTCTCTCTCTCTTTATTGCAGGTTATTCAAGAAGCTAACCAAGCAAAAAGTATGGCTAACTATTGTAAGTACAATTTCTATTCTTTTTATATCATTTGAATTGTGTTATTTTCATTAGATAGCATACTCACACTTATTGATATGCACTTATACACTTATACATGATGAAGATGCACTTTCACACGTATACACATGCACATATACACACATATATACACACAGATACATGTGCACATACACTTAGACATACACACATATACACATGCATATGCACAAATGTTTCTACAACCACATAAAAAGACTTACATCCATGCATTATTGCATATATATATATATACACACATACGCACATTAACATATACACAAATACATGTATATGCACATCCACATGCATGCACATTCACATGCATGCACATGGATGCAAATGGAAATGCATCCACATACACATGCATGTTTCATACATATACACATGCATATACATACATTATACACATATATACACATGTATATGCACATACGTACACACACATATACACATGGACACACACATGCACATACCTACATATACACATATACATGCACATACACACATATACACATAGAGTTACACATATACATGCACATACATATACACACATATACACATGCACATGCACATACTCATACACACATATACACTTACACATGCACATGCACATACATACATATACACAAACATACACATGCACATACATGCATATACACACATACATATACACTTAGGTACACACATATGAATGAATTATATAATTAAAGTATTAAAACACATATACACATGCACACACACATGCACATACCTACATATACACATATACATGCACATACACACATATACACATAGAGTTACACATATACATGCACATACATATACACACACATACACATGCACATGCACATACTCATACACACATATACACTTACACATGCACATACACATACATACATATACACACACATACACATGCACATACATACATATACACACACATACATATACACTTAGGTACACATATTAATGAATTCTATAATTAAAGTATTAAAACACATGCTTAATATAAACAATAATAAGAATCAATAGAACACTTATGAATGATTTGAAAGGATTGTTTCTTGTTGTCGCTCAATATCCCAAGCATAATATGAAGTCAACCCTAAGTACTTTGAGTGAAATGTTCTTCTTGGTTCTCCTAATTGTTGACTCTAGTTCTTGAAATGTTATAGAAGTTCAAGTTTGCCAACATCTATATATCTACATCTTGAAAATACAACATGAACGAAAGAAAGGAGAAAGATATTATTGGTTAAGATTTCAATCATCCACAATTTACTAGAGTGGTTCATAATTCATGAGTAGTTGCTTACATGGATATAGGTGTCATGATATTTGGAGAACTCGAAAGAGAATTTTTAAAAATATTGAAATAAAAAAAAACAACATATTGGGTGTCATTAGCTAGTATGAATATGATGTTTGATATTTAACTCTCTTCATTAATTCACCCTTGGAATCATCGACATGCACAATAGCGAATGGTACAAGAACTCTCTTCATTTATTCACCCTTGGAATCATCGACATGCACAATAGCGAAAGGTACTGAACTTATATTTTTTTCTCGTGTCAAAAACATATGTCTACTTCTAAATTGAGACTTCAATTAGAATACTGTACATTTATTCAAAGTGAATTTATGCAAGAGGAAAATTTGAACAAGTTGCTTTAACTTTTTTCCATCAATCTAAAATTGTTTGGAGTTTCAATCCCCCATTTTAAATCGTCAATCATAATTGTCAATGTGTGCATAACAGCCTAGTTTTTGTAGTTGCAAGGTGATTGTTAAAAGAAAAATCAATGGAAACTATGGTAAATCATAAATATCTTTCATATCTTCATCCATTGGTGGCAATATTCTACCCACAAAATGCATTCATTCATAAAAAATGTTATTATGAAAGTATTATTGTAATTAATACACATTTAGCATATGATCTCATTACATAAATTTGTAATTAAGGTTTTCCAACAAACTTTAAAATTACTCTTACAAGTCTCATTGCCAGTGGAGTGCTTCTGTCATGGGAGCTGGACGTAAGACCGAAACATACAAAGGCCTTCATTCTCCTTTCTCTGGGGCTAGCCGTCCTCCTTCATCACCGCTCCCGTTCTTGAACCTTTCGGTGGAGGAGCTTGCTGCTGTGATTTTTGGTTGTGACCATGCGACTTACAATGAATGCGTCACACAGCTTCTGTTTGGTATACTTTATCTATCCTCTTACTTTCTATCACAGATATACGTCTCTCCCTTTAAACCATAATGCATCATATCATGGTTTGGATTTCTCATTTTGAGATTCCACTGTGCTTTTGATAGTATGTTTTTCCATGTCCTAGTCATATGGACACCATCGCCTTCTGTGGCCTTATCTCTCTCTCTCTCTCTATCTCTCTCTCTCTCTCTCTCTCTCTCTCTCTCCCCTTCCCTCCACATATTACTGCGTGTTCATGTGTGTGCATGTTTTTGGTATGGCTTTTGTGCGAATGCAGAGAAGAATGTTGAATCTAAAGCTTACTTGGAATCTTGGGCTTGGTTTTATTTTACGGGCATCCTTATGCATGGACAATAGCTTGATCATTAGCTTTTGTGCATGTCGAGGCCTTCGAGCTTCTCATATCAGCTATGTAAAGAATGTCCGACCAGAGATGCCACTATTTTTGTTTAATTACATTGATAAAAAGTTGCATGGTATTTTTGAGGCAGACAGCTATGGAGAGATGAACATCAATCCATATGCCTAGACTGATGGGAAGTAGAACACACAGTTTCTAGCTTAGGTTCTTTGCTTAGATTTAATAATCTCTGATATTACGTTAGGCTCAGGTTCTTTGCTTAGATTTAATAATCTCTGATATTACATTAGGTCACTGTTTGAGGCGTAATGAGGTTTTGTTTACATGTAGGCATGCATACTGGTGAGATGTCAGTGTGCACCATTGACAGAAAGCATATACAAGGGAGCATTAGCAGCGAAATATGTGAATTATTCATAGGAGAAGATCCTATTTGAGTTAAATCATGTACAGACAGATAAGCTTATATCTCTTCTCATGAGAAACTCGTTGAGTGTTAGTAGACAGGTTGTGGGTTTACAACGTGGGTCCATGTCAGGGGACAAAGGAGAAGATGTTGACGGTTGTAGGCTCGAATGTTCACTAATATGTGGGCTTTTGGATAGCATATTAGAATCAAAGCCATTGATTCTTTACGTAAAATAGAGGATTCTAGTATTGTTGCTTCTTTCAACCAACTATCATGTGCTAGCTCAAAAGACCGGAACCTTATAGATAGCGAACTTGGTTACATAGGAACTATTGTTGGTATCTATGAAATTTCATTTCATACATTCAAACAGGTAGAAAAAAGTTTTATCTTTTTATGATAGAGTTAGTTATTTTTTTAAGCACCTAATAATGGGTTTTTGTTGATATATATTTTTTAAGCAATATGAACTTCTTCAAGAAGTTTTTTATATGTTCTGATTTCATCTGTTAAGTACATGTCTTTCAAGCCAACACTGAACCTTGTTTGGAAAACCCATTCATGCAGAACATTTTGAAGGCATGTTAGGAACTGAAGAGCAGTTTCAGTCCCTTTTTGATAGCAAAGAATTGGGAAAATTCCCGTATGGAAATCTGTTAACCATTTATTGCCAACAGGACACTGCATTATCTCGCTGTCATGCACAACTACACTGTTTAAATATGTGTACTCTACACCAGGAGGAAAGGTCATATTTAAGACCTGTATCCCTGTCCACAAAGGAGCTTTTATACCCGATGCCTTAATTATTGTAGGCCTGGGAGCAGGAGAGTCACAATACATATTTAACATTTGAATTTCATGTTTTAGCAACCAAAAATGATTTTCTAAAATCAAATGGCTTGAAAGGATGTCATCCTGAGATAATTTCAGTAAAGCTTGGCCTCCTTGGATAGATATTAATTGATGACTTAAATCCAACAATTCAAAAATCTCAACCTTCTCTCTTTCTTGCTCTCTCTCTCTCTCTCTCTCTCTCTCTCTCTCTCTCTCTCTCTCTCTCTCTCTCTCGTTCTCTTCTTGCTCTCGCATGTTAATCGCGGCACAAATGTGCTCGAAGAAATTGAACTTTTTCTTTATGTGTGTGTATGTGTATGCATGTATGTATGCATATGTGTGTGTATGCATGTGCATATGTGTGTATGCATCATTATGTGTGTATGTGTCTATGTGTGTATGTTTGTGTGTGTATATGTGTGTGTATGTGTATGTGTTGCAATAAAAATGCATGATTTCTTCAAGTTTAAAATAGTATTTTATGAACTAAAGAAAAAAGGGGCTAACAAACATTTTGATGATGGTACGTAACTCTATCATGGACTTAACTGGTAACATTCCAAGTGTGAAACAGTGAAGATGTCTCTGAATCTGTAGTGCTATCCTTGTTGGATCAATTTTCCTCTTTATTGTGTTCGAAGAAATGGCAGGAATGGATTTGTGATCTATGCCTTTCAAAGATGTGCTGGAGCATCTTAGAAGGGTCTCCTAGAAAATGAGAAGGGAAAACAAATCATGATGATCAAAATTCCTAGAGTTTTCTTTGTTTTGTCTTACCTCAAAAACCAATTATGTTTTAACAACATTACATTAAAATCAAAACTATAAGAAGATATCATAATTGTCAAAGATTACCTTTAGCGATTCAATGGGATTACTCTTTGTTGGTGCAGACTGGCAAAATGCATAACTATAAGCTGGTTCAATCAATGATGTTACAGCCAATACACCAACATGCTCTGAACCAAGGCCAGGACTCTGCGAATCCTTTGATTTCCAGTCTGCCTCTTCGATGTTCTCCAAAACTTCATAATTAAATTGTATTACATGATTGTCTGTTCGTGTCCGAACAGAACCATCATATGCTAAATACACTTCCCTTAACCCATACATACATTTTCGAAAAAGTTCTCCAGGCCCCTCAGATCCATACCCTTTTCCAGGTTTTTGGGAAGACACTAAATGATAAAGGAATTCTTTGGAGGTTAAACCATCTAAAAAGAAAGAACGAATTATTGCCAAACCATCATGAAAGTCAGAAAAGAACAACTCCTCTCCATTTACAGGCTGTAAACCTATGCATGCACACTGTTGTATCAAGTTTGACAATGATCCTTTGCTTCCAGCCCTTATCATTGCCATCATGGAATTGGATGGACAGCTATGCCTCTCAACAACGGTTGGTATTTCCCCAAGAACACATTGAAATTCACAAATTGTTGATCTTCTAGCACTGATTTCTTCAACTAAGCTAAGAAAATTTTCTTGGTAACCATAGTCAAGGATATCACTATGACATGGATTGCTAAAAGTTCTTGGAATGAGTTCCTCTTTTCCTGATAGGACTAATCGGATCTGCCTTTCCAAAGTGAGAACTCTCTGAGAAGACAATCTACCATCATCTACAACAATATGAACTTCTTCAAGAAGTTTTTTATATGTTCTGATTTCATCTGTTAAGTACACGTCTTTCAAGGCAACACTGAACCCTATTTGGAAAAGCCATTCATGCAGAACATTTTGAAGGCATGTTAGGAACTGAAGAGCAATTTCAGTCCCTTTTTGATAGTGAAGACTTGGGACAGTTCCCGTATGGAAATTTGTTAACCATTTATTGCCAATAGGACACTGCATTATCTCGCTGTCATGCAGAACTACACTGCCTAAATATGTGTACTCTACACTAGGGGGAAAGGTCATACTTAAGACGTGTATCCCTATGTGAATGCATGTGTATGTGTGTGAATGCATCATTATGTGTGTGAATGCATCATTATGTGTGTATGTGTGTATGCATCTGTATGTGTGTATGCATGTGTATGTAGTGAATGCATCATTATGTGTGTATGTGTGTATGTGTGTGTGTATATATGTGTGTATGTGTGTGCACATGTATGTGTATGTGTGTGTGTCTATGAGTGTGTATCTGTTTATGTGTGTGTATGTGTCTATGTGTGTGTGTCTATTGAGAAAAATGAGGAGCTGAGCTTAAACACACTCTCAAAGAATATATGAGATGCGATATGAGAGACAAATAAGTGAGAAATCCTTAAATCAACAAGAATACAAAGTTCAGTAGTAGAAGCTAATTCAAGCTCAAACTACTTGAAAAGAAAAAAGCTAATAACACTATCAAATGAGCTCAATGATACAAATGAAGCCAATGTATAATGGTCAAGAGTGAGTGGTATACACCACTCCACTTCAGTCCCTAGGATTCACTCCACAACTACAAGAAATGAGTCGACTATCTCTCAACTCCAGCCCTTTGTCTATCTGCCGAAAATGCTCAAAAGCTTTTGTTTAAATAGGCATAATTCTCTAATGCATGGGACTTTGATGAAACTCTTTTAGATGGAGATTCTCCATGATATGGGGAACAATGTTGCTGATGAAACCATTTTGAGATGATGCATGTAGCTCAAGACACAACCTTCCAAAGTTGGCCTACTAGCCGTTTTCAGCAATCTGCCAATTCTCTACCTACCAAGTTACGCCTAGCATAACTTGAGTTTGGAGATGAGTTTGCGGGAGATTTTTGGAGACCTGATACTTGATATTATGAAGAACATTTCAGCTTTTAGATCAACCAAAAAGGTCATACAATTAGCGAGATATGATCCGTGCAAAACTACCTTAAGAAAAGGTATGCTGTTGTCCTAAAATTTTTCCTAAATTATAGGAACACTTTTCCAACTTGGCATTGACTTCAAATATGCTTTATTCATGACTATGGCTGATGTGGAAAACATAATAAATCACTCTAAGAATATAATGAACTTTAATAAAGAGTTAAACCTATAATAATACTTTGAAGAGATGATGTGGACTTGCATATTCCAACACCTTCCCTCAAGTCCAACATCTTCAAAATAGGAACCTGGAATAAAATGCTTATTGAAGGCATATGAAGATGAGCCTTCCCTTACGAGGAGCTGAGCTTAAACACACTCTCAAAGATTATATGAGATGAGATATGAGAGACAAATAAGTGAGCAATCCTTAAATCAACAAGAATACAAAGTTTAGTAGTAGAAGCTAACTCAAGCTCAAACTACTTGAAAAGAACAAAGCTAATAACACTATAAAATGAGCTCAATGATACAAATGAAGCCAATGTATAATGGTCAAGAGTGTGTGGTATACACCACTACACTTGAGTCCCTAGGATTCACTCCACAACTACAAGAAATGAGTGAACTGTCTCTCAACTCCAGCCCTCTATCTGTCTGTCGAAAATGCTCAAAAGCTTCTGTTTAAATAGGCATAACGCTCTAATGCATGGGAGTTTGGTGAAACTGTTTTAGATGGAGATTCCAGATGATATGGAGAAGAATTTTGCTGAAGAAACCATTTTGAGATGACACACGTAGCTCAAGATACAACCTTCCAAAGTTGGCCTACTGGCTGTTTTCAACAATCTGCCAATTCTCTACCTACCAACTTGCGGCCAGCATAACTTGAGTTTGGAGATGAGTTTTTAGGAGATTTTTGGTGAGCTGATACCTGATATTATGGAGAACATTTCAGCTCTTAGATCAACCAAAAAGATCACACGGTTAGAGAGGTATGATCCGTGCAAAACTACCTTCAGAAAAGGTGTGCTACTGTCCTGAAATTTTTCCTAAATTATAGGAACACTTTTCCAACTTGGCATTGACTTCAAATATGCTTTATTCATGACTATGGATGATGTGGAAAACATAATAAATCACTCTAAGAATATAATGAACTTTAATAAAGAGTTCAACCTATAATAATACTTTGAATAGATGATGTGGACTTGCATATTCCAACATCTATGTGTGTATGTGTATGCATGTATGTATGCATGTGTGTGTATGTGTGTGTATGCATTATGTATGCATATGTGTGTGTATGCATTATGTATGTGTATGTATGCATGTGCATTATGTATGCATATGCATTATGTATGTGTATGTATGCATGTGCATTATGTATGCATATGTGTGTGTATGCATGTAAGTATGTATGTATGTATGCATATGCATTATGTATGCATGTATGTGTATGTGTGTGCATGTCTCTCTATGTGTGTGTGTATGCATATATGTGTGTGTATGTGTGTGTGTATGTGTTTGTGTATGTGTGTGTATGTGTGTATGTGTATGTGTATGTGTATATGTGTGTGCATGTGTATGCATTATGTATGTGTATGTTTGCATGTGCATTATGTATGCATATGTGTGTGTATGCATATATGTGTGTGTGCATGTATATGTGTGTGTGTATGCATGTATATGTGTGTGTATGCAACATTATGTGTGTATATGTGTGTGTATGTGTGTGTGTGTCTATGTGTATGTGTGTGTGTGTCTATGTGTGTGTGTGTATGCATATGTATGTGTGTGTAAGTGTGTGTGTGTGTGTGCATACCTGGTCTTCCTCTTTGCGTGTCTCTCTCTCTCTCTCTCCCTCTCTCTCTCTCTCTCTCTCTCTCTCTCTCTCTCTCTCTCGTTCTCTTGCTCTCATCCAGATCTCGATACAAATGTGTCGGGAAAAATATTTTTTTTTTTAACATTCCAGAGTGTCGCTTATGCGACGCTCTGGAAAGGACGACGCATAAGAGATGCTATCCAGTTTACCCATGTCGCAAATAACGTCGCTAGGTAGCGACGCTATTTGTGATGCAGAGATTTAGCGTCGCATGAGCGATGCAGACATCGCTTATGCGACGTATCCCCTTAAAAAAAGAAATCGAAAACACCACCGTTGCTTATGCAATGCTAGCATTGCATAAGCGACGGAGCTTGTTTTTTTTCAATTCAGGGGCGTCGCTATGCCCCCCTATTTCTTATAGTGAGAGGTCCTAAAAAACCGAGGGTAAAGATTATTTTGCTAAATTGATTTCTCTGTACATGATTGATCATTTTAAGTGATTCCACTTGGAATCATTAGCTTACTAAGCTAATTAGATACGCCTAGAAGGAATTTTTCCAATTCCAACTACAGTGGTTGTACTGAGCATTGCAAGCAGCAGGTGTATGATCCAAAATAGAAAGTTTTCTTGGATTTGTCTATTGAGAACTAGTCTGTTTTGATCAATTTTTTTCACACATCATTTCCAAAGTACATAGGCACTTTTATGGTGTCATTGGAAAGCTAAGAGGGTCCACTTATCAACTTTGAAGCAAAAAAGGGCTGGTACAAAGCAAGATTTTGCATTACCTACTCATCATCTTGAAGTGTCCATTCATGTTCCCAACATTTTTTGCCAATTCATTAGTTGAAGTAGGGGTTTGGATATGAGGCTAGTGGAGCTATCTGAATCTTTGTAAACCTTAGAGAGCTCTAGTTCCTCACCTAGGTTGTCCTCAATATCTATGCACATGCGTACACATTGCTCTATGGTTCTTGGTTCCTTTAGTAACACGTAGGATCTCAATTTAACACTCAACAATCCATCTAGGAACAATGCCACCTATTTGGCTAGTGTGAGTAGCTCTTGAATTGGGCATCTCTCTAAGTATTGCCTAAATCTTCTTCGTGCAAGTCTCATTGTTGCTTGAGGTGTTTGTTTAAAACTATGGATTAGTGATGAAGGGTTGTGTCTTATGCCACTCTTAGAAAACTCTATGATGAAGGCTTCTAGCATTGATCTATGTTCCTAAATTTTCTCTAGTGTAGTGGTTGAAACCACATAAGAGCCGTGTTCATGAGTATTAGACCAAAAGCTTTGTATTGGGTGAATAAGCCATCAACTTGCTCAGCTCTCAAGACTTGCCTAAATTTTGCCACATGATCGTGTGAGTCTCCTGTACCATCAAAATAGTTCTTCATGGACTTCACTAGTTGTGTTGGCCTCAAGATCCTAGGGTGTTCTCTAGGCCTTGATAGAGGAAATTCATCTGCATTTCTTTGATTCCTTAGAACTCTATCCCTCTCATTTACCATTCTATCCATTTCTATTCCCGTTCTTTCTCTTCCCATTGGGTTAGCAAAGCTTACCACAGGTCTATCTCTACTTCTATCCCTCTGAGCTCCATGAGCCGGGGATGTTCTAGCTCCTTGATGATCATAAGGGACATTGGATCTTGGTTGGGGAAAAAAAACTCACCCTTCCAAGTGTGGGCATGCCTACTAGGTTCTATTACCACGAATACTCTCTCTGATGTACTCTTTAAATAAACTGCTTTGTTTGGGGTATCAGGGTCTTTAAATTCATATATCATCATGTTTTTTACTTTGCTAGGTTGATTAGTCTTAAACCTGTAAAAGGCATCATCTGTCTCTCCATTCTAGAACAATTCTATACTTTTGTCATCCTAGGGAATCCATTAAGATTTGCCTCTAGGGGTTCTTGGCTCTCCTCCTAAATTCCGTTGCTCTATGTCACCCTTTTGAGTCATTGGGATTACATTGCGGAATTCACCTGTTCCATCTAGTTGGTTGGTGACTACATACATGGTTCCTTCTTTATCAATGTATGAACCATCTTCAAATTTGACTACCGGGTGGTCCAGTCCAATAGGATGATCTGGGTTTTTGATTTGGATGATGGATCTTCTGTGACTGCCCTCATAGTTGTGAGCACCTAATCGGTTGGTCTTGATATATTCCAATTGGGTCTTTTAAGTTCCTTCTAGTTTTTTGAGGTATGCGACTCCTGAACTACCTACTCATTAGGGGAAAAAATGAACCCTCCTTGGGCCTTTTAGATTAAGGGCTGATTAGTGATGGACCAATGAGAAGAGGGTGGTGGACACAGTTTAGTCCCTTAAACACATAGGCTAGGCATAGGCTTCCATTGTTTTTGTCTGGTCAAAGTGGAGAAAACCACTCATAACTAGTGGGTTTAGTTCCATGAATGGTTTTGAGAGGCCTCGAAATTTTTTAGAGCCCTTGGATTGGCTCATTGATCCAAAGGTTGAGGTTGGATGATAAAAGTCAAGGGAAGTTTGAATCTGGACCCTTGGATATGTGAGAAGGCAAGGGTTGAGATGAAATTACTCCAAGAATGCACGTTTTCATGTTTGTCGTTGGATGAAGACGTGAATCGGACATCTAGAATTCAAACCTTGGACAAGTTCGGCGCCTAAAATCTGAGGCCATTGGATCTAGTGTTGATCTAATGGTTGGGATGTCTTGAAAAAATGAAAAAGCGCCTTTCAACCTTGATTGTCGGATGCTCAGATCATCGGATGGCTACGAATAGCCATGAATATTTGCTCAGCCCCAAGTGCGCTACATCGTTAGATCTGTGTCTCATCGAACGGTGACCGTGGCACTTCGCAGATGTCTCAGCCCCAAAACCGGAGAACCATTAGATCTTTCATCATCCAATGGTCATAAAAGCTACAGATAGTGTGCATAAACGTTCGTGAGACCAGGAAGTACCGACGTGCATGTCAGATATTCTCTCTCTAATTTTTGAAATCTTTCAATCCAAGCCGTTAAACTGATGCATCCAAAGGCCAAAAACAAGGATTCTTAGAATTCAAAAACAAAATTCCACAAAATGTTTTTTTATTGAAGAATACTACTAGTGGTTTTTGAAGTAGCCTTAATCTCTTACATTAAGCTTTTTAATCCCTGAAAATTAGGAATCCTTATAAGGCCCATGCAGGGCTCACTTTTTCCCCTAATGTAGTCTCTTCATGCTATACGCCATCTCAGAGTCTGCCATTTTTTAACTTAGAATGTAGGGTAATCACTCAATTGCTAGGCCCACGATGTAGCTATATGATTGACACTAGCTTCAAAAGATATGAAGCTTTGTCTATCCCATCCTAAATATCTTCGTGACCTAAGGTTCATAAGCCTTGGGTGTTATCCCAATTTTCCCAAGTACAACCTTGTTGCAAAGTCCTTTCGTATTAGTCACTTGTTCTTTTTATTTTACTTAGGCTGTCACTTCTTGTCCAAAGTTTCCATCATGAGCAATACTTGATCTTCAACACACTTGAAGTTTGATCACTCGACTTATGTCCTTTTACTTTAGATTTTGTCGCAAAACTAACCTATTTATGCTTGCACTTGAGTAATTAGGGTTCTTGTACTTGTATTGTGCCTAACATAGACCTAATTAATCAATACCACTAACCGTACTTAGCCTATGCTAGGAATTTATTGAGGGGGTTGAGAATGCTCCAACCTCGGCTCGCTTATCCCTTCGACCACACTTGAGTGCTCAAGACACTCATTCTCAAGCTTGCAACGGGCTCTTGCTCTGGACACCCTTTGATGCTCTCAATGGACCTGTAAAAGTCCCATAGTTAGATCAAGAGTTAAATTTAATTAAATGAACATACCATTTTCATTCATGTGGTTCAAAGAACAAATTTTCCATTGTCTTTATGAAAAACTTCCTTAGAGATCCCTTAGCTTCCTCACCCCTGTGGAAGGTTAACTTCAAAATACTATATCTAAAACTCAACAAGCTTTCCAATGAACTCAAGATCATTAAAAATGGATTTCAAATAAGAAAGTTATGTCTATTCAAGGTTCTGGGGGTTAAACCATGCAAACAATCAAACAAGACTTCTCAAAATATTTTCTTGGGGGCCTCACAATGTTCCAATTACTTGAACTTTTTGGCCAATTTAGCAAAAATGTCAAAAATTAAAACCCTAAAATTTTGGTCAAAATTGCCTACCAATCACGATGGATAGGGTTGTCAGTTGTAATGGACAGAACTGTCTATCATGTCTTGTCAATTGTGATGGATGGTGTCAATTGCGATGGACGGTGTCAATCGTGATGGATGGTGTCAATTGTGATGGACGTGTCAATCACGATAGATGGTGTCAATCACGATGGACAATGTCAATCAGGATGGATGGTGTCAATCGCCATGGACCTATCAATCATGATGGATTGAATTTCTTGGATTTTCTCATGGGTTTGTGTCAATCGTGGGCCTATGCATGATAGAGTTTTCATCGATTTTATATGTCAATCCTGATATTTGTGTCAATCAGGATGGACAAGGGTGTTTGCCATGATGGATGTTATCTATCGTGATGGACAGATGCATCCATCATGGTCTGTCAATCACGATGGATAGTGCCAATCGTGTATGCCGTCTATTGCGATGGATAGAAAAAATGCAATTTTTTTTTAACTTTTTGTGGATTTGTGATGTGCAAGCCCTCTACTCTATGATAGTGAACTTAGTTTTACAAAAGATTGATTTTTTTGTCTATCGTGATTGACACAAATCAACACCACAGGACTTGTGCATAGATTTTTTGTACCTGTTGGAGTTGGTGCAGCTGCTTTGGATGCTTGTACCTGCAAGAACGCTCAAGAAACATATAAAAACAAAGCACTTAAATTCGCTTTCTCTCTCTCTCTCTCACACGCTCACTAGTGAAATGAGGAAATAGAGATGGAATGTGGGGATATGATCGAAATGGTGAAGATGATGATGGAAGGCGATGGAGAGTAGAGATGGTGGTCATGATGATGAAGTAGGTAGAAGAGTAAGAAGTAAGAGATCACCTATGATTCCAATGTCACATCTCTACATCTTACCATCACGTGGTCCTCCTAAAAGCTTGATCCGTGACAACGGTGCCAAATTTGATGTCAGTCTAGCATAATGGCAAGTACCAGCCTGAGGAGATCCAGCTCATAATTGTCAATCCATGAAGACTTGAGGAGGGTATGATGATCGTGAGCAAGTGAGATGCACAAGTGAGTGAGTGAGAAGCATAGAAGCATGGACACACACACACACATGACAAAACAAAGAGATGGAGCAATGGAATCCTTAATTAGCCAAAAATGAGATCACAAGCTCTTTTTTTACTTCCATTCCCAATTTGCTAACCCCAAAAACTACTTCTCTAATTGCTTTTATAGTTTTTGACTAGCTTTTGGTCCTGTCGAGACCTACAGTCCGGCCTAGTTAAAAATTAGGTTCCTAGGCTATTTTGGTGGCTCAAACAAACTCTAAAAAATATGAAAATTGGTACGTACTTAGATCTTATACTCCTCAAGCTTGAGGAGTTCTTGGCTTGCACAAAATAGAGTGAGAATTATAAAAAACGGTGTCTACAATGGTGTGTAGTGATTAAGATCATTGTTGTACAAGTGTTAATAATTGAAAAATTAAGTAGGCCTAGTTGTTAGATCTTCATTGACTGCTCTTCTTGCTTGGCCCTACTTGACTCTCCATCTATTATGATTCTCTCCAATGGCTCCCTTGTCTTGTAACACCTTTTCTGCCCTGGGTGCTGCTAAAAACTTTTCTTTTCATTTATATTCTTAATATTAAGTAAATGATCATAACTTTGCTCATAACTCATGAAAAGGAAATGGTCATACTCAATACTTTTTTCTGGCATTGTTGATGAACTATTCTTCTCTAAAGAGATAAGATGACTAGTTGTTGTTAAAAATTTCTTTGAAACCCATGTTTTCAATATCCCTTGTCGAGCTGCCATGAACTTTCTAAGAACCCAAACTTATTAGCATATAAGAGTTGAAGAATAATATGGAAGATCCTTCATTTCTTTGTTTTTTATCACTATTGAGTAGGTGAGATAACCGTCTCTTATTCTTTGATGGTTGACATCTCCACCATGTCAATTCAATATTGTTTCTCTATTAAAATCTCTCTTCTACTTTTGGATGAGACTGGTCCTCACAATCACTCTTGCTAGATGTATCATCATGTGATTTGGTAAGATTCTACAAAGAAGATTGCAATTGGTGGGATGTTATCAAGCATTCAGGTTCATAAACAAAACAATGTTGGTTAAAGCAAGGTAATGTACCATGCACATTTGCATTTTCTATGATCACATATCCTAATACAAAGTTTACCAATGCTAAATGCTTTGGAAACCAATCTCTTCCTAGTATGATTTTCTCTTCTGTGTGTTCTTTGTCAATCACAAAGAATTCTTCTAAAGAGATGAACCCTTCTATGTTTAAGAGTATAATTGTTTCTCTTATATAAGCTCACTCTTTTTTGTCAACTCTGCTTACCAAAACATCAATTTGATATATGGATTCCTACATAGACCACATAAAATTAGGGTTCATACACGAGTGGATGCACTAATGTGTATGAGGACCAATGTTTTCATCGTGTTGGTCCTAACATTGCATGTGCCATGGAATCTTGTGCATTTGTTCCCTCTCATTAATATTATTGTAAATACATGGAAAATAGGGACTGATGGGCTTCGATAAAAAAACCTTTGCACCAATCATTTATGAGGAAGGACCCTTTGTGTAGCATCATGGTGTGCTTCTGCACATGTTCTCTTGTCTTTGGTCCTTCTATTTTTAGAAATTTGGGCTCTTGCCAATATTTTATCTATCAATGATTCTAGACACCTTTTGAAATGGCATTCATGAATACTTTTAGGCGAGATTTCACCTTTGAAAGTTGCTAAGAAGAACACTCCCCGTATTGAGATATTATTGATAGCAAAGAATCCATGGCCTCTTTTTTTAACCTTCTTGGCATGTTGTTTTAATGTACATACTAGAACAAAGTCACCTTCTTGGAAAACTTTATCCCTTATGTGCACATCATTATAGCCTTTCTATCTATGTTTAGTAGCATATATACCTACTTGGCTCTAAGCTGGGTTTCTTGTAATTGCTCAAAAAGTTCAGTATGTCTTGATAACTCATCTCCGATCCACTCATATGATTCTGGCACTTTCAATGTAGAAATTAATAATTTTAAGAGATATAACTGCATTCTATCCATACACCAAATTGATTGATGTAGTGCCTAACATTATTTTATATGCCATTTTATAGTCTCAAACAACATTATGTAACTATTTGTCTCTGTTTGAATTCTTGTTATTCACTAGTTTGTTCAGCATTAACAAGGAGACGTATTTGCATCTCCCTTCATGCTTCTTTTGATATTGATTCTATAGTAAATTGGAAGTGAATGAAAATACCTACAAAGAGAATTTAGTACGACTTCATCGCTCTTTTCTTGTGTCCCATAGGCCTTCCATACTCCATTTTAAATGTATTTTTCCATCTCCACTTGTTTTGGGTACATATGCCAAAGTGATCTCCCCAATAGAGAACCTCTCCCTGACATAATGATAATGCACCTCAATGTGCTTTGTGTGAGCATGGAACACAAGGTTCCTCACAATTGCCATTGTGCTCTCACTGTCAGTGAAGATGGTGGTGGTAGAAGATTGACGAGGACCTGAATCAGCCAAAAGGCATCTAAGAAATAGACACTCAACAATTGCTATGAAATCTTCCCTATACTTATCCTCACAACTAGAGGTGGCCATAGTAGGCTTCTTCTTGCTCAACCAAGATATGCATGAGCTACCAAGCCTAAAGTAAAAACCACTAATGGACACACAAGTTTCATAGCAACTAGCCTAGTCAAAGTCAGGAAAAGCATGTAAATCTAGTGGTAGTGATCTTCCCTTTGGATAAAGTAATCCAAGTAGTGGTGTACCACTCAAGTAGCAAAAGATGTGCTTAATCGCCTACCAATTGTTGACACCTCGGTAGTGCATAAACTTGCTCATCTTAGAGACAACAAACTAAATGTTAGGCCGAGTTATGCATAAGTAAATCAAGCATCCAAGAGTCTGCTGATAGAGATAAGCATCAAATGCATCTCCAACATCATGAAGACTCAACCATAAACTTGTTTCCATAGGAGTGGAAATATGTCATATGATATTCATGGGGTGTGACTCATATTTTGAAGAAGGATGTCACATGGCATCATTTGGACACTTATCATTTGGTAGAAGAGAGAAGATGAAGTCTTATATAGGAGAGTTTATTATCTTACTAGAGAGATATACAAGAGAATAGCATCTCTTATGAGAGAGATAGAAGGCAGCTCGGTAGCTGGGAGGCGAACAGTACTCACATCTATGTGTTTGGTTGGAATGGAAATGCGGCCTTAGTTGATGCTCGATGGCAGGAAAAGATTTAGACCCGCACCAACTATGGATGGATGAAAAAATATATGTATACTGAGAGTATCTTATATGTACTTCACAATGAAATCATTAGATTCATAAGAATAATAAGTTAAGGAGGAATTTTTTATCTTCCAAAACCCCCTTTCCACACTTTCTGAAAAAAAATTCAGATGCTAATTTTAACAAATCTTCACTCTTAGGAGTAAGAAAAGAGACTATTTACGAGGCTTCCCATGGATTCCTACATACATCCATGAAGTATGGTGTATGTATTACCATGCAGAATAAGAAAATTCAAGAAAAATCCACATGAAGAGTGGATTAGAAGCTTGCTAAAATCTCCCATTTAAGTTTTTGCACGAAAGTAAAAATCTTGATTTAGGCCTCTTTTGGGGAGCAAATTAGCATGCACGAAGGGAGGATTTGGAAAGATGAAAATATGCTCAAACACATTTATATAGCACTCTCGGAGGTTATGGAGATAATTCTAGGATTTGCTTGATGGAAGAATGCTTTTGGGCACTCCAAAAATCACATTTTCACACTTTTCCAACCCCTCCACCAGTCCACTAGTTTGGCATGTCACGCTTGGAGAGGCCATATCTTGGGCTAGAAAACTCCAAATTGGAGATGCTATCACTCATTTCAAAGATCACAATTCTACTTTCAGTTTATTAAAAGAAATTTTGGAAATTATTTAGTTTTGCAGGTCTATGTAGATCTGCAAATTCTAAATATTTTTTGGCAACTACCTTCTAGGAGCCATATTTTACAAACTGGAGAGCCTCATTTTATGATTAGTTTTAGGTCCTAAAAATATTTTTTCAGGTCTAAAGAGGGATTACAAATGCATTTTTTGGGTAAATTTGCATTATTTTGGTAATCATCCAACCATGCTTTATGTTTTGGGAAGTGATCTGATGGTTTCAGAGACTTCAAAGTTTATGTTAGGACCTAAAGATGAAGGTGTAGAGGTCTTGATGTTCATTGAAAAGGATTGGATGCATGTGATTCTGATATTAGACCACTCAAGGATGTATGGTTTATACTTTCAAACATTTTACTTTATGTTTTGGCATGTTCTGTATGTACCTACATGGATTGGAATGCATACATCAAAGTTGACCATTGTTTTAATTCAACTTGCTAGGATTACACTTTTTGATTGTTGATCATTGTTTTAAAAGTATGGATCAACTAGCTAGGAGTACACTTTTTGATTGTTTGTAGGAAAGATGGTTGCATGAACTACATGGTTTTGCAACAAAGAGATTTTTGGTAGCATTTGTTTTTATCTTTTTGCAGGTTATGGAGTCCATGTATGAGTATATGGTGTGCATGCCATGGGCTTGCCAAGCCCTATGCTATATTGGATGGCCTATGTGCCATTGAGTTTATGGTTAAATTTTTTTGGGACTCCATTTCCTTGGGGAAATGCTGTCAAAATTTTTCCCACCTCATGGCATTATATACGAACTTACCTTTAGGTAAGAATGTTATGGCATGCTAACATGCCTTCTCTGCAAATGTCATTATAGTGTAAGCATACTTGAATTCATATACTTGATGAACTTAGGACCATCAAAAGCATTAAAGATAGGGAAACTTCATAAGAAATAGGATCCCTACTCATACTCCATATGAATTTAGACCATAGGATTGCTAAGGGGAAGGAGATATACCTTCACCATTAGGAATGTGCACAAGAAATCCTATAGCATATATGAAGGTACATAGGTGCAGGAGAGATACACTTATGATAATCTCCAAGGTAGTGAAGATTTACTTATCTTCATAAGAGTCTCATAGTATGATTAAGAGACTATGGGGTATTATGAAAAATACCCAAAGAGTGACTAGTTTCACTCATGCACATCACTTGACTAAGTAGTGAAGCATTTCTGCTACACTACTAAGGAAACCAATTAGCTGGGATCACAAAAATGGGTTTCATGAGAGAGCATTGATGGGTGCTTATGTGATTCGAGTGATGGTTAGGAAGGCTAGAGGCATGTCACTAGATCTATGATATAGAGCAAAGATTCCTTAGTAAAAAATAGTTGAGATACCCAATACATATATGTATATTGGGATCTATAGAGAGGTACTTAGACTCAATCTTGATACCTATGAACAAGTTAGTTTGGAATAGAAAGGGATAACCATTGTCACATGTTGACTAGAACCAAACTATACTAGTTTGAGGACATGGGATTCATTTGACTTCACCGATATGAGTTCAGGATATGGGATTTATTAGCATCCACGTACATATTCCATTACATATTTATGGAATATATATTCATTTTTGTGTAGATATGACACCTTGAATTGGAAGAAGGTTCCACAATTATGGGATAGTGGAAGTGACTTCCCCTTGAGCACTCTTCTTCTATGGCCAGGGAGAAAAGGACTCAACATTCATGGTGGCATGTCTCATTGGATTAGGGGATAACTCTTAATAGACATCTCCTTAGGATTGGGAGTTATCTTTCATAGTATAGGGAAGATCGATTCTTCCAATAGAGAATGTGATAGGTGATTTTATCACCATTGGAATCACATACTCATTTTATGATTTTCAAGAAGGATAATTCCATTAGTTTGATTGGATTATATAGATCCATGCATAGAGGATTTTTGGAAGAGATAGCTCTTTAGTATGGATACACATGTGCTTATGGTATCATATCATATCATTGCTAACTATTTTAGTAGAGGTAAATTTGACCCTTATAAGGAATTTATTTTCTCCACTCTTCACTACATACATGTTCATTAGTTAGGGGAGATTTGTTCTCCATATTCATAGGAATGTATGTAATGAGGGATTATGCATTAGTTAGGGAAGAGAGGAGAAAATGAATTCATAAGTTTCTCTTTAAGGGAAAGGAGAAAGTGGGAATCAGCTCAGAGAATGAAGAGAGATCTCACTTTAACTCCTATTCTTTGGAAAAGAAAAAAGGAAAGGAAAATATGATTTCTTCATAGGTGAAGAATCAGTTATGTTTTCCTTCATATAGAAGAGCTATTTAGAAAACATCTCTCAGTCTGTATTTTAAAAGGAATTCATTTACTCTACTTTTCGGTGTAATTTTCCTTCACATGGGAGTTTCTTTCTCCACTACTTTTGAAGGAAAATATGGAGAAAATATGTACATGTTCTCAGTTATGGATGAGTAGAGCAATTGGATTCAACAAAATCTCTTTCAAAGGAAAAGGAAAAGTGGGATAGATTCCACTAGCAGAGCTCTTTTCCTTAGATGATATTTGAGAGAGAGAGAGAGAGATTCACTTTCTCACTTTTAGATTGTCTAGATAGAGGTGGCACTCTTCTATCAAAGACAAGAGGGAGATTAGTTAATCCTGATGGTTAGATTGAGTCTCACATGGAGACTCTAGAGAGAATTAGTTATGTTTACTTCTAGTGATTGCCCTTGACTAGGTGAGATAATCTAGTTATTCAATTAGCAAGACAAGGAGTAGAGTTAGGAATATTTTAGGTTTCTAGGAGATTGGGATACATCTAACTTATTGGAGTACCGAATACTTAGTTGATGTTCATCAGGGTAGTTTTGTTCAACTTTTTCATATAAAATCATTTTTTTGCATCACTGGGTATTTTAGTTAGTGGCCATGGCTAAAAGTAGTGATGTATTTTGTATGTTGGCTGTTGAGGATAAGTTGGATGGTAGGTTATTAAAGCATAGTTGCGAGTCTAAACTATGCAGCATCAACAAGGATTGACAAGTAAGTGTTCTGAGTCAATTCATGCATAAACCTAGAGCACCTCACTTGGAAGCTGCTAAAAGAATTTTGAAGTATCTCAAAGGTACTAAAAATCAAGGTCTTTACTTCCCATACACATGAGATTTGGACATTAAGCTATACTCAGATGCAGATTGGGTAGGTTGTAAGGATGATAGAAGAAGTACTTCTGGGTATCTATCTTTTGTAGGTGATTAGCCCATCTCATGGTCTTCTAAGAAGCAAGCAAGTTTCGATCTATCTTCAATAGAGGCTGAATTCAGGGGATTAGCAAATGTTACACAAGAAGCTATTTGGATTAGATTGCTCTACTCAGATTTGGGACTTCATAATTGAAAATCATGGCACAAATGTTGCATATTATGAGAAGAAAGATCACATAGACCACTAACCAAGACCTTCCTTTCCATTTCATTCATCCTTTCTAAGTTTATGTGGACAATTCTTTTCTTTTACAAATCAATCTTTGCAATCTATTTATGTCGAATTGACAAGTAGACGATGTGAGAGATTGATGCTTTACCTCCATGGTGAAGAGTCTTCCTTGATTCTTTACTTTTGCTATGATCTTGTAGTCCTACATGGGGTCTTCAACGAAAAGTACTTGGTCATTGAATCTCACCTCATAACCTCTTTCAATACCTACAAAGACCAAGTTTTTGGTGATGCTTGGCACATGCATCCTTCAACACCTTGAAGCTTTGAGATCCATTCAATGGAACATCTCCCACATGTGTACTATTGTTTTCATTTCCATATCCTATCTCTATATGTCCTTGAAATTGTGTTCCCACTACCAAGAACCTATTATGAGGTATCCCCCATCTTTTGCTACTTTCTTCTTTTGGATATCTCTCACTCCTTGAAATTGTTCATAGTAAAATTGTGTTCCCACTATCAAGAACCTATTATGAGGTATCCCCCATCTTTTGCTACTTTCTTCTTTTGGATATCTCTCACTCCTTGAAATTGTTCAAATCAAGAGATACTTTCCAATAATAAATCTATTCTTTTCTCCATCATTTCATGAATCTTCTCTTTTTTGATGGCTCCCAATTTTCTTAGCTCTTCTTTTAAAAGCACATCTTCGGATTTCTATTCTCTTCTCGTTATCACATTTTTTTTCTTGTTGTTTCTTCTCAAGCTTTGCTTCCATGATTGCAATCCTCTCTTCAATTTCTCTACTTCTAATTTTGTAGTTGGTTCCTATTCGTTCTCTCTCTCTCTCTCCCTCTCTCTCTCTCTCAGAGTTATTGTCCAAGGGATTGAGTGCCCTCAATCTTCCTCAACTCCATGTTCATCATTTAGCATTCAAATGGACTTGTCCCATCAACCATCTGAATAGCTCTTGATCGGAATGATCTTGTATGCTAAAGGATTCATATATTCTCCTATCCCCTTATTCTTTTCCTTGTTCAATTCTAAATTTAACACATCCTAGTGTAAGGTTTTGTAGTATTTTAATCTTGCTCAAAGTCTCTCATGTTCTTCATTTTCCTTTGCTTCCATTTTCAAATCATTGCTTTCTATTGTTTTATTGGTACTTTGAGTGGAAGAAACTTGAATCTGCACTCGATCAAACTTTGGTCCAGTGTAGATCAAACCTTTTCACTAGTCAAGTACACAATTTTCCTGTGTAGGTCATAGCCTTCCCAATAGTATGGAGAAGGTGGCCTCATAGTTCCTCAACCTAACTATCCAGTAGTCTATATCAAATTCCAAGCCTTCGATGCTTGTGCTGATATTTCTTAGGAGGCCAACAAGTTTCACCTATGTCTGAAATACCATCTACAAGGACATGGGTGTGTCTTCCATGTATGAATCCTAGGGTTTTCATCATATACTCTATCATTAAGTTCACCGCAACTTTGGTATCCAATTGAGCACATTGGCTTGCATACCCTTTTATTTCTATTGTTACCATCCTAGCATTTGAATCTATTTGCATAGTAATGCTCTCGATCATGCCTTGAATTTCCCTTTATTTTTTTACTCTTTGTGGTTTCTCAATGTATTCATTGTAGAATTGTTTTCTACATATGGGAGAGCATTTTAACAACATTATCAAGTCTAAATTATTCTCCATTTCTGCCAAATGTTGTATAATTTCAAAGTCCTTCTTGCTTTGCTTTTTTTTATTGAGGTTCAATATTCCTTAACCTCTCTAAAAATGGTCCAATTCATAGCATACACATCCTTACCATTGGAGTTCAAACTTCCTCTTCCTCTAGTATTCCTTTTGTTGGAGTTAGATGTCTGCAGAAGCACATGAACAACACAAGGAAGAACAAGAAGCTTGGAGCACAATGCACAATACTGAATGTATTACCACTAGAATGTACAAAGTTAAGTAACCCATTAGGGAAATAGGCGTATATACAAGGCGGGGGGAGCCTCCTAAAGAGTGAAAAATGTGCCTTCACACACTTCACTACCTAAATACGTCAACAAATCCCCTTTGGGAGTGATGTGGTGAATAAGGAGTTGGCACTTATGTATAAGGAAGTGTGAAGCTATGTGGAATCAATCCACAAAGGAAGTAAGCCCAAAGCTTTGTAGAAAGCTTCAAACTTCTCCCTAGAGAGAGCCTTTGTGAAAAAGTCTACAATGTTCTCTTGCATGGGTAGATATGTCAAGCTCATCTGTCCAATATAGAACCTCTCCTTGAGATAATGATAATGCACCTCAATGTGCTTAGTGCGAGCATGGAATACAGGACCCCTCACAATTGCCAATGCCCTCTGACTGTTAGTGAAGATGGTGGTGGTGGAAGACTGACCAACACCCAAATCAGCCATAATGCATCTGAGCCACACACTCTCATCAGTCGCTATAAAAGTTGTTCTATACTCAGCCTCACAACTCGTAGTGGCCACAGTAGGCTCCTTCTTGCTCAACCAAGATATACATGAGCTACCAAGCATGAAGCAAAAGCCATTGGGGGACACATGAGCGTCATATCAACCAGCCCAATTAGAGTTAGAAAAAGCATGTAAATTTGGCAGTAGTGATCCCATTGGGATAAAACAAACCAAGTAGCTAGGTACCACTCAAGTAGCAAAAGATGCACTTATCTGCCTACCAATGCTTGACTCTTGGGAAATGCATAAACTTGCTCATCCATGAGAGAGCAAACTGAATATCTAGTCGACTAATGCATAAGTAAATCAAGAATCCAATAGCCTTCTGATAGAGAACAACATCAAATGCATCTCCAACCTCATGAAGACTCAATCATAAACCTGTCTCCATAGGAGTGGCAATAAGTTTGCATTCTTCAAGGCCAAACAATGCAACACTATGTCAATATATTTCATTTGACACAAAGCTATTCCGTCATCAACTTGCATAAGTTGAATGCCCAAATAATGATGCAAATGCCTCAAGTCAAACATCTCAAATGAGGCAAATCAGCCTTGAAATCAGCAATATGCTTCTAATGAGGGCCAGTGAGTAGCATGTCATCAGCATACACAATAATGATCAGAAGCACATCATTGGCACACTTAACATATAAGGTGCTCTTAGTTGGATTGTTCTCAAAACCATGTGCAATCAGATAGGCATGTATCTTTTCATACCAAACACCTGGTGCTTTCTTTAAACCATATAATGCCTTCTTTAACCTGCACACTTGAATTTCATGCCCTTTCTGCACAAAGCCACGGTGCCGAAAAAAATACACTTCTTCAAGCAAGTCACCATTCAAAAATGTAGTTTTAATGTCCAACTGATGTACATTCCGACCATGATGAGCTGCAAGTTTACAGATGCTACGAGCAGTAGTCATTTGACATGTAGGTGCAAAGGTCTCATCAAAATCAATGCCTCTTTTCTGCACATAACCCTTTGCAACAAGCTTAGCCTTATATCTATCAACTATTCCATCAGCTTTACGCTTCAGCTTGTATACCCACTTAGTGCCAATGACCTTCTTACTCATATAGCATCATACTTAGATTGCATTGCAGCCATCCAATGATCAGAATCTTATGCTTTATCAAACGAAATAGGCTCAGTCTCAGATTGCATTTTTCATGATAGCATCATATTCAGATTGCATTGCAGCCATCCAATGTTCAAAATTTTTTGTTTTATCAAACGAAATAGGCTTAGTCTCATCACAAAGACTAGAGGTAGCCACTGCATAGCAATCTGAGGCAAAAGAGGCACTATGAGAGCAACAAGTGTGATATGACAGAGGTGCATATAATTTGTTGTCATGCAAAGTCTGCACCAACCATTTTGGCATAGTTTTTTCCTCCTCAATATAAGCTCTCTCATCAACAAGTGCATCATGTAAATTTGCATAAAAAATGGAATGATTTGCATCATCACATGAAACCTATAAAGGCTGAGAAGCTGCCTCATTAAGTCCAGCACTCGTCTGTCCACCTATAAAAAGAGGCAACAAAGTACCATACATGTCTTTGGAGCTAACTGATGTCTCGTTAGTACATGAAAGTAATGGCTGAATAGCATCCTCCACAAAAAAATGATAATTACGTCATGGATAATTAGAATGTGTTTAATCTATGGATGATATAGATGATAGCCTTTGCTTTTCATGAAGTAAAGATAGTTTCCAAACGAGGTGTCTGCATAGGACCACAGACATCATTGTGAACAAGCTACAATTTTTGAGTAGCTTGAACTGAACCGTCTTTTGGAAAGGATGAATTTTACATTTTGCCCAAAATACAACCTTCACAAACATGTTTACCAGGTGCCTCCAGTTTGGGCAAAGAGGAAACCATATCATATTTTTGCATGCATAGCAAACTAGAAAATTCAGATGACCAAAGCATGCATGCCAAAGCTTTGCATCTGACATAGCCTAAGAATCATGTACTGCACATGCTGAATCATTCACAGGTTTTTCATAGTCTATGAGCTTATACAACCCACGACATAAAATGCCATAAGCAATAATCATGTCGCCATTAAAAAGATCATAAATTGTACATCTATCATCAAAAAATTTTACAACCAAGCCAATCTTGGCTAAAGCTAAAACTAATAAGAGATTCTTCTTGATCCCTGACACAAATAATGCATCCGACAATGTAAAAGAACTACCATCAACATTAGTCAAAATTATCTCACTAAATCCCATGACAGAATAAGAGGATTTATTGGAACATGTGATAGTATTCCCTGTAGGGGAAGGCTTGAGTGAAGTGAAGAAACTACGCTACGAGGTAATATGTTTGGTTGCCCCACTATGAAAGTACCAAACATCTAAGTTTACTATAGACATACACTGTTCAAGAGAAGATGGCTCAAAACGGCAAACAATAGTAAATGCCCATTCTTCATTCTACACAAGATTACAAGACTCTTTTTTTGGTGTAGAGGCCTCTACAAAAACCATTCAAACCTCTTTTTTCTTTGCCTCTTTTGCAGCTAGTTTTGGATAGTTCTTTATGGCATGATCATTTGCTTTACAATACTTGCAAAACAATTCCTACTTTTTTTTCTTGTCATTTCTGTAATCCTTCTTTGATTGTGTAGAATTAGCAAATTTTTGCTTACTAGTAGAAGAGCTCCATTTACCTTTGCCCTTGTGACTAGCCAGGAAAGCTTGATCTACAACATGCATAATGGACCTGTTCTACCTACATTGGTCTTCCTGGGAGAGAACAAATACTAACTCCTCAAATGATAAGGTGTTTGGATTGTTGTTCATCATCAAATGAAGAGTAGAAGCAAAACTCTAGTATGAATCAGGAAGACCATTCAGAACACTCTGCACAAGTGAACTATTAGGCAAGGCTTCATCAGCAAAAATTAATAGTTCCTTAAAATCTTTGATCTTTGTTAGAAAACTATCCATAGAATCACCTTCATTCATATGCTCACTTTCCAACTGTTTTCGAAGGTAAGAAACACGAGCCTCATTACTAGCTTGGTACAATGTGGTAAATGTATCACAAGCATCCTTAGTTGTTTTGCAAGAGCGAATGTGAGGAATAATGGCACATTTGATAGACAAGGCTTTCAATGCATGTGCGTGAGCATCTCTCCCATCCCAACAAATTTGCTCTACAGTAGGTGCAGCAGAAACCGCATCATGAATAGGAATCTACACAATATCATTATCTTTGATGCCATCTGCATCAGCTTTAGTGCCTCTATCTTTAGGTGTAATAGGATGTTTTTCAACACCCTACACAATGTTCCATATTCCTTTTGTGACTAATGCATGATGCATCATATAATCCCATAATGGGTAGAATCACATTCATGAGCACTCAATTTATGATTTACCTCCATAGGGGTGCTAGCTATTTTTGCATTCTCCAAGTGGAACTTCTTCAACATGTCCTACACATATTTCCTTTGAGTGATGTAAATTCCAGAGTTAGTGTATACTAACTCAAGTCCAAGAAAATATTTTAGAAACCCTAGGTCACTGATTTTGAATTCTTGCATCATCTGGTTTTTTATTTGTTTGATGCCCTTGGCATCACTACATGTAAGAATGATGTCATCAACATATACACATAAATATATCATTTCTGAATTAATCCTCTTGACAAACAGAGAAGAATCTACCTTGCTCATCATAAATCCTTAGTCTTGAAGATAGGTTGTTAACCTATGGTTCCATGCCCTAGGTGCATGCCTCAAACCATAAAGAGATTTCTTTAGTTTGCATACCAGATTTTGCAATGTTCAAGTGATGGCCTTCTACCATGCCATGCCTCATAGGGGGCCATCCCATCAAGGGACTTAGAAGATAACCTATTAATAAGGTAAGTGGCAGTAGAAACACTCTTTGCCCACAAATAATTAGGGAATTTCTTTTCATTAAGCATTGATTTAGCTACTTCCACAATCAATATGTTCCTCCTCTCTGCTACTCCATTTTGCTTAGGAGTATACCTAGTAGTAATCTCCCTTTTGATACCTCTGTCCTACAAAAATGCATCAAACTCATTGGAGAAGTACTCACCTCCTCCATCTAACCTTATCCTTTTTAGACTTTTTCCTGTTTGATTTTCCACAAGTGCAAGATACTTCTCGAAGCAATTGAACACTTCATCTTTATGTTTCATGAAGTACAAGATAGTCCACCTATTGAAATCATCAATAAGTGACACATAGTACCTTGAGCCTGAAATTGAAGGATCCTTGTTTGGTCCCCACACATCTGTGTAAGGGTAACCTATGTGATTTACCAAACTAACAAGCACCACATTTATAGATCATATGTTGATTGGATACATTAGGTATCCCAATTACACATTGATCTCTACATATCTGCTTCAAGGTTCTCTCACCAATGTGCCCTAATATTTTGTTCCATATCTCTAACTCAGACAAAGTTTGATCCTTATAATTATAAAGTGCAATGCTTTTAGTGTCCACAAGCTCAACTGTAAATAATCTACTTGTTTTCTCTCCCTTGGCAATTCTTTTGAATCCATGTTGGGGTCCTCCACAAAAGCTCCATATTTATTGAAGCTAACCTGCAAACTCTTTTCCACTATCTGTCCAACACTCAGCAAATTCTTTGTGATAGTAGGTATAAAAAGAACTCTGCTCAACAAATTTCTATTCCCATCAAAAGTTTTGACATTTCCTACCTTGACCACTGAGTGCTTGGTGTCATCACCTGTCTACACTTGGTGCTTTCCCTTGGGCTCTTCAAGATCAGAAAGGAGAGTTACATTGCCTGCTACATGGTTTGAACAACCTGAGTCAATGTAGAAGAGGTTCTCATCATTCATACCTTGTTTTGAAGTCATGTTCATAATGAGAAGAGAATCCTCTTGATCCGTTGTATAATTGTTGAAGTCTTTTCTTGATTTGAATCCTCCTTGATAATTGTTGTTGTAATTGTTATTATAGCCATGGTTGTAGCCTTGATTATGGTTGAATCTTCCTCTTGATTGTGAGTAGCCAGCTCTTTGAAGTCCTCTTCCTCTTTGGTTCTTGAAGTTCCTATAGCACTCATCTATTGTGTGATTAGACAATCCACATATATTGCATGGGGAAGAGTTGAAAGGTCTCCCCCTACCTTGCTTACCTCCTCTACCCCTTCCTCTTGAATTCCTCCCTCTCCCTGCATAAATAGCTTGAGAATTCATGTTCAACCTTATTGCTCTTTCCATTATCTTTGGACTGTCATTTATCTGTGTAGAGGACAGAAGAATTATTACCTCTTGATGGTTCACCATTTTTGTTGAGCTTGGCTTCATGGGTAAAGAGTTTTCCCATGAGTGTGGTAAGATCTGGGATTTGCATGTCCATGTAAAGGTCCAGAGCAGTTGTGAAAGCTTCCCACTTATCATCTGCCTTGATGCCATTGATTATCTGTCTCACTGTTTGCTCCTCTTCAATCTTCTCTCCTATGCTTGCCAATTGATCAGCCATATCTTTTACTTTGGTCACGTACTCTAAAACATTTTGCTTAGGTTTCTTCCTTTGAGTAGTAAACTCAATCCACAATTGATTTTTTTTAGCTCTTGTATTGGAAGAAAAATATAAAGATAATGTATCCCAAGTCTCTTGGGAAGTTTTACAATTCCTAATGTGAGGAAGAAGGAAGTCAGAAATAGAGCTAAGTAGATATGACCTAGCTAAAGCATCTTTGGCACACCATGAGTTCAGTCTTTCTAGATCTTCTCTTGTAGGTTGAATTTGCTTCTAAATATGGGCATCTCCTCATCTCTTGATATGTATCCATAGACACTCCTTCCTTGTAAATAGGTCTTCATCCTCTAGGACCATGCTGGGTTATCATTCCTATCCAATTTGTTAATAAGAGAAGGGAAACCATCTCCCATTTTATCTCAACTTGCTCTAATACCACTATTGGAAGAGATGGATGGATACCTTAAGGAAGTGAGGTGATACTGCTAAACCCTGCTTTGTACCTGCCCTAAATCACTTCAAAGTTTGATAGTAGGCCCTTTTATCTTGCAAATGACATCAAGAAAGTATCTATGTATGTTGGAGTAGATGCTTGAAACAATTGAACTAAAACAAACTACTTCACAAATAGCTAGTCTCACAAGACTTGCTATTTTGGTCTATGCACTTGCTGGTTCTTTTGCTCAGTGCTCAATGTACAATAGCAATTGATCAAATTCCTTTTGAGGGAATCAAATTGTCTTAGATAGCTAATGATTACAAGTAGAATCATAAAAAAAGATAAACTATGCTCTGAGAAATGAATTTAGCAATCCAAGGATTACCCTCGACTTTTTAGGGACTGAATAATAGATGACCAATGCATAGTTCAATGGCGATTTCTCCAACATGGCTGAATCAAATACTTTGAAACTTTGATAACATAAGGTATACATCAAGATGATTCCAGCAAGCTATAGAGCATGCAAAATGGTTTAGAAATCACTGAGATATGACCAGACCAAGTTCACTGTTTTGAGTAGTCATAGCAAAGAAGTAGACAGAGATGATCAATGAAGTATATCTATTATAGCACATGATTATACAAGATCATTGGCATTGAAATGATGCACAATGATGGTGGTCAAGTGAGCTATGATTTAAATCACTTAGCTTCTACAAAAGATAAAAAATAAGCTCAGAAAGGGGCACCATGGTTGCAAGATTTTACAATATCCTTTTTATTAGAAGTTTTCATCCAAGTTCAAATTTGAACTCAAACTTGGCTCCACCTAAAAGTGATTCCTCCAAATTAGGAGTTATTCCCTCATTTGAAACTCGTAACTATTGTTCTTCCTAACTCCACAAGATTTAGGCTCTTGAAGGATATTCTCAATGATTTAACTTTTAAAAATGGTAAATGACCAAGTGTTACAGGCTATGGTTCATATGAATCATCACATGCTTCCACATATAATCTTCCAAGCTAAGCCAAATGTGAAGGCTTGTATATTCGCACCAACAATCGCTTCATCTAGGGCATTGTCTACACCTCTCTGGTTGTAGTCTCGGAATCGCATGAAATTTGGTGTGCATACTGAAGGCGTTTCAGAGATCAAAACACCTTCTCTTTGTGATGCCAAAATCACGATCTGAGCTTGTTTCGGCCTCAAAACACACTATCATAGTGCTTGTGTAGGCTATTTTGTCTTTTTGTGCCAAAGACATATACTAGTTTTGGTTTGCCAATATAAGCATCTCAAAGTCTACTACAGGCTTAACAAAACTCATGAGGGTACTTCTGTTCAACTTTTTTAGATACAATCATTTTTCTGCATCAGGGTATTTTAGTCAGTGGCCATGGCTGAAAGCAATGATGTATTTCATATGTTGGCTGTTGAGGATAAGTTGAATGGCCCGAATCACCCATTGTGTGCTTGTATGATGCAACAGGTATTGGTTGCAAAGCACTATGGAACATTGTGCAAGGTGTTGAAAGATGTCCTATTACACCTGCAAATATAGGTATTGCGAATACAAGTACTAGAGCTGATGGAGATGGTGTCGAAGATGGTGATATTCTGCAGATTCCTGTTCATGCTACGGTTTCTATTGCACCTACTGTAGAGAAAATTTGTTGGGATGGTAGTGATGCTCACGCACATGCACTGATAGCCTTGTTTGTCAAACGTGTCTTTATTCCTCACATTCGCTCTTGCAGAACAACTAAGGATGCTTGGGATACACTTACCACATTGTACTAGGCTAGCAATGAGGCTCCTGTTGCTTACCTCCAAAAACAGTTGGAGAGTGAGCATATGAATGAAGGTGATTCTATGGACAGTTTTCTAACAAAGATCAAAGACTTGAAGGAACAATTGATTTCTACTGATAAGGTTATACCAGATAGCTCACTTGTGCAGACGATTCTCAATGGTCTTCCTAATTCATATCAGAGTTTTACTTCTACTCTTCATTTGATGATGAAAGGTAATCCAAATGCCTTGTCATTTGAGGAGTTAGTTTCTGTTCTATTGTAGGAAGATCAGTCTAGGCAGAAGAGGTCTATTATGCATGTTACAGATCAAGCTTTCCTAGCTAGTCAGAAGGGCAAAGGTAAATGGAGCTCATCTACTAGTAAGCAGAAATCTACAAATGTTGCACATTCGAAGAAGGAAGACAAAGATGAGAAGAAATTAGAAATGCAGAAATATTTTTGCAAATACTATAAAGCAAATGATCATGTCATTAAGAGCTGTCCAAAACTCCCTGCTAAAGAGGCAAAGAAAAAGGAGGCTGGAATGGTTGTTGTAGAGGCCTCTACACAAAACATAGAGTCTACTAATCTTGTGTAGAATGAAGAATGGGCATTTACTACTTTTTGAAGTTTTGACCCATCTTCTCATGAGTAGTGTATGTCTGTAGTAGACTCAGATATTTGGTACTCTGATACTGGGGCAACCAAACATATTACCTCACAGCACAGTTTCTTCACTTCACTCGAGCCTACCCCTATAGGGAATACTATCACATGCGCCAACAACTCATCTTATCCTGTCATGGGAGTTGGTAAGATCATTCTTAGTATTGCTGATGGTAGTTCTTTCACTTTGTTGGATGCTTTATTTGTGTCATGGATCAAGAAAAACCTGTTCTCAGTTTCTACATTGGCCAAGATTGGCTTGGTTGTGAAATTTGTTGATGGCAGATATATAGTTCATGATATGTCCAATGGTGACATGATTATTACTTCTAGCATTTTATGTCGTGGGCTATATAAGATCAGAGACTATGATAGATATGTGAATGAATCGACATGTGCAGTACATGATTCTCACGCTATGACAGATGCAAAGCTTTGGCATGCATGCTTTGGTCATCTAAATTTTGCTAGTTTCATTGCCTACAGAAATCTGAAATGGTGTCCTCTTTGCCCAAACTTGAGGCACTTGAAAAACATGTTTGTGAAGGTTGTATTTTGGGAAAAATGTAGTGTTCCTCCTTTCCAAAAGATGGTTCGATTCAGGCTACTCAAAAATTGCAGCTTGTACATAGTGATGTCTCTGGTCCTATGCAAACACCTTCTTTTCGAAGATATCTTTACTTTGTGATTTTCATTGATGATTTTTCGAGGCATGCATGGGTATATCCACTCAAAGAAAAGTCCAAACTATTTATGTGCTCCAAATAGTTTTTGGTTTTGGCTGAAAATCTGTTAGAATGTAAAATGGCCACCCTCCGTTTTGATCGAGGGGGGGAATATATGTCTTCTGACTTTAATGCATTTATGGCTGAACGTGGGATAAAACATCAATGTACAGTGCTGTATACACCTCAACAAAATGGAGTTGCTGAACAAAAGAACATATTACTCATGGAGATGGCGAGGTGTATGGTCAAGAGTTAAGCTTTACCATGTAGTTTGTGGCTTGAGATTGTCATGTGTGCAATAGGTGTCCCACTAAAGCACTGCAATCTATCACTCCATATGAGGCTTGGCATGGTCAAAAGCCATCTATTGCTCATCTGTGTGTTTTTGGTTGTTTGGCATATGCATTAGTGCATGAACAACATCATAGGAAATTGGATTATAAATCAATAAAATGTATTTTTGTTGGGTACAGTTTTGAAAGCAACGGCTATCATCTGTATCATCCACAAACTAAACACATTTTGGTTAGTTGTGATGTTGTTTTTGTGGAAGATTATATTCAACCTTTACTTTGATGTACTAAGGAGACACATGTTAGCTCCAAAGACATGTATGATACTTTGCTGCCTCCTTTTACAGGTGGACACTCTAGTGCTAGTCCTAATGAGGCAACTTCTTAGCCATTGCAGGTTTCATGTGATGATGCAAATCATTCTATTTCTGATGCAGATTTACATGATGCATTTGTTGATGAAAGAGCTGATATTGAGCAGACAAAAACCATGTAGAGTTTGTGTGATACCAAATTAGATGCACCTTTATCATATCGTACTCGTTCAGGCTCTCATAGTGCCTCTTTTGCATCAGATTGCTATGCTATGGCTGCATCTAGTCTCTGTGATGAAACTGAGCCTGTTTTATTTGATGAAGCAAAAAATTCTAAACATTGGATGGCTACAATGCAATCTGAATATGATGATATCATGAAAAATGGTACCTGGTCTTTATGTGACTTGCCTCCTGGCAAGAAGGCCATTGAAACTAAGTGGGTATACAAGATGAAGTGTAAACGCGATGGAACAGTTGATACGTATAAGGCTGTGCTTGTTTCAAAGGGTTATGCTTAGGAAAGAGGCATTGATTTTGATGAGACCTTTGCTCATAGTTGCCAAATGACTACTGTTCATAGCATCTGTGCACTTGCAACTCATGGTTGGAATGTACATCAGTTGGACATTAAAACAACATTTTTGAATGGTGACTTGCATGAAGAAGTGTATGTTTTTCAGCCCCGTGGCTTTGTGTAGAAAGGGCATGAAAACCAGGTGTGCACGTCAAAGAAGGAATTATCTGGTTTAAAGCAAGCACCACATGCTTGGTATGAAAAGATACATGCCTATCTGATTGCACATGTTTTTGAGAACAGTCCATTTGAAAGCACCTTATATGTTAAGCATGCTTATGATGTGCTTCTGATCATTATTGTGTATGTTGATCATAGCAGCTCACTGGTCCTCATGAGAAGCATATTAATGATTTCATGGCTAATTTACATGCCTCATTTGAGATGTCTGATTTGGGGCATTTTCATCACTATTAGGGCATTTAATTTTTGCAAGTTGATGGTGGAATGGCTTTGTGTCCAACAAAATATATTGACACATTATTGCAATGTTTTGGCCTTGAAGATTGTAAGCATATTTCCACTCCTATGGAGACACGTTTATGATTGAGTCTTCATGATGCTGGAGATGCATTTGATATTGTTCCCTATCAGTAGGCTATTGGATGCTTGATTTACTTATGCATTACGCGGCCAGATATTCAGTTTGGTGTCTCACAGATGAGCAGATTTATGCATTGCCCATGTGTCAAGCATTGGCAGGTGGTTAAGTGCATATTTCACTACTTGAGTGGTACCCGACTACTTGGCTTGTTTTATCCCAAGGGGGATCACTACCGCTAGATTTACATGCCTTTTCTCACTCTGATTGGGCTAGTTGCTATGACACTCATGTGTCCACTAGTGGTTTTTGCTTCATGCTTGGTAGCTCATGCATATCTTAGCTAAGCAAGAATCATCCTACTGTGGCCACTTCTAGTTGTAAGGCTGAGTATAGGGTAGCCTTCATAATGACTATTGAGTGTGTGTGGCTTAGACACCTTATGGCTGATTTGGGTGTTGGTCAGTCTTCTGCCACCACCATCTTCACTCATAGTCAGAGCACATTGGCAGTTGTGAGGAACCGCATGTTCCATGCACACACTAAGCACATTGAGGTGCATTATCATTATGTCAGGGAGAGGTTCTCTACTAGAGAGATTAACTTGGCATATGTGCCCACATAGGAGAACATTGCAGACCTTTTCACGAAGGCTCTACCTAGGGAGAAGTTTGAAGCTTTCCACAAAGATTTGGGCTTACTTCCTTTTGTGGATTGATCCCACATAGCTTGACACTTTCTTATACATGAGTGCCAACTCCTTGTTCACCGCACCACTCCTAGGGGGGATTTGTTGATATATTTAGGTAGTGATGTGTGTGAACACACTAGGACCAGCGGGGCACTTTTTTCCCTCTTTAGGAGGTTTTTTCCCTCGGCTTGTATATACGCCCACAGCCCTAATGGGTTACTCATCTTTGTACATTCTAGAGGTAATACATTCAGTATTGTGTGTTGTGCTCCAAGCTTCTTCTTCTTGCTTGTGTTGTTCGCGTGCTTCTCTAGACGTCTAACTCCAACACATCACATACATGAATAGTTTAGATACATACACATAATTACTCATATACAAGCTAGCAGAAAAAACCTCCTAAAGAGGGAAAAAAATCTCTAGAATGTGTGTTCACACACATTTCTTTTAAAAATAATCAACAAATCCCCCATGGTATTGATCCAATGAGCAAAGAGTTGGATGTATAAGGAAGTTCTAAGCTATTTAGAATGGAATTAATCCACAAAGGGAAGTAAGCCCAAATATTTGTGAAAAGCTTTAGGCTTCTCCCTTGATAGAGCCTTTGTGAAAAGGTGTGCAATATTATCATGTGTAGGCACATAAGCCAAGTTGATCTGTCCAAGAGATATTCTCTCCCTCACATAATGTTAATGCATCTCAATGTGCTTTGTGGGAGCATGGAACATGAGGTTCCTGACAACTCTCAAGAAACTTTGACTATCAATAAAGAAGGTGGTGGCAAAACACTGGCCAACACCTAAAACAACCAAAAGGCATATGGGCCACACACACTCAATAGTAGCTATCAAGGTTGCCCCATACTCAATCCCACAACTAGAAGAGGCCACAGTAGGCTACTTCTTGCTCAACCAAGATATGCATGTCCTTGCTTCAATCCGTATAATGCCTTTTTCAACTTGTATAATTTGTTTTTGTGCCCTTTTTACATAAGGCCATCGGGCTAAACAACATAAAAGTTTTCAATTAAATCACCATTTAAAAATGTGGTGTTGATGTCCAACCATAATGATTTGCAATTACACAAATGCTATAAAAGGTTGTCATTAAACACATGGGAGCACATGTTTCATCAAAATGAATGCCTTTCTGTGAGCATGACCTATGGACAAAGGCCTAGCCTTATACCTGAAGAACTAAGATCATCATGACTACCACATGCTAGAGGGATGACTCTCCACCCAAGCGTATGCCTCTATATATAGTCCTCTCCAAGGGAATGCCCTCTATGGTAGGGAGATACTAACCATCCAAGTGTCCACCATGTAACTACATGTGTGCCAAGTTTCATAGTTAGCTAGAATTAACTCAAATGAATGCCTCTAGAAGGATCTAAAGCTTTTGGGGAAAAGCACTCCTTCATGACTCTCATAGAACTTGAACCCAAGAACTCCTCCTTGGAATCCATATAACTTAACCACTAGGCCAACCACCTTGCTTGTTTTAGGTGGGGCATGTCAACTTATGCTTAAGTCTAACCTTGTACGAATTGAAAGAGGGGATTCCACTATCTGATCCCTATCCAAACGATTCAAAGCACCATATAGCTTTGCACTTAACCTGGCAAAATATATGGAATGAATGATAAGGGTGGATAAGAAAGCATCCTTGTATCAGAAAACATCTTTTTCACTATGTGGTATCTAGGCATTAACATGTAAAATGGGTGGATTCAAGATATTGGTCCATTATTGGGCATCATTAATGCATAGACCTAGACACTTATGCTTGGATTTCTATCTCTTTCAAGACTTTGAAAACTTTTGTTTCACTTGAACTTGGTTTGGAAATTAAACTAGAAGTTTGGTTGACCTAACCATACAATTTAGATGTTTGTACATATTATGGTTCACTTTCAACCAACATTTGCTTTGATTTATTACCCTACCGAAGGACTACTTTGTCCAATTGGGCTTGAGAATATTGGATACAATGTAGGTTGAAGTGTGCCATACACTTTTGGTCAACTTCACTTCAATTTGACTAAAGGAAATTCAAAATGAACTGTGTCTAACTTAGGACAATTTTCTCTAAGACTTTAGCTTTAAGTTCTAATGAATTGTCAATCTTATGAGCAATTCCTAAGTTTTCTTTTCAGGAGTGTTTTGAACTCTATGAAATTTATTGGAGTTCTTCTTTATGTAAAGTTAACTCAAATGGATAAGTCAACTTAGATTTAGCATATTTGAATATGGGATGTTATGTGCATACCCATTCTATCTGGGATGTTTTGTGCATATCCATAACTTAAATTTAGCATCCTTGAAGATAGAATGGGTATGCACATAACATCTATCTAGGATGTTTTAATTTAATTACCTATTCCAACTGAGTATCCCTCGCCTTCATTGAAAGGAGTGAAATACTTTAAGTCATTGAAAGAAACTTAACCTGATATGATTTAAACTTTATATAACTCAAGACTTTAACTTTTCAAAGATCTATTGCAGCAAGGTACTAAAGCATTTTATCTATCTTTAAGAGAAGTAGGTTAAATTCTCAAAAAGACTTCTCAAGTAAAACTAAACATCATCCAACCACTAAATACTAGTGTGGTATCCAACGTTGGTATCTTGAGACACCCACCTTTATTGATGATGTTTTCCTCTTTACTCAAAACAGTAAAGCTTCCTCTAGGACTTGAATTAATCTTCCCTTTATTCAATCTCTTAAGACTTCATTTCTTGGAATGAGATTCTTATGCATTAGTTTAAGTCAAGAGATTGATTTCAATAAGTTACACCTAACTTGGTGCTTCCAAAATTATCTTAATCTATCTAATATTGGTTGAAAGGATCTTTATACTTGAACCTAAACTTGATTCAAAACTTTTACTTTACTGAGCATTTATAGGATTCACATCTAGTCTAAATGAGAGAGTAGACATCTCCTTCATTTCTTTATTCTTTTTTTTTTTTTGTATAGATACGTTAAATCTATGTACTTTTCTAAGAAAAGGATAACTTGATTGATGCTTTCTATGAATGATGAATTCTTTTCTTTTTGGCTAGTTTTCAAAAGGAGTTAGCATTCTACCATCCCATACTAGTGGGTACTATGTCTAATCTACATAAATAAATCCCATGTTTTACCTTTTTTCTAAGCCTTTTGAATGCTCTCATGATCATTTCTAATGATCCTTTTTGAACCCTTGTTGGTGCCGATTTTGACGACAAATACTAAGCTGTTGTAACCTCTTTTCATACCTATTGATGTTTTCAAAGAGCTTTCTAGGCCAAAAATCTAGGGTATTTCTAGATGCGTGTACCTCTTTATGTCTACTTTTGGAAAAATTTGATTATAAAATTCAATCCTACTCAAAATATTACGCTTAAGAGCTAACTCTATTTTTCTAAATCTCAAGAGTCATCCATGAGCTTATTTCTAATACTTTAGAAAGATCTCTAGTAGTTCTAATTTCCACTACATGGACAACTTTTTTCCAAGTCTGACCAATTCTTGTTGACCAAGCAACAATGACAAAGAATAATTCTTTATCTTAAGATCTCTTTTAATGTGTATAAAACTCATTGGACCACCCTAGGGATTTTTGAGAGACCTTCCCCTCAACTCGGGCATCCACTAATGCTTTTCTAATTCAAAAACTAAGAATCTTTTTAAGATTGATAGAATTTTGGATTGTACCAATCATAAGACTTAAGTACCACTACTAGCTTTCTTGGGAATCACTTATTGTCTAACCTTCTTGTAAAATATTTCTTTTTCATTACTATGGAGAATTGTATTCTTCAAGTACTTGAGTTTTTATTACTAAGTAATCAAAACATGAGGAAAGCACTCCTCTTTGAATTCTTTGCAATTCTCAAATGATCCTTGGAAGGAATTCTAAGCTTTTGGAAAAGATTCTCAAACTCGTTGCTTGATTTATGTTTATTTCCTTAGTGTCAAAGTAAACTATGAATATCACCTAAGGATAAGGTTTCTCATACCATCATGAAAGTTTGACATGAACGTGCATTTCTTTTTTATGTAATATTTATTCTTTTATGTCATTTCTTGAGTTTGAAACTATTGTCATTGTGATATCCTTCTTTGTTTCTTGTCTATTTTAAATATCTTCTTGTGGCCAACTTGGATGCATCTTTTGAAGTATATTGAAGGTCCAAAAGTCATACTTCACCCATGCCATGGTTCTTATGGACCAATATACAATAGCTCTCTATGAACACAAGTCCTTCTTCTTTGTTATTTAGGAATATTCTTGATTCTTTACTAGAAATGATGATTTGTTAATACCTTGAAATATTTCATGGATAAAGCTTTGCAAATAGCTTGTCCAAAATATTTCCAATATTCTTCTACAATTCAAGGTATGAATTGTAGAAGAAACTCAATTATACATTATATCCATCTATGAATCTTTGTGTATCATCAAGAAGATTGAATTTATACTCTTATCATTCAAGGAATGTTCTTTTAGTTCCTCACGGATGACAATGATCATCAATCTAACTCAGAGTATTAATTTGCTTCTTTGGATGCTTCTTTTAGCATGATACACCCTACTAAAAAGAAATGATCTTTGAGCATCTTCATCCTAGAAAAGGTCTAATACCTTAGACTCTAGCATACTTTAATGTTGAATCTTTTCAAGATTTATCTTTAAGGTATTCATTGAATGTTAAAGTATAGATGATACTTTATTCAAAATGACTTTTTTAATCCTAATTCCTTGAACCATTATGTCTTAAGGTCTTGAATTAGAATTACCAAAGTTTTGTCTTTTGAGATACTTGATGGATATCTTTCCATAATGCTTTCTCAAATTAATTTTTGTATCTTTATCTTTGAAATTATATTTCCAAGGTGATAGCATTCTTCAGAAAACTTCTGTCAAAGGACTTTGAATAGTTACGTTAAGCTCAATTCTATGGTCCTTTCATGATTCTCTCCAATTGTTTTCCTCTAAGTAGTTTACATAAAGTAAAACTTGGAAATACTTGTGTAATATTCCATACTTAAGTATAAATTTATACTTACTTTATGGAATAATTACATAAAAAATAATGACCTTAATTATTCTCATAATTTATGTGGCAACTATCCTTGTTTATTATCAATGAATTAAATATTAACTCTTTAAAGTTTATTTCTAAATGATTTATATTTCTTTCCCTTTTATTAATTCATCATCTCATTTTTATATCCATGCCTTATAATAATAAGATTTTCATGTAAATGATAGATAATGGTGAAGTAATCAAGTTCAGCTTGTAAACTAAAATCAAGATTGGCTTGTTTTAAATCTTTTTTTGAAGGTCTCATTACCTTCCAAATCAAATTCTATTCTAATTTCAACTTTAATTCTATATTTAATACCATGCATCTTTTCATGCATGCATAATCCTTTTGCTTGGATACATGCATGGTGTATACAAAGAAGCTAGCTAGTGGCTTCCTATCATGCATATGCATGTGCTTGCATGCATGTAGTTGCATGTTCATGCATGCCAAAGTTGACACAAATTTCCCTTTATACTAAGAATGTTTGTAATGCATAATCTTGACCAATCTCTTTCCTTTCCTTTTGATGCACAATCATATGAAAATATGTATTCTTGGTGCAATACCAACTTAAATATAATGAAACAAAAACTTTTACTATGCTACAAGAATTCATTCTTTGATGCACAAAACATTCTTTTAAAAACAGGCTCTTTTTTAATGCATGATAATGCATGTAGTGATAAAATAATTTCATCATCTTGGTCTAAAATTAGATTAATTTAATGAAATCTTTCTTATTTCAATGTTTTACTAAGATTAAGTTCAATATGATGAAACCAAAATCAAACAAGAACTAAAACCAAGCATCAACTAGAAAATACTTAGCTCTTTTCAAGCTTCTTCAATCCTTTGCTCCTTGGGAAGAGCCACCCTTATCCAAATGAAAAAAATCATGAATTCAATGTCTTTGCTTCAATGGACCCTCATCATCTTCATAATTCAAAGGTTAGCTCAAAATTTGTGGTTAATGTAGCTAGTAGAATCTATCTGTTTGGGGTAGATGTGGGTTTAAATCCCAAGTTAGTCTTTTTAAAGCTCATTGGTTTGAAAATCTACTCCAAAACTAAGGTTCTATTGTAGAGATACAAATTAATACTCTTCATATCAATTATCGGGCAAGCTAGGAGTTTTGCATGTTTGATTGGTCAAATGCCTCCTCGTCTAGGGTTCTCTTGTTCAATACATCCTTTGTATTGCCTTGGCAAAATTCTATGGATAAAGATATGCTCATAATATAACTACTTACATGTCAAGGACTCTATTCATTCTTTATACATGCTAAGCGTTCACTCCTTCCTTTTGTGGGATTCAAGGGGTGCCATGGGTGTTATGCCCTTCAATGTTGCTCTTAATTATTTCAAGTTATCATGGATTGAACTTCTTTTTTAAAAACTTATGTTCTATATCATTATTGTAGTATTATGGATATGCTAGGGACATATGGTCACCTTTTGATGCCGTTCACCACAATGTATGGTCATTGTCCACCTCCCCAACAATCTCACTTTTTTCTTACCTACACCCACTTTTCTCTTCCCCCACTCACCCACTTTAATCTTCCCCCCACTTGCCCATTTTCCTCTTCCTCCCACTCACCCACTTTTCTCTTCCCCCCACTTGCTCATTTTCGTTTTCCCCCAATTTTCTCTTGCGCTCACTCACTCTCTTTCCTTTTTTCCCCACTTGCCCATTTTTGGTTTGGCACCTCCTTCCCACCACTACCCCTTGAAACTTCGGTGACCCATAATTTTGGTTGTCCCATAATATTGGGCGACCCATAACCTTCAGCAGCCCTTAATTTTGGGCAAGGCATAATTCTTGGCTACCCTCTATATCCTAAAGGTCCCTATTTGGATGCGTGACCACAAGAACCACACAAAGTATACCGAGTGACCTCAAAGTCTTACAAATGTTCGAGGCTAATTGGTGAAGGGCAAGTCCAAAAGAGGTTACTCTCTCAAGGATGGTGAACCATGAGTAGCTTCTTTCTATAGGTAGCTGCTTCATGTTAGGTCTCCTATCAGGCCATTCCATGGTGCACATTCCATGTAAGGGGACCCAAGAATCATCTAGGATCGTGCACATGCACTCATATGGCCTCCTCATATCTATATAAGATGCTATTGAGCACTCATTTGGAAGGAATACTTTTAGTATGATTGTTTTTGTTCCGTTTACATATGTGAGAAAAGATCTAAAAAGTCTACGCCAATCATTTAGGCATAGTTTTTGCCTCTTCTATATCAAACCTCTCATCCATAAGTGCATCATGTAAATTTCTATGAGAAGCAAAATGATCTACATCATGATTTCGAACTTGTAAAGGCTGAGAAATCACCTCATTTGGACCAACACTTACTGTCCACCTAGGAAAAGAGGTAGAAAAGTGACATTCACATCGGTCAAGGTAATTGATGTATCCTTGGTACATGAAAGTAAGGGCTGAATTAGATCTTCCACAAAAACAACAACACAACTAAGTAGTTTATTAAGTGGATGATATAGAGGATAGCCTTTGCTTTCATAATAGTACCCAATGAAAATATATTTCACTCCTTTATCATCGATTTTTCTACATTTTTTTTCAAACACAAATGCATATGCCAAAAAACCAAAGACACATAGATGAGCAACAAATGGCTTGTGACCATGCGATACCTCATATGGATTGATTGATTTTAGTGATCTAGTGAGACACCTATCAAGTACATATGCTACACACATAACAACCTCAAGCCAGAAGCTATGTGGTAAAGCCTGACTTTTGAACACACACCTTGCCATTTCCATGAGGGACATGTTCTTTCTTTTAGAAACTCCATCTTGTTGAGGTGTATACAACAGTTTACATTGATGTTTTATCTCATGAACGCATTAAACTCAAGAGACATGTATTCCTCCCTTTGATTAGAATAAAAGGTGCCCATTTACATGTTGGCAGACTTCTATCCATGAAAACGAGCTATTTACAACCATGAACACTTCAAACTTTGCTTTCAATGGATAAACCCATGTATTCTTGGAAAATTCATCAATCAAATTCACAAAGTATAGGTAGCTCCAAAATAAAGTTGTCCGCATAAGACCAAAAGCATCACTATAAACAAGCTACAACTTATGAGCAACTCTAACTAAACCATCTTTTGGGAAGATGGAACCCAACTTTTTCACAAAACACAACCTTCATAGAAATGTTTAGAAGGTGCCTCAAGTTTGGGCATAGAGGATACCATTTTAGATTCCTATAGGCAAAGCAAAGTAGAAAAATTTAGATGACTAGAGCATGCATGCCAAAGCTTTGCCTCTGAGATAGCTTGAGAATCATGAACTACACATGCTAAATCATTCACAAAGTTTTCATAGTCTATGGGCTTATAAAACTAATGAAATAAAATTTCATGAGCAATAATAACATCACCATTGAAGAAACAATGAATTATACATCTTTGATACAAAAAATTGATAACCAAGACCTATCTTTGCTAATGCTAAGACTATCAACATATTTCTCTTGATCCCTCACATATATAAGGCATCTCACAATGTAAAAGAAATGTCATCAGAAGTAGTAAGAATGATTTTTTCAACTTGCATTACGGGATGGGAGGAGCTGTTAGCACATGTGACAGTATTCCCTATAGAGGCAGGCTCAAGTCGACTGAAGAAATTGCATAACGAGCTAATATGTTTGGTTGCTCCACTTTCAAAGTAGCAAACACCAACTTCTACTGTAGACACACTTTACTCATGACAAGATGGATTATAGCAACAAACAATAGTAAATGATCATTACTCATTTTGAACAAGATAAGTAGACTCTATTTTAGGTGTAGAGATCTCTACAAGAACCATTCCAATATCTTTCTTCTTTGCCTCTTTTGCAGTCAATTCGGGACAACTCTTTATGACATGATCATTTCCCATACAATATGTGCAAAACTATTTTTTATTTTTTTTCTTTTCATCTTTGTCTTCCTTCTTCAATTGTGTAGCCTTAGCATATTTTTGCTTACTAGTAGATGAGCCCCATTTACCTTTGCTCTTCTGACTAGCTAAAAAGGCTAAATCTGTAACATGCATAATTGACCTATTCTTCTTGGACTAATCTTCTAGCAACAAAACAAAGATGAGCTCCTCAAATGTTAAGGCATTTGGATTTCCTTTCATCATCAATCAAAGAGTAGAAGTAAAAATCTGATATGAACCTGGGAGACCATTAAGATTTGTGTGCAAAAGTGAAATATCTAGCAAGATTTCATCAATAGAGATCAATTTCTCCTTCAAATCCTTAATGTTATCAAAATTGTCCATAGAATATCCTTCATTCATATGCTCACACTCCAACTCTTTTCGGAGGTAAGCAACACAAGCCTCATTTCTTTCTTGGTACAATGTTGTGAGAGGATCCCAAGCATCTTTTGTTGTTTTATGGGAGCGAATATGAGGGATAATGGCATGTTTGATAGACAAGGCTATCCATTCATGTGCCTACCATCTGTGCCATCCCAAAGAATTTTCTCTACAATAAGTGCAATAGGAGCTGCATCATGACTAGGAAATTGAAGATCATCATCTTCAACACCATCTACATCATCTTCAATAACTACATTTATAGGTATAGAAGGACATTTTTCAGCATCCTATATAATATTCCACAACATCTTTGGTACCAATACATGACGCATCATATATGCCAACAATGGGTAATTAGTACCATCCAACTTATCCTCCACAAGCTACATATAGAATACATAATTGATTTCATCCATGTGGCCAAGGAATAACATATCTTCTTCAAAAACTAGAAGAGACAAAATGTTGATGCACTTTGTTGGATTGTTACTAGTCTAAATGACTATATGCTTACTTTATTTTAACACAAAGCTCAAGCACATGAATCTTGGAGCATATTCTTTTGGTAATATGATAATAATAAGCACATTAGGTTTCATAATGTACAGCACCAATTGGAAAATGAAAAGCATTAAGATTTTGAGAATGTTGAATATTTCTTCAGGCTGATAAAGCATCTACAAGATTAGTTGGCTCTAAATGGTGTTATCATAACATACGGAGATCTAGTTCAAAGAATTTGGCGCACTAATCCTAAAAAGAATGAATATTAATGACAACCCATGTTAGAAGTTCTTCTTTGCAATGCCGCTAGAATAAATTATGCGACTGAAGAATTGTGAAGGCATAAGTGATGTTACATTTTGAGAAAATACAGAGGGAAAAGGAACTTCTAATGGCTCAAAAAAGAATCCAATGAAGAAACGTTTACTAGTATATGATACTATTGTGAAAAAAAAATGGAAAAACATATGAGAGTATTGGAATGGTAAAATCCTCAAGGAAGATTTGGCCGTCCACAAACAACACGAAGCTTGAACATTGGGAAGATATGGAAGAGGAACTTTCATGCCAAAGCTTATGATGATGAATAATGGATACTTTATACGAAAGTGTCTTTCCATATTAGTAAGAAGGACTAGTATAGTTCTTTGACAACTCTACAAGAAACCATCAATGTAGTGGTAGAAAATAACAACAAATAACACTATACATGCACAATAAAATGAAACTTCTTGTCCCTTCTCTCTTGAAATTTACTTTAAGAAAAATGGTATAGAGATCTTGGATGCATTAAGAAGTATTGTGGGTAGAGGATAACAACAAGACAACATGTATGAGTTGTAGTTTCACTAAAGTAGATGAAGATAAAGATGTTTGTAGATTGTAGTACCAACAATCTAGTCAAGTTGGATTTCCTATACTGAAAGAGATGCAATGCATAAGGATGGTAGCTCATTTACCTATTTGGATGGCACTTGTAATGGAAACCTCAAGAAGGAGGTTTATGTATCTCAACCCCCACGTTTGATATGATAAATTCAAAAAATATGGTTTGCAAGCTTAGAATGCATTGTATGGCCTTAAGAAAGGTCCGAGACCTTTTTACCAATGAATAGGTACATTTTTTAAAAATTTGGGCTTTGAAAGAAGTATTGCATATGCTAACTTTCATGTTTTGGAAAAGGATAATAAGCTAGTTACTATCATATTTTGTAGATGACTTAATTTGTATAGAAGATCATTTAAACTCATATTTGAATCAATCTTGGAGCCGAGTTTGCAATGGAAAACTTAGATCAACCTCATTTCTACCTTGAAATTGAAGTTTGGAAAAAAGAGAAATGACATTTTCATTTCACAACAAAGTATGCAATAGAAATCTTGAAAGGATTTGGAATGGTGAGCTATAAAAGACTTAGTACATTTTTGGAGGTAAACCTTAAGCTATCTCTCGTTTTTCATTCTTAATGTAGATGCAAAGAAGTATTGAAATCTTGTTAAAATCTTGATTTTCCTATGCAAAACTAGACTACATATTTGCTATGTCACTGGAGTGTTAAGTAGGTTTGCCAACAAACCAAAGGAAATCCATTGTAATGATACATTCATATCTTAAGGTATAATGTAGGAATCTTAGATTTTTATATTGCTTACACTTCACTTGATACTCTTCAAGGATATTGGGACTATGATTGTTTGAAGCCACACTATTGAATTGTCTTACCACTAAAGGTGTGGTTTTCAGAGCAACTCTAACTAGTGTAATTAGGACTAAATAGGGTATCAAGTTGAGAAGAGCAACTTAGTGTACTGCAAGCACATGCTACACTTGAGACTGGGAAACTTGTTGAACTTAGCATCATATATTTGAATTCAGTAAAGCTATCTATGGTTGTTTGCTCATCCAAAATTATTAGTTCTAATATAGAAGCCAAGTAGGTAATCTATCCATTTTGGCAAGATCACATACTTCCTTATGAAGTGCATGACCTTTGAAGCCCCTTGTGAGAAAGAATTCCAATGTGATTCATATAGGTTCATGTATCCTAGTGAGGTTTAGTTTTCTACTATTGAATTGGTAGCTACAAGATCCTTAGGTTTGTGGGAATACATGTAAAGAGAGATGGATGCAATTCGAAGATGAGTTGGTGCTGCTACAACTAGCTTCACACTAGCCAATTGAGACTTCAGAGTTGGTTAGTAGAACCTTTGAGCTTCCTAAATCCAAAAAAAAAATCACCCCAGTGTTTTGGAACAAGTATCTCAAAAGCTTGAGTCAAGAGAGACTAGTTGCAAAATGACTAGCTCCCAAAACTTGATATGTTTGTACATACACTTGCTAGAAAAAATGAAGAGTGCTCTCAACCTAGTAGGAATTAGAAAAATTCCTTTTGGAAATACAAAATAGACTTCTATAGCTTGTGAATCCAAGTTAAAACACTTCAATTGATCAGCTGAGCTCTGAGAAAAATATTTAGCAAAATTTGGAACACTCTTGCCATTTTCGGGGCTCTATAGAGATTCAACCAGTGAGCAGAAAAACATAGATTTTCACAAACAATAAATCCAATGAGCATGACATTGTGTCATAAATTAGACTTGGAGAGCAATCCAATGCACTTTAAAACTGTGAAAAAGGTTATGTATAGCCCGAGATATGAGCTTTTGAAGTTATTGTTCTATATGAGTATAGTAGAGAATAAAACAGAGAAGTAAATGATGAATGTATACATTCACTGCCAATGAATACTTGCACAATAGGAGTAGAATGATAGAGCTATGGAATAAACTCTTAAATCTCTACAAACTAACATGAAGTGGGAACGAATCAAGCGCTCTAATGGCGACTTCCTTCTTGCTCTTTTTATATCTACTTTTGGAGGTAGTTTTGAATTTGAATTCAAATAACTTGAGCTAAACATGATGCTAAAAATTAGGAGATATTCTCTAGCTGATGGATTCATGGTTTTAGGTAGTTAGAGCTACAAATTTCCTTTTTACATCATGGATGACTTAAGCCATTCTTTCTTTTACAATTACAAGAGATAAAATATACTCTTTTACAAGAGGTGTTCATATGTCTACACATATGACTACAATTGATTATAAATCAAATCATATCAATCATGTAGGCTTGGGTAAAATGCACCAAGAGATCCCCCTCAAGCCTAAAATGCTTGTCCTCCAAATAAGTCTTCAATTTCCTTTGATTTGCTGCAAGCCAACCATCAACTTGAATGTACTTAATTTTGTATCATCAAGAGCTTTAGTCAACATGTCTGCACATTGCATATTTGTAGAGACATAGGATAGTTGAATATCCTTGATGATTAGCTTCTCCATTACATAATGGTAGTGGACTTCAATATACTTGGTTCTAGCATGGTATACCGGATTAGGTGCAAGATGTAGTGAGCTTGTGTTCACCAAAAATGTGAGATGTTGAAGAATGAAGTCCAAGATCTGTATATAAAGATTTTAACCACATGATTTCTTGAGTTGCATTAGCCAAACCACTATATTCAGCTTCAGTAGAAGATAATGCCACTGTTGGTTGCTTCTTGGATGACCACAAAATGATTTTTGAACCTGCAAATGATACATACCCAAATGTGCTTCTTCTATCATCTCTAGATCCAGTCCAATCCACGTCTGAGTAGGCCTTTCACTCAATATTTGAGGTAAATGGATAAAGAAAACCTTCATTCATGGTCCCCTTTGGGTAGCTCAGGAATCTCAATTGGGAGATTGTATACCAATTGTTATTGATTGTAACCCATCATGTGGGAGGTATATATCATATGCTCCTACTCGTATATTCTTTGGCATTCTTTACTTTTTTCACTAGGTCATATAAGCCATATTAGTCCTTATTTCGAGACTATTACTAATTATTTACTAATTGTTACCTTGGTGTTTATGTGGAAAAACAAATGGCTTTCAAATAATCTTGTATGTGTTTGTTATAATAAAACATATAGTGTCTTGGTGAACCGCAAAATTTATTGAAACCACCCATTTATTAAACTTTTAATCTTTGCTCTCTAGTTTTGGTGTTTTTTTTTTCATGTCTACACAAATAGATATAGAGGAGTATTTTGATGTCGTCCAAGAAGATAAGCCGAGTTGCAAGGAACTCAGAAGATCATCTTTAAATTAAAAGGACAAGAACCCAATGCTATCTTGTACGCAACAAGATAAGCTCAAACTGCATGGTGCATGTGCTTATCCCAATCTAATCATCTTGTATTGACCAGTTTTGTCAAAATTGTGTAGAGAACTTTGTTGAAACTCTCATTTTGATCGTTTGAATGAGGATGATATGGAGATGATTTTTTTTGGATAACCAAAATCTCCTTCATTAAGGCTGTTGTGACTTCATTGAAAAAATGAGTACATCGATCACTAATAATCTCAATGGGGAGGCCATGTTTGGTAAAAATTTGCTCATATGAGAATTTTTGCAGCTATTTTAGCTTCAACTTTTGTTGTGCCACGTGGCTCTACCCACTTAGTAAGATAATTGGTAGCTACTATTATGTACTGAACATGAGATCCTTTGGTAGGTGGCATATATAATAAATTCTATCCCCCATTATTCAAATGCACATCCTACCATCATTGATGTGAGAGGCATCAGATCTTGAGTGAATGGGTACTTTTTTCTTTGGCATGTATTACACCTACTCATGAATACAATCAATGCATGAGCTTGAGCATCCTTTCCATCCCATCTAAGTTGCTTTTGCATACATGGAGAAATCAAAGTCACTCTACTTGAATAAGGACTTGAATCAATGATAGTGGGTTGTGTAGTAGAAGAACCATGCGTCTCTTGCAGACATCCTCCACTACATTCCATAATTTCTTTTCAAAAAGAAATCTTCATCATGCAAGACCACATAGGATAGTTTTTCCTATCAATCTTATCCTTAGCTTGAAGCATGCCAAAAAAAAGTAATTATTTCTTTTCAAATAACCAAAAAACTTAAAAGTAGCTAGATATGAATTTTAACAAAAGTTGAAATACAAGCTAAAATGTAACTCACAATCTATAGCTCCATTGGCCATTTTGATTGAATGAATGGCTTCAAAAAGGGGGTAAATCCCAACATGGTTGAAGTTTTAGTCAAGAGCTAGACCTTGTACTTCTATGAATTGGAACCAATTCGCACCATTAAAAGTGAGGGAATATGAAAACATCACGTTGCGAAGGAGGTAACTCTACTCTAATACCATTATTGGGTCCAAATGAGTGCACACAAGAGTGTGAGAAAAGTAAAGTGAGATCCATAAATTTATCCCTAAGTACTATGTATCACCACATATGAGTATATCCTATACATGTGGCTTCTGAGTGTTTCATAGTTCAAAATTCCAACCAAGCTTTGATAGCTTGTGATTTCTTCAATTGGCTCTCCTTCATAAGCACTAAGCTTATGCTTTTTCTCCATAGGTGTACCTACACACTTGGGTTTTTCCATCTTGAACTTGATGAGCATGTCATGCACATACTTCCTTTGTGTGATGTATATATCTGAACCTGTGTAGATTAACTCCAATCCAAGAAAATAAGTGAGTGGTCCAAGATCACTTATTTTGAACTCCTCGTTCATTTGATTCTTTACCTGTTTGATTCCTTCAAGATCATTCCCTATGATAATAATATCATCAACATACACACATGGATAGATCACTTCAGATCCATTCCTCTTTATGAACAAAGAGGTATCTCCCTTGCTAGCTTTGAATCCTTGGTCCTACAAATAAGTCACCAATCTGAAATTGCAAGCTCTTGGAGCTAGTTTCAATCCATACAAAGGTTTCTTGAATTTTCATACATAGTTAGGATGATGTGCATCCTTGTTGGAACTCAAGGTCAAGCATAAAACATGGAAGCACATCAAAGAAGTGGACATAGAAGAAGAGAGAGCAAGTAGGGAGCTCTAAGAAGTGTATGTCAAATTTTCAGAAGAATCCCCTACAAAAATAGTGATTTTCATCACTAAAAACCATTGTAAATACCATTTTCTATTTTTGCAACTCCATTTTGTTCAAGCCAAGGAGTCCTTGAGCTTGAGGAGTATTAGAACTATCATCCTACCAATTTTCATAATTTTTAGACTTTCTTTGAGCCCTCAAATAAGCCCTGGAACCTAATTTTTAACTAGGCCGGACACTAGGTCTAAAAAGGGCCAAAACTAGTCAAAAAACTATAAAAAGAGCTAGAGAGCTCATTTTTGGGGTTAGCTTGTTAGAGAATAGAGCTTTGTAAGAGAACTCTTTTGGCAATCGAAGCTTTCCATTGTTCCTCTCTTTGAACTTACTGTGTGCGCGTGTGTGTGTATGTGTGTGCATGGTTGTGTGCTTTCACTCACGCACTTGTGCCTTCACTTGCTTGTGGTCTTCATACCGGTCCTCACGTCTCTACGGATTGACAAGTAAAGGAGGTGGTGCTTACGCTTGAGCTACACCAAATTTTGGCGCCGTTGCCAGGGAGAGAGCTTCGAGGATGAGCGTTGTGATGGTAAGATCGTAGAATTGCGACGTTGGAAGGTAAAAAAAACTATCATTTTTGTTCATTGTCTGATTTTTCTTCTTCATCTTCATCATCATCATCATCTCCACCTTCTTCCATCTTCTTCTTCATAGAACTTTCTTGTTTTTTAGTGCATTTTCATATCATTTTTCATGCATTATTGTGTGAGGAGTTAGGAGGTGCAAGGGAGAGCAAGCACTGTGTTTTTTCATGATTTTCTGCACATATGGAGCTCGCCATTGCCCGGCACTCAGAAATTTGAATTTCTCGCCAAAAGACACGATTCTATGATGAAAATCGCGATTCTGTGAAAAATTCAAATTTTTTTTTGAAAATCGTGATTTTCTATTTCTCGCATAAAAGCTTTCTGAAAGAAACACGATTCTGTGGTCATTCTCAGAATCGTGATTCTCTAGTTGTGCTCAAAATCGCGATTCTCTAAGTTTTTCAAAAACGCGATTCTTTGGTTGTGCTCAAAATCGCGATTCTCTAAGTTTTTCAAAAACACGATTCTCTGGATGTGCTCAAAATCGCGATTCTCACAAATCACGATTTTCAACCAAAAACACGATTGTGATCAAACATGATTCTCTGTTGGCAATCGCGATTTTCAAAAGAACACGATTTTCATGCAAAGTCATGATTTTCATGTCAAAAACACCACTTTGAGAAAACACGATTTTCAGTGGGCTCAAAATCGCGATTCTCAAAAACACGATTTTCATCCAAGGGACAAAATCGCGATTTTCAAAACACGATTCTCTTGAGATTCACATCATCGCGATTCTCTTGAGATTCATAGCATCGCGATTCTCATGAGATTCATAGCATTGCGATTCTCTTGAGATTCACAGTATCGCGATTCTCTTGAATTCACAGCATCGCGATTCTCTTGAATTGACAGCATCGCGATTCTCTTGATTTCAGAGCATCGCGATTCTCTTCAATTCACAGCATCGCGATTCTCTTGAATTCACAGCATCGCGATTCTCTTGATGTCACAGCATTGCAATTCTCTTGAATTCACAGCATCGCAATTCTCTTGATTTCACAAAATCGCGATTCTCTTGATTTTACAAAATTGCGATTCTCTTGATTTCACAAAATCGCGATTCTCTTGATTTCACAAAATCGTGATTTTTTCCAAAAGGTCCTGTTTGCTTGTTTTGACCCCCAGGAGCCTGATTTGACATAACTTTTTCATCCAAAGTCCATTTTTTGAGCTCTGTAGCTCGTTGGAAAGCTCATTTTGAATCCTACACGACCTCAACTATTTCTTTATAAGAATAATGTGTTGATTTTCAGATAGGATAATTTGAAGTTGACCCTCAGGTGGGACTAGGAACCCAAGGGGACTCCAAAGGATTTTGAACCATACCAAGGGGAAATTTTGGACTCTTAACCAAAGCTTATGAACCTGAGATCTGGTAGACACCTAGGCAAGGATAGACAAAGCATTAGATCTTCTCAGTCTAGTGTCAACCATACAGCTAAGTCTTGGGCACAACAACTAACTGATTGTCCTTACGTACTAAACTCTGACACAAGTGACTCAGAAATGTCTTTTAGCATGGGGAAACCTGCAGGTAACTCAGGCACTACCTATTTACAAACACGAGAAGGCCCCTATAAGACACAGTTGGAATATATTCGGACTAGCCGATTAGGTGCTCGCATCTATGAGGACGGCCTACGGCGATCAATGGTCCAACTCAAAAATCTAGATCAACCCTTTGGACTTGAACACCCAGTAGTCAAGTTCGAAGAGGGTTCATACATTGATAAGGAAGGAACCATGTATGTGGTCAGAGACCTACCAGATAGGACTGATGAGTTTGGAAATGTCATTCCTGAGAATGAGATAGGAGACCTAGAACAAGGAAATGTAGGACAAGGACCCCAGACTCCTAGAGGTAAGTCAATTTTGACCAGAGTGATCACTCCATGTTGGTAGTAGCCAGAGGTATAAAAGACGCGGAAGCATGTAAAGACAGAGCAGGGAGTCAGTCAAATCAATTTTTCAAAGATTTATGTTTTATAAATATTCTTCAAAACCTCCAACAGTGATTTTCATCACTATTGTAACATATGTAACATAGAAAAACCCTTTTTGTAATTCATAGCTCCATTTTGTGCAAGCCAAGGAGTCCTCGAGCTTGAGGAGCTTAGGTAGAATGAGTGTACAAATTTTGGTTATTTTTAGACACCGTTTACCCTTTCAAATAGCACTTAGGATCTATTTTTTAACTATGCCAGTCACTAGATGTGAAACCGGTCAAAACTAGTCTAGAATCTATAAAAAGAGCTAGAGAGCTCATTTTTGAGGTGAGTAAGAGGTTAGCTTGTTTGAGTAGAGAAGAGCTTAGAGCTATTTTGAGCTTGTAAGAGTGTTCCCGAGTAATAGAGTTGATTTCTCACCTTCCATTGTGTCTTGCTTGTCTCTTCGTAGTGTGTGTGTATGTGTGTGTGCATCTCTATGCTTCTCACCTTCACTCTCACTTCATCTCACATTCACGATCTTCATATCACTCCTATCTCTTCTGCGGATTGACATTAAGGAGGTGGAGCTTCTTAACATGGTTCTCACCATCGTGCTAGAGCAACACCAAATTTGGTGCCGTTGCCGGGGATCGAGTCTAGGACGAATGTGTGATGGTAAGAGTATAGAAAGAAGTGGCATTGGAAGGTAAAAATTTCAGTTTTTGTTGTTGTTTTTACTTAGTTTTTGGTGTTTTTCACCTCTCCCATACTCCATCTTCATCACGGCATCATCATCTTCCACTCCAAAAAAATAAGAAAATTCACCATATCCACCCATTCTCCTCATTTCCCCTCATTTGTGCATGTGCGAGAGAGAGAGAGAGCTTTTGTGATTGCGTGTACTTGTGTATTTTTGAGTTTTCTTGCAGGTACAGAGCTCTAGAGCATCAGGAAAGCTGCAAAAAGGTAAGAAATGTACTCTCTGTCAGAAATTGCCGACTGTGTCAGACCATCGCAATGGCCTGCAAAGTTCAGAATTTGAGGTAGGTGACCACACCAGCGTGTAGAGCACACTTGCGCACATAGAAATCCACAAACGCATCTTGAAAATTTGCATTTTGGTGGACCATCACGATTGGCTCAGACCATCGCGATTGTGTCACACCATCGCGATTGGCTCACGCCATCACGACGACTCGGCCGGACCATCGCGATGGTCTCCTACCATCACGACGGCTCACTTGAGCCATCGTGACGGTTCACTTGGACCATCGCGATGATCTCGTCGATCCCACGCCATCGCGTCGATGCTGCCACGTGGCAAGCTAGACCATTGTGATGATACCCTCATACCATTGTGACGCCTCGGCATTTGAACCATCGCGATTGGCTCACGCCATCGTGCTTTGTGACCATCGCGACGGGCTCACGCCATCAAATTGTCCCATTGACCTACGTCATCACGATTGCTCATCGATTGGACCATCGCGACGGCTCATTTACACCATCGTGATTGTTCACATTCACCCCATCGTGATCATTCAATTTCAGATCATTGCGACTGTTCGCTCCATCAGACCATCGCGATTGTGCCACGCCATCGCGACCGTTCACCTGGACTATCGCGACGGTCCTAGACCATCGCGATCATCTCAGACCATCGCGATTGTCGACCGCAAACGCATTTTTAGGGTTTGATTTTTTGGGCAGATTTGGGGCTATTTTTTGAAAATTTTTGGATCATTGCACTCATAGGAGACCCCTTAGCTCATATTTGAAGAAAAACCTGTTTGTCAGTTTTTACCCTCGAGAGCCTGAATGCTCATATTTTTTTCATCCGAAGTCTGTTTTTTGAGCTTAATAGCTCGTTAGAAAGCTCTTTACGAGGACTACGTGACCTCAACTATTTTTTTCAAAAAGAATACATTGATTTTTTGAGAGGATATTTTTGAGGTTGACATAGTTGGGACTAGAAAGCTATGAAGTTTTTGGGCAAAAGGGAAAGGACCTTTAAGGGTGTATATACTCAAGTGCTTGATCATCCATTTGTGAAATTGGTCTAATATTGGATTTTTCCAGGTCTAGCAAGGGCAATCAAGGGCAAACAAAGCAAGGCAAGGCAAGGCAGTGAAGAACGCAGGGCTTGGGAAGTGCGGCTTCTTGGGCATCAAAGCAACCAACAAAGCTGACTTGAGGTTGGAAGATTACTCAACCCCCTCAGTCAATTATTAGCTTAGGCCAAAATGTTAGCATTGTGGATTAAAGACGATAGGCATGCCTCAAGTGCAAAAGATCTAATATTTTCAAGTTCAAGACTAAAGTAAAGGTGTGTGATACGAAAACCCTAAGGGAAAGAACCTAAGTCTGACGGAATGAGAACTCAAAAGTACCATAGAAAGTCGAATTCCTGACGCATACATTGAGACGAGAATCTAAAGGAATTTAAAAATAACCAAGAAAGAACAAAGAATCATTGACGATCAGAGTGTGTACTGAGTGTGCAAGGAAGAAAATTAATGAACCTTAGATCGGGCAAACATATAGGTAAGTCAGACCGACGAAGCCTTAGATCATCAGAAGCCAGCGTACGAACTACTGCATGATTGTGGGCACAACAATTGAACACTAGTTATCCATACGAGAGCTCAGATACGAGTGAATCGGAAATGGCATTTAGCACAAAAAGACCGGAAGGAGGGTCAAACGTTGCATATTTAGAAAAACCAGAAGGACCCTATAGAACTCAGTTAGAATTTCTCCGAACCAACCGCTTAGGTGCTCGCATCTATGAGGATGGTTTTCGAAGACAAGTAGTACAAATGCACAACCCTGATCAACCCATTGGATTGGAACATCCTGGGGTGAAATTTGAGCGAGACGCATACATAGACAAGGACGGAACAATGTACATCTTAAGCACGGAGCCAAACAATACAAATCAGTTTGGTGTAATTCAGTTGGAAACGGAAGCGAGATCACAAGGAAAGGAACCATTAGAAGAACCTAGAACACCTAGAGGGAAATCTGTACTGACACGAGTACTAGTTCCAGATTGGACCCCTCAAGATAACAGAAGCATAGAATTGTTCGTGAATAAAGAGACAGACGAAGCATTTTGGAGGTACAGAACGGAACAACCTAGTGAGGTAGGCTCCATCATAATCTACAAGTTCAAGGACCCAGATGCACCTGGAAAGGTTGTATACCTGGAAGAGACTTCAGAAAGAGTATTTGTGGTGCCAGACCACGCTAGAAATACATATACATGGAGAGGCGAATTAGTATTCCCTCCATCTCGAGCAAACATAAACGCGAGCCAACAAGGGGCAAGAACATCCTCAGCCCATGGCATGCAAAGAGAAGAACAAAGAAAGACTGGAAGTAAGCTTCAATCATCCCATAGGGAGAGATAGAACCACCATAAACACGGACAGAGTGGATAGACAAGGAGAACCTAGAATGCCAGGTGGTAGAGATGATTTTCCTCTACCTAGACCACGTGAACATGCAAGAATACTAAGACCCACTCAGTTAGTGAAATCCATGAAAAACTACTTTGATGGGACAGGAGATCCCTATGACCATGTTGCGGAATTTAAGCAAGTACTAAGAGTAGAGCAAGTCGAAGACATGTTCACGCAATATAATGCATTTGGACTAACGTTAAAGAATACAGCTTTAACTTGGTTCCAACCTTTGCAACAAAGGCAATTTAGAGACATCCATCACTTTTTAGAATCATTCATCACTGAATTCTCTAAAAGTGGGATCAGACATGACACGTCTTCGTTGATTCATAGCTTTAAACAAACCCCTCAGGAAATAGTAAGATTGGTAGGACGTAGGTTTAGACAATATGTTGAAAGATGTCTAGTACAAGAGTTACCTTCATAGGCCAAACAAGTATCGTTATTTTTAGATGGCCTGTTGAGCTCTAAACTACGCTCCTATGTGTACTTGAAAGAACCTAGAACACTAGAGCAATGTGTAAGAATTTGTATAGACATTGAAGATAACTTAGGAGACGAGTTGGAACTCTCGAAAGTCTATAAGGACTCAGATTGTTCCTCTCTAGCATCCACAAAATTGTCCAGCTCAATAGAGGATCTGGCAGAGAAAGTGACCCAGAAACTAGGAGTTTCTAGTAAACAGATGCCTAGGGTAACAACAAACAAGCGTTGTTACACCTGTGGTGGTGATCATATGGCAAATGTGTGCCCCAATGCAACACAACCGCAAGCCAACCCTAGTGGCCAATACTGTACAATTGAGAGAAGATACACAAATCACACGGCTCAAGACTTCCCTTATAACAAACAAGCAGTGAGACAGAACTACCCACAAGCATACCCGCAGCCAGGTAGGTATCAAGGCCAATACAATGCTCAGCCTTATTACTATAGACCTCGTCCAAACTACCCATATCAGGCTCAACAAAGACCTCAACGTGTTTTAGCTCAGCAGCCATCCCCACCAGCGAATGTCATCTCAGTTAAACACGCTGCTGCAGAAGAGAACCTAAGTAGGGCCTTAGTGCCTTCTTCACCTTTGATCATAGAGAGTGACCCGAACTCAAACAGTTTTGACTCTACTCATGTAGATAGTCCATCCGCTTATTACACAGAGTCACCAGAACACATAGAGACTTATCAGTATGATATTCCACCATTGGAACCTAGTTGGGAGCCCGACTACGCTCATGTGATGTACACAAATCCAAACCCACGGCCCCAATTGAGACAACAAAGACCACAGAGCCCTAGAGGACCATGCTTTAGGTGCCAAGGAGATCACTTCATAAAAGATTGTCCATATCCTCCGATATCAGGACAATCACAATACTATAATATACAAGGCTTTTGTGCCGATTGTGGCAAAGAGCATATCATAAAAGATTGTCCTAAGAACCCTGCTAATGCTTCAAATGTGACACCAATCAATGTGATAGGTATTGTAAACAACGCAGATGGATCCAACCCTACATACGTGCCTATCCAAGCTATAACCAGAGCCTAGGCGCTCTTACAGAATCAGCAACACAATGAGGAGAAAACAACCGGAACTAGTGAAGTTGCAGAATCTAGCAGTAAAAAGACCAAGTCTTGGAAAGATTCCAGAGAAAGGATTAAGAGAAAGTGGAGTAAGAAGATAACTGAGTTGGAAGGAAGTCTCAAGGAATCTAGAGCCAAAATCCTAGAATTGACTTCACAGGAATTGAATCAAGAGAACCTAGCTTAGAAATCAGGATCAGTTCTAGCAGAACTCATACCAAAAAATCTAGACATGATGTTTTGTGCGTATCAAGCGAGATTAAAAGAAGGACCTCAAGTAGCGGAAATGAGTAAGAACTACCCTCGAGCAGACCTAGAAATTGAGAGGACTAAACTTTGCATGAAGATGGTAGAATTAGCACAAGCAATGTTCGAAGCCTCTAGATATCTAAATTGGAATAACATGGCAAAACCGAAACTACTCTTTCAAGGACTGATGGAGAGGCTAGAATACTTGATTGAAAGCAAGGAGAAAAAGGATCAGCATAGGAACCCTACTGTCCCAGAGACACAGGAAAGGAATGCACCATCCCTCTCTCAAGTACCCAATACGGAAAGTGAAGACAACCTATCTTCCATACATAAATATTCACATGAATTTTTGAGAGAAATGCAAGAAGAAAAGTGGAGAAAAGAACAAGGAACTCATCCTCCTATTCAAGAAATAGACGATTTGCAGGAACAATTTCCCCAAGACATTCTCTCTATTTACGATGATGTAGAGGAAGAACAACTGAGTGAACACATAGGTTTTGAATCCAACTCTTTGCAAGAATTACCTCTGTTCACAGGAGCTTGGGAAGCTAAGTCTATTAGTATGAGAGCACCCACGATAATAGTGAGGAATGAAGAATCAGTGATCCCTAGAAACACGGAAGTGATAAAGAATACCAAAGTACAATGTAATCTCACCCTAGAAGAGTTGTTAAAGGTAAAACCAGAACTGTGGAAGCATGTAGCAAATCAATTCCCTGAGCTTGCTACTACTCCCTCACAGATAGGAACACACAAAAAGGTACCAGAGATACCCGTAGAAAAGATCGGAGATGTAACTGAAGGAGAGGAAGGTAACACTTATCTTCCAATAACCCATCAGGGCTACACCACAAAAGCCATCTTAGATTCAGGAGCCGGAGTAGCTATCACTACCACCGCTTTATGGAAACGTTGGGGTAAGCCAGCATTAAGACCTACCAGGATGAAGCTACAAATGGTTGACGGACATATAAAAAAACCATTAGGCTTACTAGAAGGCATATCTCTCACCACTTGTGGTGTGGAATTTGAGCATACCTTTGCCATTTGTGATTTTAGTAAAGATCATGCTTACGAGATGATATTAGGATGACCATTCATGCATCAGTTGCAAATTGTACAAGATTGGGGAACTAATTCTTTGTACTTGCAACATTTAGGAGTGACTACTAAAGTCAATCTTAAGGACTATTCACATCAAGATGTACCCCCAATACAATGGAACACCATCCATAAGACACAGGTAGAAACGGAATCGATACACTCATTAGAGTCAGACCCCTCATGGTTACATGAGGATACTCATTTATGGATGTGTAAAGTAGCGAAACAAGAGGAAGAACGGTTGGAAGCTAGGACCTTAGGTTCATAACAACATCCACGAACCCTTCAAGACCCAGCTTACACACCTGTAGTATTTCCAGACCAAGAGTTTGAAGCCCATGGTTGGGTAGAAATCCTAGCAACCATGGATGTGGCCATCAATGAAGAACAATGGACACCCCACTGTGACGAGGATGGCTATGACATATCAGTCTTCACAATAGAGCCAATCATGTGTGATTCAGTTTTAGAAGAATGCGAACCTAACACTAATGCATTTGAGGATGCGAGTGACTTCGATTTAGAGTCAATTATTATGGACTCACCCTTTGCATCAGAAGAAGAATATTTCTACGAAGTAGAGACTTACCCTCAGAGACGAGAAGAACTAATGAATGATGTGAGGTTAACCACTCAAGTGACCACTAAAAGTGAAGGTAAGAAAAGAAAGAAGAAAGAACCGTGTTAGAAGAAGAAGAATCTTTGTTTGAGGTTCCCAAGAACTTCAAAAAGTATGAAATAGAAGATAGAAGAATAATCGTACGAATGCCTAACAGAAAAGATGACGTCAGAGAAGTATATGATAACCGAGATAAAACCAAGAAAATCATAGTAGCCATAGAAGGAGAAGAAGAAAAATGTACATACATCGGGCATGATTTGACGACTGAAGAAGAAGAAGAATTAGTCGCCCTATTGTGCGAATATAGAGATGTGTTTGCATGGAGTTACAAAGACTTGAAAGGAGTAGACCCTGATATATGTTCTCATAGAATCCCTATGACTCCAGATGCAAAACCTACGAAACAGAAGCCATGCACGTATAATGATAATTACGCTGCGAAGATTAAAGAGGAAATAGATCGTTTGATAGAAGCAGGATTCATTTACAAAATTGAGCATACCGAATGGGTATCCCCCATTGTGGTCGTGCCCAAGAAGAATGGAAAATTGCATGTGTGTATTAACCTGAAAAAAGTTAATGCCGCCACGATTAGAGATAGTTATCCTCTTCCTATCACGGAACATTTATTGGAAAGGGTTGCGGGCAAGGAAATTTACAGCTTTCTTGATGGATTCTCAGGCTATAATCAAGTAGCCATTGCTCCAAAAGATCAACACAAGACGGCTTTTGCCACGGAATGGGGCATATTTGCATTTCGTGTAATGCCATTTGGCTTAACAAATGCACCCGCCACTTTCCAGCGACTCATGTGCCATGTTTTTAAGGAATTCTTACGCAAGAATTTGGAAGTTTATGTCGATGACTTATGTGCTCATTCAAATGTCAGACAGACGCATATCCCCGAGTTAAGACAAATATTTGACAAATGTCAAGAATATCAGGTTTGTTTGAACCCAGAAAAATGTGTTTTCATGGTTAGACAAGGCAAAATTCTAGGACACATTGTGTCAAAGAATGGAATTTCTACAGATGAAGAAAAAGTGAAGGTGATTGCAGATCTACCTAGGCCAAACAACGTAAAAGAGGTACAAGCATTTATGGGACATTGTGGTTATTATAGACGATTCATAACATTTATGCAATTATAGCCAAGCCTCTGTACTTTCTTTTGACCAAGTTTGAATGGACAGATGAGTGTGAGAATTCATTCAATGAACTTAAACGACGTTTGTGCTCAGCACCTATATTGACAACCCCGGATTGGAGTAAGCCATTCCATGTACATGTGGATGCATCCAACTATGCCATAGGATGTGTGTTAGAACAACCCACGAATGAAGGTAATATAGATCTCCCTATAGCTTACGCAAGCAGACATTTGAACGTAGCAGAAAGAAATTACACTATGGAACGAGAAGGATTAGGAATGATCTACACGGTAAAGAAATTTAGGCATTATTTGTTGGCAAACAATTTCAAATTCTTTACTGATCATCAATCATTGTTGTATTTAGTCAACAAGCCATGTAACACAAGACGACTAATACATTGGTTTCTATTACTCATGGAGTATGACTTTGAAGTAGTAGTCAGGAAAGGAAAGACACAACTCAGAGCTGACCACCTATCGAGACTAACCTCAGGAGAAGCTCCTCAAGGAGTAGTGGATGAGTTACCCGATGCATATTTGTTTAACCTTGAGATAGCACCAGAATGGGCTAAGCTGATAGTCCCTATTCTCACACATGGACCCAAGAATCCGAGGATAAGGATCAAGGAAGGAGAGATTACCAAGTCACAGAGATACCAAATCATAGCAGGAAGTATATATAAACAGGATAATCAAAAGATTCTTGCTTGTTGTGTAGATGAATCAGAACATGCGAATTGGTTGCAATTAGCACACATAGGTGCATTAAAGCAACATCATTCGAAACATCGTACATTGCAGACTCTGCATAGACTAGGAGTATATTGGCCTTCAATGGAAGCAGATGTCTACAAGTTGTGTAAAGAATGCCCTATTTGTTGTGAAAGACCACCAGTAGAACATGCTACATTATATCACATGTCTCTCACACCAGACTGGAGTGAACCTTTAGTGACATACTTGAGGACGAACACATTCCCTCAACGAATGACCTTAGCAGGACAACGCAGTCTAGAGTAGGAAGCTCAGGACTATTCACTTATTGGCGATAATCTATACAAAAGAGGAAGAGATGGATACTTAAGACAATATGTTCATGAAAGCGATTATCTCAGCATACTAGAGACTGCACACCAAGGTGTTGCAGGAGGTCATTTTGGACCCGATAGGATAATTAAAGCTATCCTCTTTGCAAGATTATGGTGGCCCACTCTTCACATGGATGCACATACCTATGTAAAGAGATGTGATGTGTGCCAAAGAACTCAATTTCCTACTCGCAGAGATGAAATGCCATTGAAACCCATGATGGGAGGACGTGCATTTTCTAAGTGGGGTATAGACTTTGTAGGACCCATTAACCCCCCTGCAAAAGGTACACATGCTGAATACATTATTGTTGAGACAGATTATCTTACCAAATGGGTAGAGGCAAAAGCCACGAAAAAGAATGATGCACACACGACTGCAAAATTCTTATTTGAAAATGTCTTTACAAGATATGGATTGCCTATGGAGTTAGTGAGCGATCGAGGAACTCACTTTGTAAACCAGGTCATTGAATATTTGTTACAACATTTTATGGTGATTCACAAGAAATCCGCACCATATCATCATCAGGCCAATGGTCAGGCTGAAAGCACTAACAAGATCCTTTGTAACGTACTGACGAAACTCGTGAACAACAAACGTTCAGATTGTGACAAACAGTTACACCACACTGTTTGGGCATATCGAGTGGCCTACAAGACCGTACTCAATGCAACTCCCTTTCAGATGGTTTTTGGTCAGAATGTTGCGCTTCCTTTGGACTTCTTGATACCGACCCTTAAGGTTGCACATGAACATCAGTGGACCGGCCATGAATTATCAGCAAGAATAATGGACTTGGAACGATTAGGTGAAACCAGGCTGAAAGCAGTAGCAGGAATATATGCAGCAAAGAAGCGACAGAAGGCATATTTTGATGCACATGTGAAAGATAAAGGCTTAAAAGAAGGAGATTTAGTTCTAGTATATACGTTGAAGCAACACGCACAGAAATTAGAAAAGTGAGGTTGTGGACCTATGATCATTAACAGACTCTCGACAAGTGGAGCAATACAGTTAGCCACCTTAGAAGGAGACATAATGCCTAACTACATTAGTGGCTGTAGAGTCAAGTTATATCAGGAACCTCTTACTGAGGATATGCTCAGACGACTCACATTGGCAAAGAAGCGTAAGGAGGAAGAAAATAGAATACGAGCTGAAGCTCAGGCAGAAGCTATAGAACGCATTAAGCGCATGAAGCTAAGAAGACAAGGACTAGGGAGAGACTAGTATAACCATCTGGAAACATCACCCAGATATCCCATGGCCATGTGTCAAGTAAAGTCAACCACTCATCCTAGCATAGTGGACAGGAGACCATTCATTAGAGTCAGGCTAGAGCACGGCAACCCTTGCCAAGAACTCAGGGCTTTAATTGACTCAGGTGCTGCAACTAGTGCGATTAGATGGTCCCACTATAAAGATTGAGGAATAGAAATGCGGCCAATTGAGGCATACCTCATAGGGCTAGGAGGCATGGAAACCCCTTGCATGGGTGAGGTGGACCTTCCTATCCTCATAGACGAAGTGACCTTGACAGTGAAGCTACTGGTGTGCCATGACGAGGACCTGATAGAATCCCTAATCCTTGGCCAAGATTGGCTATACGATCACGCAGTGGACCTAAATCTTAGACAAGGCTCCTTGCAAATTGGAACCTTAGATCAGAAGCGAGTGATACCGCTTGACCTCCCTAATGGCTTTCCGACTGAGGTATGTAACCCTAGACCCTATGAAATGCATGTGACGGAAGACCGGAAGATCTTTGGTCAGATCAGTCATCTTATGTCTACACCAACCCACGCGGGCTTGACGATGGACAATTATCAATCAGAAGGACGTGAGGAGATTTTACCTTGGGCTTCCTGCAAATTAGAAGGGGCAACCGCCCAACCGCTTGGTCAAATGGACACCATCAGCGGTCAAATGGACACAATCAGCGGTCAAGTGGGTTACATCAGCGGAGAAATGGGGACGATTGCAGGTCAGGTGGACTGCATCAGCGTCCACATGGGCAAAACACCTTGCGGTGCCCATCCTTCCACACTTACTACGGACTGGCCTAGATTAATAGTAAAAAACGGAGCACTTCCTAATGGGCAGGTTTCGCAAGTGTTGGACCTCCCTTCTTTTCCAAAACAGAGTGTCCCTCCGACCTCTCAACCTCAACCACAAAGGATTCAACCACGACGAAGGAACCCAAACCGACGACAATATCAGACAACCCAAAGAAAGCAGCAGTATCAGTATCACAAAGCAAGAGGCACAAGACAAATATGGGTGCCAAAAGGACAAAAACCACCGACAGATTTCAACAACGCAGACGAAGCGCAGAAGAATTCAAGGCATAAGCAGAAGCAATATCCAAAGCCTCTTTGACCTTTTTCTACAAGTTCGAACATTCGACATATTTGGATCGCCAAGAAGTACCTTATGAATAGACCCACACCCACGCAAATTTGGGTACCCAAACAGTGTATTATATCTCAACCCTCAAGCCATGTAATATATACCCCTCAGAAATCTCTTCAACCCCCAGTACCACCACATCCGATATCATCTTTTGTCCCCCCGCAGATACATATCACCCGTTCACAAACTCTTAGGAAGTGGATACCGAAACATATCCAGAAGTCTTCTCCTAACCCATTGTCTAACCTAACTCCCAACCCTACTAATCTACAACCTTGTAATAACTCATTCATGATTGAACCTTGTATAAATCCACACACTATAACCCACCAACACTTGTAATAACACCTCATCAAGAAATTTATGCATCATCTGAAGCATGTAGGTGTCTAGAGACCTGCATTAGCTCTGCAAAAATCATTGCATCAATCACTTCACAACACTTGGCTACACGGGTTACACATCGGTTATGGAAAGGGATTGCGGTCTCACTTTAATGGGATCATAATTAATTTCCATACTAATGTGCTAATCTTTTGTAGCAGATCTTTTCCATTAACACGTCAATCATCATGCAAACCGAAGAAGGACCATCTGAAGCTGGAACCAGTATACCCAGGGTTACTATTGGTGATTTACTTGCTGAGCCCCATCCGACGGCTCCACTGCCAGAATTTCAAGGTTTCCCAGGACCCATGCCTATTGAGGATCCTCCTAGAGGGTATACTAAGAAGATTCATCGCAATTCTCACTGGTTTCAAGGGCTAGCAGGACCATTGGCGAATGCTGAGTTTATATTTGAGGATAATTTGACTTTTGATGACCGTACCTGGGGTAAATATCAGTTTTTCTCAAGAGAGTTTGAAGGACTACAGAACACACAAGACTTAACGCATATTTGGGCAAGAGCCGGCTTCACAGAGTATTTCAATGACCCTTTGCCTAAACCAGACTTCTACAGATGCTATTATTTAGTCACCACTTTGACAGCTTCTAAGAACAAGGATCTTCCCGGCACTTCTATTTTGCCATCCTTAGTGAACGATCCACCATATAAAAGATTTTATCTTTCTAAAGATTTGATTCGAGCTACCATCAAGATTCATGGAACCCACACGCCCACAGAGCGAGAAAGGTTAGTTCCAGACCCTATAAAACGTGGGGACGTTACAAAATGGGAAGAGATTTCGGCGATCACACCTTAGCTTTCAAAACCACTGCGGATATGTATGCAGCATTTTGCTTTCCCCGCTCAGGAGAGATTCACAATGCCTCACAAACAAATATGGTTCAGTTTGTATTTATCATGTATTGGACCCCAGACAGTTGATCTAGCTAGCTGGATCATTGACCACTTGTATCTAGCTCAACACAGATGGGAAAGAAAGAAGGTTATCAATGGATGTTGCGCCCTCACGCGCATCGTATATATGTGTTTGGCCTACGATTTACCTATCGAGAGAGCAATGACAAGCGAAGAGCTGAAAGCATTCAAAGGGAAAACGAAGAAAGCTAGGAAGCCTAGCAAAGGACGAGCAGGAAAGCACATGAGAGGTACTATCCCATGCCTACAGGTCCCAGAATCACCGTCACTGCAACCCTCTCTAGAACAGTCTCCTACTGAACCCCCTGTACAACCTATTCGCATACGGTTATCAAGACCGGTTATAACGGAGGCCACCACTAGCACAGTTGCTCCTCAAGTAGCCACAGTCCCAGGACCTACCACCACTACAGCAGAAGTTCCCACCACTATTGGTACGGAAGCTTTTTCTTTTCTGATACCCAACCTGGAAGCAGAACCCCTAGACACGTTTGATTTCGAAATGCAAGATGCTTTCTCCAGTGAATTTCAGTTCTCAGAAGAACATATATTTTCTCAAGAATACGAACAGTCAAGCTACCCGACCATGCCTCGAGACCAAACACAAGGACAAATAGTATCTAGTTCCGAGGACGAAAGAACAGAAATCGATGAAGATGATGGCGATGACGAAGCCAGCCAGGGCACTCATGAATCCCAAGAGCATGTACAGACAGATGAACAAGGACAGCACACGGACACCCAAGGTGATACCAGTACGCATGAAGATGAAACCTTTGAAGCAGCAGCTTATACGCTAGCCATCAAGAAGCTACATCGCACCATGGAAATAGTTTGGGCGTGCAAGAAATTGACTAAGGAGAGTCAAGCACTTATAGAACAGGAACTTGTCTCAGGCAGATTCGAAGAAGTATACATCAGAGGCTTCAGAGAACTTGTCAAATCAGTGGGATCCACCGAAGCCTTACAATATTTGCAGAGGAAACCGTTACCGCAATATGATCCTCGTAGAATCTGTCTACTAACCAAACCTGATGAATACATTCGGGTACCCATAGGCGGTCAATCTTCAGAACAAGCCAGGGAAGCACGTCTCGTCCTTGAAGGCTCATTGGCAGAAGACACCATTATCATAGACTCCCCACCCTGTACTACTGTTGTACATACCACCACAATTGTTGAAGTACCTACCACCCCAACCGCTCCTCCTTCACCTCCCATCCATCCAGTCTCCCCCATACACCCTCCTTCTCCTCGAACATCCACCTTATTCAATGGCGAAGTAGCAGAAGCCCTTGTAACATCTATTCCTCTCACCATGTCCACACCCACTCCACCTAGTCTACCTCCTAGGACATCTACCTTTCCATCTAGTCCCTTTCTTCCTCCATCCTTCCCATCCTTCCCTACACCCCCAAGACCACTATTTCCATTTCTAACCCCGATGACTTTTTCCGCTGTATCACCTCCCCGACCCACCGTCATTCCTCTTTCCCCTTTCCACCAAGCAGCATTAGAAAACCCCTCTATAAATTACTCTTCAACCTTTGTAAACCCTGTATTTACACCCACGCAAGCACCCACGATCATACCATTATTCACGATCACCGCACTTGACACCACATCCAATGACATGGATATATCACCGTCCACCGCACCACCACTCACTTCATTCATGGCACAACCATACATAGGCACACCACAATTTTCCACAATCACCACAGCATCCACTTTCCCACCCCCATTCCCCATTCCCTTTACATCTACACCTACTGCATCTTCACTTAGCACACCATTAATATTATCACCCACTGTAGATAATGCATTTCGACAAATGCTCACCTGTATGACTCAAGTAAGAAATGAGTTCACATCTCTTGGAAATAATTATCAGCAGCTGCAGAGGACAACCAATGATTTACAATCGCAGCTAAATTCACTGACCATCGAGAATGCCTCCCTAAACACCAGATACCAAGAACTCCGAGAGGCATACCACAAACTAGAACTAGAAAGTGAAGAGAAAACCAAAGAGGCCACTACTGGTCTTGATAATTTGTTAAGGGCACAAACCATTCGTAATGCAACGTTAACACGAAATATGGGATTACTTAGATGACACTTGGCAGCCGCGAAAGAAGAAAAACAGTGCTTACAATAACAAAATAGAGAGAATCTAGAAGCTGCCCTAGATCAACCAAACCAACCATTAAGCCCCAGTCGCTTCAAGGCCGTGCCCTCAGAATCTATGAAAATGTTGTTAGAAGATCATGTCAGATTGTTAGATGAATATGACAGCATGAACGACGAGTTTCAGAAGCTCAAAGATGAACACAAGATATTACAGCTAAAAGCACCAGTACAACAAGGACTACCAGCTCCTGCGGACCCATCTCCTGACATCCTAGAGGAACTCAACGCTTTACGGGCCCAGGTATCAACGCTCCAATCACAGATAGCAGTATATGAAGCACCACCAAGGCCAGACTCCCCACCGGAACTACCAGCCGAGGAAGAAACAGTCACTATTCCAGTGGAGGAAACTTTCGAAGAAGCATATGAACCCCAACCCATCCCAAGCGGATGAGTCACGGCTGAAGGCCAGACGACTTTTGAACTTCCAACTCCCGCATGGATGAAGACGATAGAAGAACTGGGAAAAACCCACTCAGCACGGGTAGAAGCGCAGCTTCACGCCATGGCAATGATTGAAGAACGCATTTTACAGTCCCCATACTTTGCTCATTTGGCCCCTCGCAGATACATATCAGGGCATGAGCTATAGTATAAACCATATTTTATGTTAATGGCGGAATATCAGTTGGCCATAGAGAAAGAAACAAGAAAGAAACCCTCTCACGCTACTCAGTTTGAGCTTGACGATTTGCCAACAGATGCGTAGCAAGGAGAAATCTATCAACCAGAATGGTGCAAGGATCTCTTATAGAAATATCCTGAGATGATGAGTACATAGGCCAAGGCACCACTACACTTAAAGTACAACCCATGTTGGGGACCAGTGCCACGTCGCCGCTCCTGGAAGGCATTTGCGATTAAAATACAGAATAACAAGCAATGCCAAGATTGGTTGAATTACCCATACTTCACTCCTCCCACAGGACCACCTACAGTCGGATACATGATGGCAACGATTCGTCACTGGCTCCCTCGCTTAAAACATATGGATGATATAGCAGCGCACATGACTGTCAAGATATTTGACATGATGCAGATGGTTTTTAAAGTCTTCAGACGCGTCAAGGCACCTCATGTAAACACCCCGGGCTTCAAGCATGGCAATCTAGATCTTGCATATGATATGAGTACAACACCATCGCTACGGGTGTGTTATGCCTGGCATTGCAGAATTAAATACCTACCGGCGTGCTACAAGCAAACCTTCGAAGAAATGTTCACAACCGGTTTCTGGGAATACCATTCAGAAGTGTTCATCAGCAGGCCCACACATTTGCTGCAATTATTCGCCTATGAATAGATGGTATATTCCACACATTATCACCTCCCACCATCCGATGAACTGCAACCAATTGATTGGGAAAAACTCGAGGTAGAGTTGGCCCGAGGCATTCGAATATCAGAACACGCCCTCGCTTAGGAACTACTCCAGAATTACATCCGACAGACCTCACAACAAGGTTCTCTCGAGGACGACAAAAGCGAGAAGGAGGGGGGTGTTGGTAGTAGCCAGAGGCATAGAATTCTTCAAAACCTCCAACAATGATTTTCATCACTATTGTAACATATGTAACATAGAAAAACCCTTTTTGTAATTCATAGCTCCATTTTGTGCAAGCCAAGGAGTCCTCGAGCTTGAGGAGCTTAGGTAGAATGAGCGTACAAATTTTGGTTATTTTTAGACACCGTTTACCCTTTCAAATAGCACTTATGACCTATTTTTTAACTATGCCGGTCACTAGATATGAAACCGGTCAAAACTAGTCTAGAATCTATAAAAAGAGCTAGAGAGCTCATTTTTGAAGTGACTGAGAGGTTAGCTTGTTTGAGTAGAGAAGAGCTTAGAGCTATTTTGAGCTTGTAAGAGTGTTCTTGAGTAATAGAGTTGATTTCTCACCTTCCATTGTGTCTTGCTTGTCTCTTCGTAGTGTGTGTGTATGTGTGTGTGCATCTCTATGCTTCTCACCTTCACTCCCACTTCATGTCACATTCACGATCTTCATATCACTCCTATCTCTGCCGCGGATTGACATTAAGGAGGTGGAGCTTCTTAACGTGGTTCTCACCATCATGCTAGAGCAACACTCCAGATTGGACACCTCAAGACAACAAAAGCATATAACTATTCTTGAATAGAGAAACAGAGGAAGCCTTTTGGAGATTCAAGCCAGATCAACCTAGCCAATTGGGCATAGTCATCATCTACGAGTTCAAGGATCCACAGATACCAGGAAAAGTTGTCTACCTGGATAACACATCAGAGAAAATGTTCTTGGTAACAGAACATGATAGACATGCATATACTTGGAAGAGTGAATTGATTTTCCCTCCATCAAGATCCAATGTGTCCCATGACCTCCAAGGAGTAGGATCATCCAAAGCTCATGGAAGCCTAGAGAGAAAGAACTAGAGAGACCTGAGGTAAGTTTTGCACACTCTGTGGGCAGGAATAGATCAGGAGTTGAAAATGAAAGACCTGAAAGAGAGAGGCATCAAGCACATATGCAACAAAGAGATGAACAGGATTTTCCACTGCCTAGACCCCGAGAGCACACAAGAACCCTTAGACCCACTCAAGTGATCAAGGAAATTAAAAATTATTTTGACGGGACATGAGATCATTATGATCATGTGGCCGAGTTCAAGCAAGTGTTAAGAGCTGAATAGGTTGAGGATTTGTTCACCCAGTATGAGGCATTTGGTTTGACTCTCAAGGGCACTGCCTTAACTTGGTTTCAACCACTGAGTAGTCGCAACTACTGCGATATAGGTCAACTACTAGAAGAATTCATTGTAGAATTTTCCAAGAGTGGTATCAGGCATAACACATCATCTTTGATCCATAGCTTCAAGAAGACACCCCAAGAAACAGTGTGACTAGATGGTATAAGGTTTAGACAGTACCTAGAAAGATGCCCTGCTCTAGAGTTACCCACACCAGCACAACAAGTGGCTTTGTTTTTAGATGGCTTACTAAGCACCAAGTTAAGATCCTATGTGTACTTGAAAGAGCCTAGATCCATAGAAGAGTGTGTGCGGACCTACATTGACATAGAAGACAACTTGGGTGAGGAGTTAGGACTATCCAAACTCTATCAAGACTCTAACAGTTCTACTAGTCATACCTCCAGAGCCTCCACTGAGCTGGATGAGATAGCAAAGCAAGTTGGCAAGAAGCTAGGAGTTCAAAATAAACAAATACCAAGAGTCACCTCATTGAACGGGTGTTATACTTGTGGAGGTGACCACATGGCTAATGTATGCCCATTGCAAAACGAGAACATGAGAGAAAGGAATGCTCCATATTGCACTATTGAGAGAAAATACACGAACCATACAGCTCAAGATTGTCCATACAATAGACAGGCTGTTAGAAAGAATTATCAGCAACCTTACCAACAAGGTAGGTATCAGAACCAATACCAACAGCTATATTATCAACCACAACAACAATATCAGGCACCATATAGGCCACAACCAGTCCTAGGAAACCAACCACCAATGCCCGCCAATGTAATTCCAGTTAAGTATGCAGTGGCAGAAGAGAACCTTAATAGAGCATTGGTGCTTGTGACCCCACTGATCTCGGAGAATGACTCTCATGCTCATAGTTCAGATTACTCCCATGAAGGTAGTCCACATGCTTATTACACAGAGTCAACTGAACATAGTGAGATTTACCCGTATCAATATGAGGCACCACCTATGGAACAAAATTGGGAGCCTGAATATTCCAATGTCATGTACACAAATCCTAACCCTAGGCCCCAATTGAGACAAATGAGACCACAAGCCTCTAGAGGACCTTGTTTCAGATGTCAGGGTGACCATTTCATTTGTGATTGTCCCCACCCACCATCTCCGAGTTAAGGTCAGGCTATCACAATACAAGCTTTTTGTCCTGAGTGTGGCAAAGACCATCTCCTCAGAGATTGTCCAAGAAACCCCTCTAGTGCACCCAAGGTTACACCCATTAATGTGGTAGGCTTAGTGGTGGATTCAAGTGCAAGTACTAGTAATGTGGCTCCTGTACAGGCAATTACTAGAGCACAAGCATTAAAACAAGATAAACAAGTAGAGCAATCAGAGTCGAGTGAATCAAGAGAGCCTAGTAAGAGGAAAACAAGAACATGGAAGGATACAAGGGAGAAAGCCAATCGCAAGTGGAATAAAAAGATATCAGAACTAGAAGAAAGCGTGAAAGAAGCGAAAACAAAGATAGAAGACATTGCATCTCAAAGTCCCTCGCATGTCAAAACTCCATCCACTCCACCTCATCCCATCCCACCATTGTAAATAGGCTGCAACCGGGGTCTGTTCTTGCAGATCCAACCCCAGAAGGCTTGGATATGATGTTCAAGGCCTACCAGGCTCATCTTCAAGAAAGGCCAACAGCTACAAACCTAGACAAGAGTTACCCTAGCGCAGATATAGAGATTGAACGGATGAAAATGTGCATGAAAATGGTAGAACAAGCTCAAGCTATACTCGAGGATCTTCCAAATCAAAAAGTAAAGCCACATTTCCTGCTACATGAGTTGAGCATCCTCAATCAATGTAAAAGATGTGATCATCATCCTTACCCTTCTTCACTGATATATTCATAATCAATAATGAATCTTCTTGACTTTGGTCCTCTGCATAGTTATTTTAATCTCTTCTTTCTCTATTGCCACTTTGATAGTTGATGTTGTTGTAATTGTTGTTGTAGTTGTTGTTGTAGCCTCCATTGTATCTACCTCTATTTGATCCATAGCCACACCTATTGAATCCTCTTCCTCTTGAGTTCCTCGGGTTCTTGAAATATTCTTCTGTAGTATGATTAGACAAGCCACATATATTGCAAGGTTGAGATGATTGGAATCTCTCCCTGCCTTGCTTTCCACCTCTAGCTCTTCCTCTACCTGCAAAGTTTGCTTGAAAAGAGCTACCTTCATCTTCATTCTTCTTATTCTTTGACTTGTCCTTGACCTTACCTTTATCAGAATATAAGGCAGAAGTTTGATTACCTCTTGAGGACTCACCACCTTTGCTAATCTTTGCTTCATGAGTGAAGAGTTGGCCCATGAGTGTGTTGAGATCAGGTACATGCATATCCATGTACAAGTCCATGGATGTTGTGAAGGACTCCCACTTGTCATCTGCTTTGATTCCATTTATGATTTGTCTAATGCTTTTTTCTGCTTCAATTACCTCTCCAATGCTTCCAAGTTGATATGAAATCTCCTTCATCTTTGTGACATAATCAGTCACACTTTGCTTCGGGCTTTTCTTCATTGGTGTGAACTCCATCCACAATTGGTACTTCCTTGCTCGAGTGTTGGAGGAGAAGAAACAAGCAAGTGCATTCGAAGGCTCTCTTGATGTCTTGCATCCCTTGACATGAGGTAAAAGAAAATCAGAGATTGAGTTTAGAATATAGGACCTTGCAAGTGCATCCTTTGAACACCAATTTGAAAGTCTTTCCTCTTCTTCATGTGATGGTTGCCCTTTGTTCCTCATGGTTGGCATAACTTCATCTCCAGATGTGTATCCATATAGATTCCTCCCTTGAAGATAAGCCTCCATCCTTAGAGACTATGCTCGGTAGTTTTTTCTATCCAATTTGTCAATTGTTGATGGAACTCCATCTCCCATGTTGATTGACTATGCTCTGATACCACTGTAAAGAGAGATGATGGATGCAATCCGAAGATGAGTTGGTGCTGCTACAACCAACTTCACACTAGCCAAATGAGACTTTAGATTTGTTTAGTATACTCTTTGAGCTTCCTAAATCCACAAAAAAATCACCTTAGTGTTTTGGAATAAGTTTCTCAAAAGTTTGAGTCAAGACAGACTAGTTGCAAAATGACTAGCTCCCAAAACTTGCTATTTGTGTACATATGCTTGCTGAAAAAAATGAATAGTGCTCTCAACCTGGTAGGGATTAGAACAATTCCTTTTGGATATAGCAAATAGACTTATATATCTTGCTAATCCAAGTTAAAACACTTCAATTGATCAACTGAGAAGTGAGAACAAGATTTAGCAAAATCTAGAATGCTCCCGCCATTTTCGGGGCTTTGCAAAGATTCAACTAGTGAGTAGAAAAACACATATTTATCACCAAAAGTATATTGAATGACCATGAAATTTTGTGAGCATAAACTATACATAGAAAGAAATTCAATCCACTTTAAAATTCTAAAAACGGTTATGTACAGCCCGATATATGAGCTTTTGAAGTTACTAATCTGAGTGAGTATAGCAGAGAATAAAGTAGAGAAGAAGTAAATGATGAATGTATAGATTCACATATGATTACAACCACATTGGCAATGAATACTTGCATAATGGGAGTAGAATGATAAAGCTATGGAGTAAGCTCTTCAATCTCTACAAATGAACATGAAGTGGGCACGAATCAAGCTCTCTAATGGCGACTTCCTTCTTGCTCTTTTTATAGCTACTTTTGGAGGTAGTTTTGAATTTGAATTCAAATAACTTCACCTAAAACTGATGCTAAGAATTAGGAGATATTCTCTCAGCTGATGGATTCGTGGTTTTAGGTAGTTAGAGCCACAAATTTCCTATTTACATCATGGATGAATTAAGCCATTCTTTCTTTCACAATTACAAGAGATAAAATATACTCTTTTATAAGAGGTGTTCATATGTCTACACATATGACTAAAAATGATATAAATGAAATCATATCAAGCATGTAGGCTTGGTTAAAATGCACCAACAATACAAACCAAAAATTTAATGCATTTTGCAGATGTGATGGGATATAGTTGCTAAAAAAACTATATGAACACTTGATAAGGACCCAATAGGACACTAGGATAGAGAGAACTTGATAAAGATTGCAACATACCCATGATGTATTGGGGCTAGACATATTTGCTGCACATAGAAGATCAATCCAACACCCTAGTTGAAAATAAGGGAAGAATGCTCGAGGAAGTTTCAAAACCAGCATTCCTAAGAAGAGATACATTGCTTTTAATGGTGAAGAATTTGAATCTTGCGATGGCATACAAATCTTGGCTACAAGATGCATATTTCCATGAGCAACACATGGTAGAATGATTTGACATTGAAGGATTTGAACTACTCAAGGTTAGGAAACTTTGGAAAGAGACACCTTTTGACTTTAGGAACAAGAATTGTTAAAATATTTTGTCAACAAACAAGTGCAAAGATGTTAGTTTGTCCTCTCGCGAAATACCTATATGACATTTATGTGTTCAAGTGGAACTCAGAAGGACTAATCTATATGATCTCAAGATTTGAAAACCTCATCCAACACAATAGAAATATTTATGGTTCAAAATTTTCATGAAAAAAATGCTTCGAGTTGAATCAATCTCTCAACCAAAGGGGACTTTCTACTACATTCCTTGGGAGAGGTAGAACTTTTGATTCACTCAAAAACTATTAGAATAATGGCCCTTGACAATGAACATCTCACTCAACGAGTGATGCTAGGTCGAGAATGGATCCATTATCATTTTTTATAGATAAACACTGGTTATAATTATTTAATCATGAGAGCATAGGATGAAAGGATCTACACATATCTAGTTGTCCAACCTAGAAAGACTCCTCAGGAACTACTCCCTGGTCCAAAACACACAAGAGAGTCACAAATAGAGCACTTAAAGGAGAGCATAAATTGGGAATATCTCTTGAAAATTTTGCCCATGGAGGAGGAGTTCATCGTTGATTAACCTTGAGTTTGAGTATCAAGTTTAACAGCACCTCATGGAAATGGATTCCATTGTACTAGAAGTTTTAGGGACCCTAGATTTGGTATTGACCTTGAGTTTGAGTATCAAGTTTCACAGTAGCTCATGGGAATGGAGTGCATTATATCAAAAGATGAAAGGGCATATATTGACTTGCCTATGATTAACCGAATACAAGTCCAATTCCAACTCAAGGTCATAAGGAAGATTTCATGAGAAGCATTACCACCAAAGGTGACCGAATGAGGAATGGAAGAGGCCTTAGTGTCAAACGTCCAATTGTCACTAGAGAGATCTCTTCCAAAAGATCTCACCAATATCTTCTCACACCAAACAACAAGTCCTCTCTAAGAGACCAAACATCAATAATATAGAACTTGGCTTCAATCAATGATGTAACATCAGAAGATTAAGAGGAACCAACTAGAAAAGTCTCTCACAAGAACAAAATCAACTAACAACAAAATTTTTAAAGGACAAATCTAAGAAAGAAATAGGTTTAGATAGTAAGGATCATATCTTTTACCACGTTAAAAACCAAAATGAATTAAAAGATCTTGTTTCCAATAGCAGAAAGGATGCAAAAAGAGTCGAATTCCACACAAAGAAAATGACAATAAAAGGAGGACATCATAAGTATTTTATGGAATTCGGGCCAAAAATAATCACTGATGCTCAATGCCAAACCTCAAAGATGTGGATACCAAAGAAAATATCAAGGCAAACTCCAAAGCAATAGACAAAATACAACCTCAATCAACATTCTAGCCAACACTAAAGGCAAGCAAGGAAAGGAAGAACCGATGGACTCAACGCTAACAACTAACCTTGCTTGACTAAATTGGATGCCAAAGGCTATTACAACAACAAAATCATGGAGTTCCTTTCTTTTGTAAAATCACTCAACATCTAAACCACTCACATGCCATACCTTGAAACAAGATAAAACTCAAACATATGTTTGGTGACCAAGTAGAAAACAACAAGCCTCATCCTCAAATCCCCCTTGATTTATCCTGAAGGACATCCTCTTATTGCACCATCTGTCATAATGCACTTAGATTATGCATTTACACAGCTAAATTGGATAGACATGCATAAGGCATCAATTTTTCTAATCATGCATGCATACACAAACCTCAAGGGGGGGGTATAGAAAAAACATAAAAAAATATCTAAGCATAAGATACATATATATTTATGATATGAGTTTTGTGCATACTTTGGCCTAGTGTAGTTTTCCATGTTTTAGTGTTTTTTGGGCTTTTTGTTTGATCAAGATGTGTTAGTTTGTAAACTCGAATGTTTATGCATTGTCTTGATCAAACACATGGATGACAAAAATCATGCCAGAACCTAGTTTCATGTGATGATTTAAATTTTCTTTAGTGCTTGATTATCATAAAATCTACACATGGTTGATGCACAGTGAAACACCTCGATGCTCATGATGAGTTTCTTTAATCTCATTCTAAGGAAAATCATTGAAGTTATCCTTGACAATCAAGACAATATGGCATCATGTGTTGGGGGAGACAATAGAATGAAATAGTTCAAGAGTGCACATCATCCCAGGCAAGGGGCGTAGTGACACAAGAATCACATATTGATTTTTCATAATTACCTCTTGAATTTCTAAATAAGGCTCCATCATTTTTACTAAAAAATCCACCCTATGGAATAATTACTTACCCTAGAGGTCACCGTCTAGAAAGAGAAACCATCCTGCAAGGGACGACACGTGTCCCTATTATTGAACAGGATTTACATGGACATAATTGCAAGTTACACTTTATTTTGGTTAAGTTTGGAGAACAATAAAGGACGAAAAAACTTATCAAAATGTGGGCCTTGCTAGAATGTAGCAAGTTTCCATATTTCCTCATTTCAAACCAAATCTCAGTAACGTGGTAGAAATGATCACTTCATAGAAGATAGATCAAGGAAAGCATAAATGTTCAGGATTGGTGCATAATTTTCAGAAGACAAGGGTGATCATATACTTGACATTGGAATTAATTAGAGGAGCCCTTTGACTTATCTATGTTCAAATAGACGTTAACAATATATAGGTGTCAACCATAGAGAAATCAAAGCAGATGAAGACTTTGAATAACAACAACTAAATTTTATGTTTCACAAAAACAACATCATATCTAACCAAAATGTGTTTAGTCTATGGAGGATACAGATGATAGCCTTTACTTTCAAAATTGCACCCGACAAAAATACATTTCATGTCTTTATCATCCAATTTCCTAGATTTTTGCTCAAGCACTAATGCATATTCTTGACAACCAAAGACATGCAGATGAGCAATAAATGGCTTACGACCATGGCTACCTTAATATGGAGTAATTGATTGCAATGCTTTTTTGGGACACCTGTTAAGTACATACACCTTGCCATTTTCCATGAGAGACCTATTCTTTCTTTCATTAAATCCATTTTGCTGAGATGTATACAACACTCTACAATTATGTTTTATCCCACAGTCAACCACAAATGCATTAAAATTAGAAGATATGTATTCCCCCCTTCACTAGAACAAAGGGTGCCCAATTTTGTTGGAGTTTGAGGTCTCTGAAAGCACACAAACAACACATGGAAGAAGAAGAAGCTTGAAGCACAACACACAATACTGAATGTATTACCATTAGAATGTACAAAGATAAGTAACCTCTTAGGGCTCTAGGCGTATATACAAGCCGGGGGTAAGAAACCTCCTAAAGAGGGAGAAAAGTGCCCCAACAGCCCTAGTGTGTTCACACACATCACTACCTAAATATATCAGCAAATCCCCCCTGGGAATGATGCACTGAACAAGGAGCTGGCACTCATGAATAAGGAAGTGCCTTGCTATGTGGAATCAATCCACAAAAGGAAGTAAGCCAAAAGCTCTGCAAAAAGCTTCAAACTTCTCCCTAGGCAGAGCCTTCATGAAAAGGTCTACAATGTTCTCGTGCATGACCACATATGCCAAGCTGATCTCTCTAGCAAAGAACGTCTCCTTGAAATAATGATAATGCACCTCAATGTGCTTAGTGCGAGTATGGGACATAGGGTTCCTCGCAACTGCCAATGCGCTCTGACTTTTAATGAAGATGGTGGTGGAAGAAGATTGACCAACACCCAAAACAGTCGCAAGGCATCTGAGCCACACACTCAACAGTCATTGTGAAAGCTGCCCTATACTCAGCCTCACAACTAGAAGTGGCCAGAGTAGGATACTTCTTGCTCAGCCAAAATCACACGAGTGTCATAGCAACTAGCCCAAGCAGAGTCAAAAAAAGCATGTAAATCTTATGATAGTAATCCCCTTGGGATAAAACAATCAAAGTAGCTGGGTACTGCTCAAGTAGCAAAAGATGCGCTTAAGCTCCTGCCAATGCTTCACTTCTGGGCAATGCATAAGCCTGCTCATCTGTGAGATAGTAAACTGAATATCTGGCCGAGTAATGCATAAGTAAATCAAGAATACAATGGCTTGCTGATAGAGAACAACATCAAATGCATCTCTAGCATCATGAAGACTCAATCATAAGCCTCTCTCCATAGGAGTGGCAATAGGTTTACAGTCTTCAAGGCCAAAATGCTGGTACAATGTGATAAGTGTATCAGAAGCATCTTTAGCTATTTTGAAAGAATGAATGTGAGGAATAATGGCATGTTTGACAGGAAGGGCTATCAATGCATATGCTTGAGCATCTATACCATCCCAATTTCTCTACAATAGGTGCAACAAGAATCACAGCACAAACAGGAATATGCAGAATATCACCATCTTTGACACCATCTACATAAGCTTCAGTACCTCTATTTGTAGGTGTAATAGGATGTTTTTCAACATCCTACACAATATTCCACAGTCCTTTTGTGACCAATACATGATGCATCATATAAGCCCACAATGAGTAATTCATACCATCCAACTTATCCTCAACAACCAACATATGAAATACATCACTACTTTCAGCCATGGCCACTGACTAAAATACCTGATGCAGAAAAATGATTGTATCTAAAAAAGTTGAACAAAATTACCTTGACGAGTTCTGCTAAACTTGTAGAACACTTTGAGATGCTTATACTAGCAAACTGAAACTTGTATATATTTTTGGCACAAAAAGACAAAAAAGCATGTAAAAGCACTATGATATTGCATTCGGAGGCTGAACCTTGAGTATGCACACCAAATTTTGCACGATTCTAAGACCATGACTGGAGAGGTGTTAGTGATGCCCTAGATGAAGCGGTGACCTGCTCTAATACCAATTGTTGGAGCTCGAGGTCTATGGAAGCACGCGAATAGCACAAAGAAGAAGAAGAAGCTTGGAGCACAACACACAATACTGAATGTATTACCACTAGAATGTAGAAAGATAATTAACATGTTAGCGCTCTCAGAATGTATACAAGCCCAAGAAAAAAGCCTCCTAAAGAGGAAAAAAAGGGCCCCTGTGGTCCTAGTGTGTTCACACACATCACTACCTAAATATATCAACAAATTTACATGCTCATATGTTTTCAGCCATAACCAAGAACTCTTTGAAGCACATAAACACTTCAAAATTTTCTTTCAATGGGTATTCCTCATAAAATTCCAAAAGCAATAATAACATCACCATTTGAGAGATCATGAACTCTACATTTGTCATCAATAAATTTGAGAACCAAGCTAATATTGGCTAATGCTGAATCTAAAAACATATTTTCTTGATCCTTGGAACCATTATAAAGCATCTAGAAATGTGAAAAATGATCTTACAAATTATTATTACATGACAAGAGGAGTTCTTAGAACATCCGACAAGGTAGGCTCAAGTGAATTGAAGGGATTGTGCTACAAGGTAATATGTTTGGTTGCCCCACTATCAAAGTACCAAACATTTGAGTCCAATATAGACATACATTGCTCATGAGATGATGGTTCATAATTACAAACAATAGGAAATTCCCATTCTTTATTTTAAACAATATTAGGATTCTTTGTTTTAGGTGTAAAGGCCTTTATAACAACATTTCTAGCCTCTTTCTTCTTTACCTCTTTTACAACCAATTTACGAAAACTCTTTATGACATGATCATTTGCCTTACAATATTTGAGAAATTATTTCTTTTGTTCTACTTTCTTCTCATCTTTTTCTTCCTTCTTTGAGTATGTAGCATTAGGAGATTTTTGCTTACTAGTAGATGAGCTCCATTTACCATTGACCTTACGACCTCCTCAAATGTTAAGGCATTTGGATTTCCTTTCATCATCAATCAAAGATAAGAGGCAAAACTCTCATATAAATCTAGAAGACCATTTTGAACACTCTACGTGAGTGAACTATCTATCAAGACTTCATCAGCAAAAATCAACTACTCCTTCCAATCTTTGATCTTTGTAAAAAAAATGTCCAAAGAATCTCCTTCATTCATATGCTCATTCTCCAAATGGTTTTGGAGGTAAGAAACATAATCCTCATTTCTTCCCTGGCATAAATTTGTAAGTGGATCTCAAACATCCATTGTTGTCTTAGAGGAGTAAATGTGAGGCATAAGATGACACATTCGGCAGGTAAAGCTACCATTGCATATGCATGAGCATCTAGATTGTATATATTTTTGGCACAAAAAGACAAAAAAGCATGTAAGAGCACTATGATATTGCATTCGGAGGCTGAACCCTGAGTATGCACACCAAATTTTGCACGATTGTAAGACCATGACTGGAGAGGTGTTAGTGATGCCCTAGATGAAGCGGTGACCTGCTCTGATACCAATTGTTGGAGCTCGAGGTCTATGGAAGCACACGAATAGCACAAAGAAGAAGAAGAAGCTTGGAGCACAACACACAACACTGAATGTATTACCACTAGAATGTAGAAAGATAATTAACATGTTAGCGCTCTCAGAATGTATACAAGCCCAGGAAAAAAAGCCTCCTAAAGAGGAAAAAAAGGGCCCCTGTGGTCCTAGTGTGTTCACACACATCACTACCTAAATATATCAACAAATTTACATGCTCATATGTTTTCAGCCATAACCAAGAACTCTTTGAAGCACATAAACACTTCAAAATTTTCTTTCAATGGGTATTCCTCATAAAATTCCAAAAGCAATAATAACATCACCATTTGAGAGATCATGAACTCTACATTTTTCATCAATAAATTTGAGAACCAAGCTAATATTGGCTAATGCTGAATCTAAAAACATATTTTCTTGATCCTTGGAACCATTATAAAGCATCTAGAAATGTGAAAAATGATCTTACAAATTATTATTACATGACAAGAGGAGTTCTTAGAACATCCGACAAGGTAGGCTCAAGTGAATTGAAGGGATTGTGCTACAAGGTAATATGTTTGGTTGCCCCACTATCAAAGTACCAAACATTTGAGTCCAATATAGACATACATTGCTCATGAGATGATGGTTCATAATTACAAACAATAGGAAATTCCCATTCTTTATTTTAAACAATATTAGGATTCTTTGTTTTAGGTGTAAAGGCCTTTATAACAACATTTCTAGCCTCTTTCTTCTTTACCTCTTTTACAACCAATTTAGGAAAACTCTTTATGACATGATCATTTGCCTTACAATATTTGAGAAATTATTTCTTTTGTTCTATTTTCTTCTCATCTTTTTCTTCCTTCTTTGAGTATGTAGCATTAGGAGATTTTTGCTTACTAGTAGATGAGCTCCATTTACCATTGACCTTACGACCTCCTCAAATGTTAAGGCATTTGGATTTCCTTTCATCATCAATCAAAGATAAGAGGCAAAACTCTCATATAAATCTAGAAGACCATTTTGAACACTCTACGCGAGTGAACTATCTATCAAGACTTCATCAGCAAAAATCAACTACTCCTTCCAATCTTTGATCTTTGTAAAAAAAATGTCCAAAGAATCTCCTTCATTCATATGCTCATTCTCCAAATGGTTTTGGAGCTAAGAAACATAATCCTCATTTCTTCCCTGGCATAAATTTGTAAGTGGATCTCAAACATCCATTGTTGTCTTAGAGGAGTAAATGTGAGGCATAAGATGACACATTCGGCAGGTAAAGCTACCATTGCATATGCATGAGCATCTAGGTTGCATTTCTTCAACCGAATAATGGAAAAATACAAAATATGCTCATTTTATTCATGGATTTCCAAATAAACGTGCAAAAAGAAATTGAACACGGATGGGCTTTTGATCGAAAGGCTTTCGATCAAAAGCGCCTTCCATAAAAAAGCCTTATTATCAAAAGCACTTTTTTATCAAAAATGTATTTCTAAGCAAAACACACACACACACACACACACACACACACACACACACACACACACACACATATATATATATATATATATATATATATATATATATATATATATATATATATATATATATATATATATATATATATGATTGAAAAGCTTATTCTCCATGTGCTTCTTTACAAGTTCATAGAGATCTACTACTACCATACCATTCATAGAGCCTTTTCCTCACCCTACCATTCAAGTACTGGTCTATTTTTCATTTATTATCTATTTTATTGTTATGTTTATTAAGCCATGAATATGTTATATGTGTCTCTTACATATTTATGATTTGTATTTATGTAATTAGTTTTATATATTTTAATCATCAACAATATACATGTTCAATGCACAAAAATGTTTCTTACTTGTATACATTGATGAATAAAATTTAGAATAAATCACTACTATGATTGTCTGACTTGCTACATCAATTCTTACTCTCAAAGTAGTCTAGGACTCAGCAATAGATTTATTGAGATTGTTTGAATAGCGAACTCAATTGCTGCTCTCTGAATAGTATAGGGAGTCTATAGGGACTATTGTGATTGTTTGATTCTTTGAATCTTACTCTCATAATAGTCACTTAGATTCCTATGAGCATTGAGCATAGATAGAAATGGGATTTATAAGTTTTAATATGCTTTAGAACCAGCATGTGAGAGAGATGTATCAAAAAAAGTAGACACACATGAACTACTTAGAGTATTCTTGAACTATGTGGATTAAATGATATGGATTCATTTGAATTAAGTGGATTAAATGATGTGGATTCATTTGAGTTATGTGGATTAAATGATGTGGATACATTTGAATTATGTGGAATAAATGATGTGGATTCATTTGAATTATGTGGAGTAGATGATGTGGATTCATTTGAATTAAGTGGCGTAAATGATGTGGATTTATTTGAGTTAAGTAGAGTAAATGACATGGATTCATTTGAAATATATGGATTAAATGATGTGGATTCATTTGAATTAAGTGGATTAAATGATGTGGATTCATTAGAATTAAGTGGATAAAATGATGTGGATTCATTTGAATTAAGTGGAGTAAATGATGTGGATTCATTTGAAATATGTGGATTAAATGATGTGGATTCATTTGAATTAAGTTCATTAAATGATGTGGATTAAATAATGTGGATTCATTTGATTTATGTGGATTCATTTGATTTGTATGCATTAAATGAAGTGATATCATTTGAATTATGTGGATTAAAAAAATGTGGTATCATTTGAATTATTTGTTTTCTATGAATTAGATGATGTGCATTGATTTGAGGTAAAATTGGTGTTTTTGTTTTGTAGATTTGAAAGTAAAACATGGCAAGAATGCGAGATGTGAATAAATAATGACCTTGATCTTGCTGAATCTCCAAGGAATTTTTCTGAACAGAATGCTCAATTTGTGCAATTGGGATTAGCATTTTTGTTCCAACCAGATTTAGAGCCAAATGGATAAGAAGGAGTAATTATCAATGAAAGAAGTGAAAAAGCTATGTCCAAATCATTTTGTCCATGATGTTCTCTTTTAAGTTACAAGAAAGGTGAAAGAAACAAAACCACTAAATCTTTCTCACTTACAATATAAAGGATTAGTAGAAACTCTACTTCGATGCTTTGTTCAAGTTGAAAGATCATTACCAAATAATAATCAAATAGCAAATTATTTCATTCAAAAAATAATTGTTCAAGATATTCTTCATCGATGTGTAGATTAGGATGATCACCCAAAGAATGTAGGTATAGGTTTAGGCCATCCTAAAAATTGTGCAAAATTTCAAAATCAAGGAGTTTTACATAAGCTACTCTCTGGTGGAATGCATCTTGACCATCTATACCTTGAAGTAATGAATGACATGTGGTTTTGAAATTTACCATAAGTCTTTGTTTGATGTTTGACCATTGAGTTGAAATGCTGGATCCAAGAGGAACATTGTTCCATGTAAATGAGTATGCATTTGCATCCATCTTTTCTCTGCTAATGATACAATCTATTTTTTTTTCTTGTAATGAAAATTGATTAAAGTTTTTCACTTTTTTAATAGCTTCTAAAAGAATCCAATAAACATTTCCTATCACAAACTTATTTTTGTCAAAAATTCATAAAAGATCCACAAAAGGTTTAGTGATACTGATGATTTTTTCAAGACTACACCAAAAATTTGTTATCATTAGTGTCCATGTGAAAGTCCAAACGACCACCAGACACTTTTGTATATGTTCTTTGATAAAACATATAGTGGCCTGATCAGCCACACACTATAAGTTTGAGCGTATCTGTAACACCTAAGAAGTTTTTGTTCGTGCTCCTTGTGTATTGTGTTTTTCTACATATTCTACAACCTTTGTGCAGAGTACCATGTGCGGCACTAGGAGCTTGGTTTTCTACTCCAAGGATATTGTTCTGGAGCTCTCGAGAAGGAAAACACACTATGGTGAATTGACATTGAAGTACTTCCCTCATATCAGAGATGTGTTCCCTGTGCATCATGTTTCTCTGCGTATTCTACAGCCTATGTGCAAAGTACTGTGTGCAGCACTAGTAGCTAAATTTTCTAATCCAAGGATATCATCCTGGAGCTCTTGATAAGGAGAGTGCACTATGGTGCGTCACCATTGATGTACTTCACTAGTATCATAGATTTTTTATGCAAAAGCTTTGTTCATTTTATGCGAGCGAAGCGAGCACTCGCCCACCCACCTAAGGCTTACAACTAAAGTGGTGACCAAGGCATAGACCTTGGCGTACCTTGTCATCTAAGTCATCAAAGTTATCATTGGTGCCATTGGCTATGCGCAAGGGAGGAACTCAATGATCAAGGACGACAGATGCTTTGGGTACTTCCTGGGAGGTCATCCATCCTAGTGGTGTTCCCTCTATAGCTTGTTTAACCATGGCCATCTCTTGCCACTAAGCTATACTCTTGTGGTGCTTAAAGAAGGGGAAAAACTAAGGTTCACATTATCTTCAACAAGTTTTGGGCCGACAAAGTTTCATTCTTTGCTTTCAAAGCCTATTTTTGAAGTGTGTTTGGGGTGATTTTTGGAGCCATTTTGGAGTACTTTCGTGCATAGTTCTCTTCATAGAGGTCCTAGAACATCAAGAAGAGTGTTCTTTGTAATTCTTCGACAATGAATGTTCACCTTCTGGGGCTACACTTTTAGCCGCACTAGGTAATCTATAGGTCTCTTGAAAGGTTTTAGTTATGGTGGGAGTAGCCACACAAGTCTATGTAGGTTTTTGAGCCTAAAGAACAGAGTTGAGAAACACTTGTAGGTGTTGTTGGCAAGTGTTTGGGCAGTGAATTCAGCCTTTTAGTACTATTTTTCTCCATAGATTGAGCACATACACACTATGTATGCTTCACTGGATACCACTTATGTACGTCCATGTGGTCATTGATATAGCAGTTATGTTTTTGCATAAAGCCTTTTTACATTTGATAAAGAGGGCTATGGTGATGTTTTCTTAACTAGGAGACACCTAGATATCTATGTCTCTTTAGTGATGTAGGTGGAAGACTTACCTAACCTTGCCATAAGAGATGTATGATGGTTTTTCATAGGTGCTCAATAGTCTAGTTGGCTTCTTTTGGGTAGTTGATTTGTAGTGGAGTCAGTGATTCACTATGTAGGTAAACATGTCAATACTTCCTATTTTATGAGATTTTGACACTGGTCATTAACTCATTTTGTAGAGGATACTCAAGCAAAAGTTTTCCAGATTTTTGGTTTTATCAACTATACAGTGATCGATTTACTCCTTGATACACTTATTGGTGTGAGCACATTTATGTTGGAGTTAGATGTGTGCAGAAGCATGCGAACAACACAAGGAAGAAGAAGAAGCTTGGAGCACAACACACAATACTGAATGTATTACCACTAGAATGTACAAATATAAATAGCCCGTTAGGGCAATAGGCGTATATACAAGCCAGGGGAAAAACCTCCTAAAGAGGGAAAAAAGTGCCCCGGTAGTCCTAGTGTGTTCACACGCATCACTACCTAAATATATCAACAAATCCCCCTTAAGAGTGATGCGGTGAACAAGGAGTTGGCACTCATGTATAAGGAAGTGCCAAGCTATGTGGAAATCACTCTACAAAAGGAAGTAGGCCCAAAGCTTTGCAAAAAGCTTCAAACTTCTACCTACCCAGAGCCTTCGTGAAAAGGTCTGCAATGTTCTCTTGTGTGGGTACATATGCCAAGCTGATCTCCCTAGTAGAGAACCTCTCCTTGGCATAATGATAATACACCTCAATGTGTTTAGTGTGAGCATGGAACACAGGGCTCTTAGCAACTACCAATGTGCTCTGACTATCAGTGAAGATGGTGGTGGCAGAAGACTGATCAACACCCAAATCAGCCATAAGGCGTCTAAGCCACACACACTCAACAGTCATTGTGAAAGCTGCCCTATACTCAGCCTCACAACTAGAAGTGGCCACAGTAGGCTGCTTCTTGCTCAACCAAGATATACATGAGCTACCAAGCATGAAGCAAAAACCACTAGTGGACACACGATTGTCATAGCAACCAACCCAATCAGAGTCAGAAAAAGCATGCAAATCTAGCGGTAGTGATCCCCCTTGGGATAAAACAACCCAAGTAAGCGAGTACCACTCAAGTAGAAAAAGATGCGCTTAACCTCCTGCTAATGTTTGATTCCTGCGCAATGCATAAAACTGCTCATCTGTAAGACAGCAAACTAAATATCTGGCCAAGTAATGCATAAGTAAATAAGGCATCCAACAGCCTGCTGATAGAGAACAACATCAAATACATCTCTAGCATCATGAAGACTCAATCTTAAACCTATCTCCATGGGAGTGGCGATAGTTTTTACAATTTTCAAGGCCAAAATGCTGCAATAATGTGTCAATATATTTCATTTGACACAAAGCCATTCCACCATCAACGTGCATAAACTGAATGCCCAAATAATGATGCAAATGACCCAAATCAGACATCTCAAATGAGGCATGCAAATCAGCCTTAAAATCAGCAATACGCATGTCATGAGGACCAGTGAGCTGCATGTCATCAACATAAACCACAATGATCAAAAGTACATCATTATCACACTTAACATATAAGATGCTTTTAGTTGGACTCTTCTCAAAACCATGTGCAATCAGATAGGCATGTATCTTTTCATACCAAGTGCTTGGTGTTTGCTTTAAACCATATAATGCCTTTTTTAACCTGCACACCTCGTTTTCATGCCCTTTTTGCATAAATCCACAGGGCTAAAAAACATACACTTCTTCATGCAAGTCACCATTTAGAAATGCAGTTTTAATGTCCAACTGATGCACATTCCAACCATGATGGGCTGCAAGTGCAGAGATGCTCTGAATAGTAGTCATACGGCATGTAGGTCCAAAGGTCTCATCAAAATCAATGCCTCTTTCTTGTGCATAACCCTTTGCAACAAGTCCAACCTTATACCTATCAACTCTTCCATCAGGCTTACACTTCAGCTTGTAAGCCCACTTAGTGCTAATGGCCTTCTCACCTAGAGGCAAGTCACATAAAGACCAAATACTGTTATGCATTATAGCATCATATTCAAATTGCATAGCAGCTATCCAATTTTTTGAATTTTGTGCTTCGTCGAATGAAACATGCTCATTCTCATCACAGAGACTAGATGCAGCCATAGCATAGCAATCTGATGCAAAAGAGGCACAATAAGAGGCTGATCGAGTATGATATGACAGAGGTGCATCTAATTTGCTATCACGCAAAGTCTGCACTAGCCATTTTGGCATAGTTCTTGCCTGGTCAATATCAGCTCTCTCATCAATAAGTGCATCATGTAAATCTGCATCAGAAATGGAATGATCTACATCATCACATGAAACCTGCAAAGGCTGAGAAGTTGCCTCATTAGGACCAACACTAGATTGTCCATCTGTAAAAAGAGGCAGCAGAGTATCATACATGTCTTTGGAGCTAATAGATGTCTCCTTAGTACATGAAAGCAATGACTAAATAGCATCTTCCACAAAAAGAACATCACCACTAACCAGAATTCATTTATTCTGTGGATGATACAGACGATATCCTTTACTTTCAGAATTGTACCCAACAAAAATACATTTTATTGCTTTATCATCCAATTTTTTGCGATGGAGTGATTGACTACAGTGCCAAGCCTCATATGGAGTGATTGACTACAGTGCTTTAGTGGGACACCTATTAAGTACATATGCTGCACACATGACAACCTCAAGCCAGAAACTATGTGGTAAAGCCTGACTCTTGACCATACACCTCGCCATCTCCATGAGTGACTTGTTGTTTCATTTAGCAACTCCATTCTGTTGAGGTGTATACAGCACTTTACAGTAGTGTTTTATCCCATGTTTAACCAAAAATGCATTAAAATCAGAAGACATATATTCCCCCCCTCGATTAGAATGGAGGGTGCCCATTTTACATGCTGATAGATTTCTAGCCAAAACCAAAAACTGTTTGAAGCACATGAATACTTCAGACTTTGCCTTCAATGGATATACCCATGCATGCCTGGAAAAATCATCGATGAAAGTCATGAAGTAAAGGTGATTTCCAAAAGAAGGTGTCTGCATAGGACCACAGACATCACTATGTACAAGTTGCATTTTCTGAGTAGCCCAAACTGAACCATCTTTTGGAAAGGAAGAACACTGCATTTTGCCCCAAAATTCAGATGACCAAAGCATGCATGCCAAAGCTTTGCATCTGACATAGCCTGAGAATCATGTACTGCAGATGCAAAATCATTTATAGATCTTTCATAGTCTATGACCTTATACAACCCACGACATAAAATGTGAGAAGCAATAATCACATTGCCATTTCATAGATCATGAACTGTACATCTGTCATCAATAAATATCATAACCAAGCCAATCTTGGCTAATGCAGAAACTGATAACAGATTTTTCTTGATCCCTGGCACAAACAAAGCATTTGACAACATGAAAGAACTACCATCAGCAGTAGTCAAAATGATCTTACCGACTCCCATTACAGGATAAGAGGAGTTGTTGGCACATGTAACAATATTCTCTGTAGGGGCAGGCTATAGTGAAGAGAATAAACTACGCTGCAAGGTAATATGTTTGGTCGCCCCACTGTCAAAGTACCAAACATTTGAGTCTACTATAGACATGCATTGCTCATGAGAAGATGGGTCAAAACTGCAAACAGTAGCAAATGCCCATTCTTCTTCCTGCATAAGATTAGCAGACTCTATTTTTGGTGTAGAGGCTTCTACAACAACCATTCCAACCTCTTTCTTCTTTTGCCTCTTTAGGAGCCGATTTTAGATAGTTCTTTACGATATGATCATTTCCTTTACAATACTTGCAAAACAATTTCTGCTTGTCTGATTTCTTTTCAACTTTGTCTTCCCTCTTCGATTGTGCAGAATTAGCAGATTTCTGCTTACTAGTTGAAGAGCTCCATTTTCATTTGCCCTTCTGACTAGCCAGGAAAGCTTGATCTTCAACACGCATAATGGACCTATTCTACCTCGACTGATCTTCTTGCAACAGAACAGAGACTAACTCCTCAAATGACAAGGCATTTGGATTGCCTTTCATCTTCAACCGAAGAGTAGAAGCAAAACTTTGATATGAATCAAGAAGACCATTCAGAATGGTTTGCACAAGTGAGCTATCTGGTATAACCTCATTAGTAGAAATCAACTGTTCCTTCAAGTCTTTGATCTTTGTTAGAAAATTGTCCATAGAATCACCTTTCCAACTGTCTTCGGAGGTAAGCAACACAAGCCTCACTCCTAGCTTGGTACAATGTGGTATGTGTATCCCAAGAATCCTTAGTTGTTCTGCAAGAGTGATTGTGAGGAATAATGGCATGTTTGACAAACAAAGCTATCAACACATGTGCCTGGGCATCTCTACCATCCTAGCAAATTTTCTCTACAGTAGGTGAAGTAGAAACCACAGCATGAATAGGAATATGCAGAATATCATCATCTTCGACACCTTCTGCATCAGCTTCAGTACCTGCAGTTGTAATAGTTGCAGGTGTGATATGACGTTTTTCAACACCATGCACAATGTTCCATAGTCCTTTTGCAACCAATACATGTCCCATCATAAAAGCCCACAATGGGTAGTTGGTACCATCCAAATTATCCTCAATATCCAACATACGAGATACAACACTACTTTCAGCCATGGTTGGTGACTAAAATACCTTGATGCAGAAAATTGATTGTATCTCAAAAAGTTGAACGGAACTACCGAGACAAGTTTTGCTAAACCTGTAGTAGACTTCGAGATGCTTATACTAGCGAACCAAAAAAGTTATATACTTTTGGCAAAAAAAGACAAAATAGCCTACATAAGCATTGCAATAGTTCGTTCGGAGGCCGAAACAAGCTCAAATTTTGTGCGAATCTGAGAGTGCAACGGGAGAGGTGTAGACGACACCCTAGATGAAGTGATGACCTGCTTTGATACCAATTGTTGGAGTTAGACATCTGTGGAAGCACACAAAGAGTACAAGGAAGAAGAAGAAGCTTGGAGCACAATGCACAATACTGAATGTATTACCACTAGAATGTACAAAGATAAGTAGCCCATTAGGGCAATAGGCGTATATACAAGCTGGGGGAGAAAACCTCCTAAAGAGGGGAAAAAGTGCCCCGGCGGTCCTAGTGTTTTCAAAGACATCACTACCTAAATATATCAACAATTTATTCTCACATAATCCTTTTGGTTGGTCATTACTATTCATTAAGTCATTTTTCTAGGAAGACTACTGAATTCTCTTCTAGAATCTAACACTTGATCATCCTTGTTTGAGCCTTAGTGGTGTTTTGACTCTTCTAGCTCCATTATCATTCTATTCAGTTCTCTACCATCATGGCATCAGAGGTTTTAGGCACGTCTGGTGGATCAGGGTCTAGTGCCAATGTTCCAAGGATAAGTTATAACTCGTAGGGCAAATACCATTTTGAGATCTGAATTGATGGCACAAACTTTGTTTTATGGAAGAATCAGATTAAAGATGTGCTGATTCAAAGGAGGTAATGGAAGCGAGTAAATGGAATCTCAAAGAAGCCTACTGACATGGATAAAGATGATTGGGATGAATTAGATGAAATGGATCAGTCTACTATTCAATTCCACTTGGCAGATAATGTTTACTTGACAGTGTTAGACTATGAAAGTGTAGAGGAGCTTTGGAAGAAGTTATCCAATACATATGAAAAAGAGACGGCATCAAATAAAGTGTATCTGATGAGAAAATTATATGACCTTCACATGAAGGACAAAGATAGTGTTGCTACTTATCTAAATGAGTTTGATGTTACATTCTCCCAATTACACACTCAGAAAATGGATATGGATAATCAAATGAAAGCACTCTTGTTGTTATGCGCCTTGCCTTCATCAAGGGATACATTTTGCATTGCTATTAGCAATAGTGCATGTGGTTGTAAACTAGTCTATGATGACATATGTAGAGCAATCTTGAGTGAGGAGTTCATAGAAAATCTATGGTTGGCACTCATATTGGAGATGCATATAATGTTCGTGATTCTTACCAAGGAAAGAATCAGCAACATGGCTGGAGCAAGAACAAGAAAAAGAATGGTGAATAGAATAAGAGTAGAAGTAAATCAAGGAAGAGGGATATCAAATGCCATTATTTTCATAAAAAAGGACACATGAAGAAAGATTATTATGCATTAAAGAATGCTAAAGGTAAAGAATAGAATGTTGATGGGCATGTTAAATAGCTACCTGCACCATCTACTTCGACTGTGAAGATTGAAGAAATTAATGCTATTTTTGATGATGTTGATCTATTGACACTTGATACCATTATGTCAATTGAGGCTCTTATGGCTGATTCTCTTTCCCACACGTGGCTGCTAGATTTTGGTGCTTTTTTCCATGTGACACCATATAGAGAATGGTTCTCTAATTATGCAGCAAAGTCTCTTGGTACTGTGAGACTTGGTGACTCTTAACAGTGAGAGCTGTGGGGATCAAAGATGTGGTTGAGTAGTTCATTGATGGTTCAAAATTTACTATGCATAATGTATGCCATGTACCTCAGTTATCATGCAGTTTGATGTCATTTGGTCAACTTGACGGTCTTGGTTACAAGGTGGTCTTCTATGCTTAGTCCTTTCTCATATCAAAGGGCAATATGGTTATCGCAAAAGGAAGCAAAGTTGGGTCACTTTATCCTTAATTTGTATCACAAAAGCACACTTGTTAGCTGTTACTGAACAGCCTATGGGTGGTATTTGGCATGACTGTTTGGGCCATATATCACGTAGTGGAATGGAAAATCTTTCTCATTCTAGCTACTTACCTGTGTTATATTTCTCTGATTTTTCATTTTGTGAGCATTGTCAATATGGAAAGAAAACTAGGAATGTGCACAAGATGCACATTGATTCTTCAATTCAGCCTTTAGATCTTGTTCAGACAGATGTGTGTGGTCCTATGCCCACAAGGTCATTAGGTGGTTCTCTTTTTTTTTATCACTTTCAAAGATGACACTACTAGAAAATTCTAGGTATATCCTATCAAAGCAAAGGATGAGGTATTCCCTACTTTTAGAAAATGGTTTGCTTCAATTGAGACTGAAAAAGGAACTAAGCTTAAGGCTTTACATTCAGATAATGGAAGTGAGTATACCTCACATGAATTTAGCCTTTTATGTCAGTCTAGAGGAATGTTTAGAGAGCTTAAAGCTCCTTATACCCTAGTGCAGAATGGTGTAGCTCAAAGGATGAATAGAACTATTCAAGATAGAGTAGTTTCTATGCTACATCATGCAAACCTTTTACAAGGCTTTAGGGTAGAAGCAGTATTGACTACAATTCGTGTGATTAACCTTTCACCTAGTACTACCAAAGCTCTAAAAGTGGCACAAGAGTTATGGAGAGGGAAGCACCATATTATGATCATCTTTGAGTTTTTGGGTGTGAAGCATATGTTCATATACCCAAGAATCTTAGACAAAACTTGGACCATAAATAAAAAAAAATACATTTTTCTTGGATATGGTCGAGAAGGACAATTTTGATATCGCTTATGGGATCGTGAAACAGGATCAGTTATCAGAAGTAGTGATGCCATTTTCAATGAGTCTAAGATGCATAAATAGCCCATTAAGGATATTGAAGTGAAAGCGAGAGTTGTTTTTCAGGATGCTAGTCCTCCTATTAGCATACATAAAAATTGCTACACATAGCGATGTTCAAGAGAATGTTGGATCAGATGAGTCCACCAATGTTCCTGTTCAGCAATCATTGAGACAGTCTACATATGTCTCACATCCACCTGATAGATATGATCCAAGTTTGGATTTTGTTATGCTAACAAATGCTTGTGAGTCTTCTTGCTACAACGAGGCTATGCAGACAATGGATCATGTCAAGTGGGAGCATGCCATGAAGAGTGAGTTGGATTCTATTCACAAGAATGATACTTGGGATTTAGTATCTTTGCCAAAGGGCAGGAAAGCTTTACCATATGAATGGGTATATAAGATGAAATTTACATCAGATAGTGCTTCTCCAAAGTATAAAGCACGACTTGTTGCAAAGGGTTTTGAACAACAACATGGTGTTTTGATTTTGAAGAAATTTCTTGTGAAAATTGCTTTCTTGCATGGAGACCCTATAGATGAGATCAATATGGAACAACTAGAGGGTTATGTAGTTCGTGGCAAAGAAAGTCTAGTTTGTTAGCTCAAAAAGAGCTTACATGGACTTAAATAGTCCCCTAGACCATGGTACCAAAAGTTTGATGCTTTTATGAAGTCTCAAGGCTATTCCGAAAGCAATGAGGATCATTGTCTCAAGCAAAGAGATGCTCAGATGGCAGCTTGATAGGCTTGATAATTTATGTTGATGATATGTTGATAACTAGGAAATCCTCTTATCACTTGTCAATTCTCAAAACGAACGTGAGTCAAACATTTGATATGAAGGCTTTGGGGGATACCAAATATATTCTTGGCATGCGCATTACTCATGATAGGAGTAAAAGATGCATATACTTGTCTCAAAGTGAGTAAATATCCAAAGTACTTCATAGGTTCAATATGTAGGGTGGAAAGGCATTGAGTACACCTTTACCTACATATGTGAAGTTGAGCAAGGATGATTGCCCCAAACCAAATGAGGAAGAGGATTTCATGACCAAAATTCCCCATTAGTCTATTGTTGGTAGTCTCATGTATGCCATGGTAGCTACACGACTAGACATTGCATTTGCACTGGGAGTTGTGAGCAAATATATGTCTAATCCTCGATAACAACATTGGGAAGTAGACAAGATGATTTTGAGATATCTTAGTGGTACTCAAGACGTGTCTATGCTTAGGTAGAGGAAATGCATCCATTATTGGTTACATAGATTCTGACTATGCTAGTTGTGTAGACAATCATAAGTCTACATTAGGGTGCATTTTTCATTTTGCTGGAGGTGCTATCTCTTCGAGATCTCGTCTTTAAGAATGTATGGATATTTCCACCACAGAAGCAGAGTATGTTGCAGCAAGTGAGGCATGTAAGGAAGCATTGTGGCTTTCTTTTCTTGCTTGTGATATGGGTCAACCTCAGCATGTATTTTGTTTCCTCGGTGACATTGAGGTGAGGTGAGGTATCACTTCATTAGAGATTGCTTAGCCACTGAGCGCATTATTCTTGAGAAAGTCCATACTCGAGATAATGTTGCACATGCTTTGACTAAAGCTATACCATAGGATAGCTATCGACATTGTTGTCACTTGATGGGGGTTAGTTGATTCATGATCTTACACAATCAGTTGTATACTGTGTAACATGCACATCACATGGGAGGTACAATTTGTATACTTACACTCAAGTATTCTTTATCATTCTTCATTTTTCTCCTATACTTACTTTGGCTATATTGACCTTTAGTGGGAGATTGTTACCATTAGTGTGCATGTGAAAGGCCAAATGACCACCAAACACTTTTGTATATGCAGCCACACAATGTAAGTTTGATCGCATCTGTAAGACCTAAGAAGTATGTGTTCATGCTCTCTGTGTACTATGTTTTACTACGTATTTTATAGCCTCTGTGTGGATACCATGTGCGAAATTAGGAGCTTGGTTTTCTACTATGAGGATATCATTGTGGAGCTCTCGAGAAAGAGAGAACACTATGGTGCAGTTGCAACTCGATAAGAAGGATACTTCTCTAGCCATGCCTCCCATCTTTGAGCAACAATCATTTCTGCAAGAGCTAGCTTGAGTTCCAATAATCCATTGAGCATAATATAGGCAGTTGCAAATCGTGTAGCACAAAAGATATGAATTTGACCACATGATTTTGCATCTAATAAACTTTGTTTAATGAAATGCAATCTAGCTATATCTTTCAATAATAGATTTAGTGTATGAGCTATGCATGGAACCCAAGTAATGCCTTCAAACTTGTTTTGTATTGCAACTCCAACACTTTGAAAATTAAATGCATTATCATTCACTGTCATATTCATATTTTTTGGACCACCCACAAGTGATATAGCATTTTCATATAACTTTACAAGAAAACGAACTTTTCTCTTTGAGAGAAGTATCAACAACTTCCAAAAGCATGCTTCTCTTTGGACATATAACCATTGAATTAATCAATGGCTTCTTCAGACAACTTGTCCATCCATCTAGTGCTATTGTGCATCCATACATGGGTACATAATCAAGCACTAATTGTTTTAAAATAGCTTCAATACTTTTCTTCACTTTATCTACATACTTTGTTTACATTTTATCGTAATCTGGCATGGTGAATCCTTTCCATGCAATTCACATCAAAGCATCTTTGAAAATAGGATTATGAATAACATTGGAAGGAATCTCACATGCTAAAAATGCTTGAGTCCATTAAATATGAAGCTCAAGACAATCTTGCTATTCAAAAGCTATAGGTATTGTATTTTGTGATTTAGTACAGACAAATCATGGTGACTCATTATTAGATCCACCATTTTTACTACATTCATCGGTTCCACTCTTCCTTGATGTAGCTGGAGAAAATGGAGTACATGCATCTTGGTTATTCTCGAAAATAGTTTATGATACTTGAGTAGAAATATCATGAGGATCCTCTATTGTCATTGATACATCTACTCGTTCTTGCTCTACACGTGGACTACTTCGAAAATGCTATGAACTACTCATGTTCTTAAATATTTTTGATGCGATACCTTGAGATTTACATTTCTTTGCATAACTTGGAAAGTGTACCCATATATCACTATCTAGATTAGATTATCCTGCCACATTATTACTTGTACTAAAAAGATGCTCTTTTATAGGAGTTGCATTTCCTACATAATGATGTCCACAACATTTTCATTGTATTGTGCACATTGTTTTACCCTCCTGATGAATAATCACATAGACCATCATTTTCCCTTTCCCATAATGCTTGCTTTATGAAGACTTCATATCTACAAAAAAACAACACAACCAATATCAAATAAGATATATATTCCACTAAATTTATGTATGAAAACATATACAAACTACTATGAACCTCTCTTAAAGTTTTTAAACCTATTATTCTATCTATTTACATTTTCTATCTATTAAATTTCTCAATCATACACATGCATACTATTGTGAAGTAAGAATCAATGTCGAGTCAAAAAATCACAATACATTTTAATCCTCAATCATACACACACATACAATTACACATACCATTGTGAAGGAAGAATCAATATTGAGTCAGACAATTACAATAGATTTTAATTCTCAATCATACACACACATACACTCACACGTACTATTTTGAAGTAGGAATCAATGTTGCATCAAACACTCACAATAGATTTTAATTCTCAATCATACAGACACATACACTTACACATACTATTGTGAAGCAAGGATCAATGTTGAGTCAAACAATTAGAATAGATTTTAATTCTCAATAATACACACACATACAATTACACATACTATTGTGAAGTAAGAATCAATGTTGAGTCGGACAATTAGAATAGATTTTAATTCTCAATAATACACACACATACAATTACACATACTATTGTGAAGTAAGAATCAATGTTGAGTCGGACAATTACAATAGATTTTAATTCTAAATCATATACACACATACAATTACACATACTAATGTGAAGTAAAAATCATTGTTGAGTCAAACAATCACAATAGATTTTAATTCTCAATCATACACACACATACTATTGTGAAGTAAGAATCAATTTTGAGTCACACAATCACAATAGATTTTAAATTCTCAATCATATGCACATACACTTATACATACTATTCTGAAGTAAGAATCAATATTGAGTGAGACAATCACAATAGATTTGCATTCACAATTATACACTCATATGCACATACACAAACTATTGGATGAAACTTTGTTTGATCTCTTTACAATTCAAAGACCTAAGAAGGCGTTAATAAGTCTACAATAGAAAGCCATCTAGAGACCTAGAAAGTTCTAGTTCACTTCTTAACACGACCTCAACCCTTGAATCATAAAAAAGAAGATAAAACCTTTTCCAACACATACAATAGTTTTTAATTCACAATCATACACACACATATGTATGCGCATACATAATCACATTAAATTTTCGCTCACAACCACAATACATTTTTAATCACAATCATACAGACACATACATGTACTATTGTGAAGTAAGAACCAATGTTGAGTTAAACAATCACAATAGTTTTCAACTCACAAACAAAAATATTTTTCTTTTTTGTTTTGATACTAAAAGACTAAATATTTTCAACAATAGCTTATTCAATCCTATCCAAATAAGCTGACATGGCATCAAATAATTTTTTCAAAGAATAAGGGTTTAACATAAAATTTTGTAATTATTCAGGACCTCGAAAAAAAATTTAGATGTCAGCTTATTTGGACAAGAGTGAATACTTTTTGTGCAGCAATTTGTAAAATTTTGGTAGTGGATGTCAAAAAAATGGCCCGGATAGTCCACTACCAAAATGCATCAATAGGAGAGAGGCACAAATAGAAATAGTGATGACTTTGCCTACCCCACATTTCATTGACATCATAGATCTTCACATTGTAGAAACTTTGAGACTAGATTCTCCCCACCCAATAGATCTATGTAGTATTAGTTGATGAGAATTACCATCTGTAGATTCATAAGAGGTAAAAAGGAGAGAAACAACTCAACTGAGTGCACCCACAAAAATGTAAAATTCACCATCCCCTATAGGAAAAACTTCAATTCATGTCATTTCTATCACAATCACCTCATCCATCCAAGTTTTCGTCACTTTCCCACTCCACACCACCACGAGAACAAAAACAAAACCCTCCAAATACATCACTAAAGAAATAGTACACATATTTTCCTTTCTTATCATTGTTTTCTAGAGTACACCTAATGTATGAGAGATAATACAATACTCACTAGAATGAATGAAGGCTTTCTGAAACATAACACCAAGTCACAAAAAACATATCAAGAAAATAGAATGTTTACAACATGAATTTATGATCTTGAACACTCAACAAGCACTATTGATGAATGACATTGAATTATGACTATTCCAAGGCTATGTCACTTTTCATGAAGTCTTTGCTCTTCAATTTTTTCTCACTAAATTTATCATACTTTACATGTGAGCGAGGGCCTTAATCATGACTCATAAAGTGATAGGGAGGGGATGGTTGAGCCACACCTTAAGAGGAAGGATTAAGAACTACTCCTCAACCATGAACTATATGTCTTGAGTTCAATCCCTTGTCTTTCATACAACATTTGTACCAAACAAGCCTAGGAAGTAGGGTTGGATAAGGTGGATGGAGTCCATGAAATCGATGGGCACCTAATGGCCTTCAAGATGGATGCTCGGGTGCTCTATCATTTGAAAAGGTACAAAGAAGAGTGAACATTTCAAACTTTGTGTCCAACAAAGACTGGAGTGTATCTCTCAATCAATAGGTCAGATTGAAATATCTTAGGTGACCCACGAAAAGATCTTAAGGTGATACTTTTAAATCAACAAAAATATATCTAGAAGTGTGAAGCTCTTGGGGCACCTTGGGGAATAGAGTTCTAGAGCTTATCATAGAGGCTAGAAGGATACAAGTGCTAAACATTGAGGACAATGGTCAACCAAGGGAGGAACAATGTAAAGTGATAGGCAAGAGATGGTTGAACCACACCTTGAGAGAGAGAATTAGGAAGAAATCTTAAGCCATATATTTTGAGACAAATGGTTAGCCCATTAAACTCCTCATCGGTAGGTCATGAGTTCAAATACATTATCTTGCATACAACAGCCACATTGTTGAAGGTTTATAAAGGAAATACTTCATAAAAACTCAGCGATCTAGGAATGAAAGTTGGTACAAATGAAAACGATTACTAATTTCTTCCATAGAGATCTTACAAATGAAATATACATGAAACAAAAGGGATATGTGATTCCAAAGAAATAGAGTCAAGTATGTAAAATCAAGATGAGTTTATATAAATTCATGTAACACATTGGACACTAATACCAAAATTTTGATGCTTTTATGAAGTCCCAAGGCTACTCTAAATGTAACTAAGACCATTATATCTTTTCCAATACATGTTTAAATGTAAAATTTCTATGATTAATATCTTATGTTGATAATGTGTTGATTGTTGAAAGGTCCTTTTAATGTTGATATATTTAGGTAGTGATGTGTGTACTTTTTTCCCTCTTTAGGATGTTTCCCCTCCCCCCCCCCCTTGTATATACGCATATTGCCCTAATGGGCTACTTATCTTTGTACATTCTCTAGTAATACATTCAATATTGTGTGTTGAGCTCCAAGCTTCTTCTTCTTCCTTGTGTTGTTCACGTGCTTTCGCAAATATCTAACTCCAACAATTGGTATTAGAGCAGGTCGCCGCTTCATCTAGGGCATTGTCTACACCTCTCCGATTGCAGTCTCATATTCGCAGCGCTTGTGCACGCTATTTCGTCTTTTTGTGCCAGAGGTATATACTTGTTTTGGTTTGCCAGTATAAGCATCTTGAAGTTTGCTACAGGTTTAGCAGAACTCATCTGGGTGGTTCCATTCAACTTTTTGAGATATAGTCAATTTTTTGCATCAAGGTATTTTAGTCACCGACCATGGATGAAGGTAGTGATGTATTCTGTATGTTGGTTATTGAGGATAAGTTGGATGGTACCAACTACCCATTATGGGCTTATATGATGCGAAATATATTGGTTGGAAAAGGATTGTGGAACATTGTGCAGGGTGTTGAAAGACGTCCTGTTACACCTGCGACTATAGGTACTGCAAATACAGGTGTTGGAGCTGATGGAGATGGTGTCGAAGATGATATTCTGCAGATTCCTATTCATGTTGCTCTTTCTCGTTGGGATGGCAGAGATGCTCAAGCACATGCATTGATAGCTTTTGTCTGTCAAACGTGCTATTATTCCTCACATTTGCTCTTGCAGAACAGAAAAGGATGCTTGGGATACACTTACCACATTGTACTAGGCTAGGAATGAGGCTCGTGTTGCTTACGTCCAAAAATAGTTGGAGAGTGAGCACATGAATGAAGGTGATTCTATGGACAGTTTTCTGACAAAGATCAAAGACTTGAAGGAACAATTGATTTCTACTGATGAAGTTATACCAGATAGCTCACTTGCGGAGACTGTTCTGAATGGCCTTCTTGATTCATATTAGAGTTTTGCTTCTACTCTTCGGTTGATGATGAAAGGCAATCCAAATGCCTTTTCATTTGAGGAGTAAGTCTCTGTTCTGTTGCAAGAAGATCAGTCCAGGCAGAATAGGTCCATTATGCATGTTGTAGATCAAGCTTTCTTGGCTAGTTAGAAGGGCAAAGGAAAATGACGCTTTTCAAGTAGTAAGCAGAAATTTGCTAATTCTGCACAATCGAAGAGGGAAGACAAAGATGAAAAGAAATCAGACAAGTAAAAATTGTTTTGCAAGTACTATAAAGGAAATGATCATATCATAAAGAACTGTCCAAAACTGGGTGCTAAAGAGGCAAAGAAGAAAGAGGCTGGAATGGTTGTTGCAGAAGCCTCTACACCAAAAACAGAGTCTGCTAATCTTGTGTAGGAAGAAGAATGGGCGTTTACTACTATTTGTAGTTTTGACCCATCTTCTCATGAGCAGTGCATGTCTGCAGTAGACTCAGATGTTTAGTACTTTGATAGTGGGGCGACCAAACATATTACCTCGTAGCGTTGTCGGAGCGATTCGTGATGGCTGGTGGATCAGGGCAACCATCTCGCTAACGGCGCACGCAAGGTGCTTGGGGCAACTCAAGTAATGGATGGACTCAAGGAAAAGATGATCATCTTAAGCTTCTACACTTAGGCAAAACAAATTATTTGTTTCTTCACAAAAAAATCATTCATTATTATCTTGAAGATACTTATGCGTTTCTCATTTTTTTTATATTATTATTTAATGTACTTAGAATTCAATGAAGTAAAGTTAAATTGCATTACGTTGGAAGATAAGATATCGTGTGTATTGGAGTATTTCAATGGTTATCAGTTTTCGTAAGGTGAAAGATAGTGAACTCAGTTACTTCTTCAGCACTTGGAAGCAAAATACAGAACCAAATCAAATTGGAATAAACCATAATCAGCTTGACAAAGAGTGACTAATCATTTTCAAGAAGAACACTTTATATCTTAAATTATACTTGAGTGCAAAATTTAGCATTTCATACCATACACGCGATGCTTGTTCATACAAAAGTCAATGCATTCAGGAAAAATTCAATCATAAAATTCATAGGCTTATGATCTTTGAATCATGCAATTAGTTCAGTAGTCACTTTGACGATTAGATTAAGTCAAACAAGATTTTGAAAGTGACTACAATCTCTTTTTCAGAAAGAATCTGTCAAAGTCATGAGCATTTCACGGTAAAACCTTTAATGAATCAACAGATAAGAACATTGCGCACATTACTCAAAAATACTTTGTTTCTCATACTGCGACATAAAACACATGTACAATAAAAGTGTCATCACATCTGGATTCAATCAGATTGTTTTCGTCATTCTATGGCTGCAGGATGCTCAAGAATATATCAAATCTTCTAAATAAAAGAAAAACATAGTCAGCAGAGCTTTTGAGGAAGAGCAGTAAAAAATCATAGTATAGCACAATTGCAATTGTCTAGCATTCAAGTCGAACACAAACTGACACAAAACATTTTCTTAATCTTTACGTCTGATGCACCTCTAGCCGCCAACATCCAGTAGTTAGATCTCATAAGATTGTCCAAATGCTCATTATAGACTAATTCTACCTCCAATAGTGCCTCTCATCGTACTCAGAAAGAACCCACACTAGCGGTGCTTATCGTCTTTATCATTCGAGTGAACTTTGTCCTCCGTTGTATGCACCCGTTGCAGTAAAACTAACAAAAATAGCTATGACGATCATTAACAACATACATATTAGGGATTGTGATGGATGCTGAGATGACAACTTGGCTTATCAGAGGTTTATATGGTCAAAAGGTCGTTAAAATCTGATGAATAACATGGTTCTTATCAAAGCGTTGATGGAGGAGACATATATAAATTCGGACATTATCAGAAGTAAATAACTATCATGTGTCTCACAAATGATTCATAAAAAGCGATAAAATCGAATGGTACGTATATGTGATACATTTTCATCCGCGAATTTAGATGCACCAAAGCATTTCAACACTCATGTAGGGCTAGTCAACACTCATGTAGGGCTAGTCAGCTATTAGAACAGATGGAGTGGGTCTTGTTAGCTATTAGAACAGATGGAGTGGGGCTAGTCAGCTATTAGAACAGATGGAGTGGGACTGAATCATCTAAGATCATCTAAGATAACTCAAATACTATAGAGAATAAAAAACACATAATGTGAACATACCAAAGTCATAGTTGTGCGTAAAATGATTGTGTTTAGATTTGACAAACATGCAACAATCAATCAGTATGTGAATGATCGATATAATGTATGAAGCATGACGTTGGAACAAAGGAGAAGGAGATTAATCTGTAGAATGTTCTTAAATATGAATCAACATCAGCACAAAAGTAAAACAACTGGAGTTGATATTAATCAAACACGCATTATCACAGAGTTCGAGTTATTCTCTTGCTGGAGACACGCGCAATTACATTATTCGAATGTTTATCGATTGTTGATTAAAATCAGTATATTCTTATTGAATATGACCCACCACTGATCTTTAAGTGGTATCGTTGGATCGAATTACAAACATAGGAATTATTTTTGTTTCAAGCCTCCACAGATGAAAGCACTCGTCAGCGTTTGACAGCAGAGTTTTTCAAGACTACATTAATCAATGCGTTATATTATCTCCGACGATTCTCAATATGAATTATTTTGCGCTTAAAAGGTTCAAAACAGTTAAGCAACAATTATTACACTATGGATTCTTAATCACAAAATAAACTATCATGCAGTGGTCAACAGAAGGCGCAACAGATCTACAAGCTACATTCGAGTTATTTTACACAATAAAGATTAAAATGAGCGCAGTAATAAAATAGCCTCCAATTTATTGGAAACGCAGCAGCAGTGTAGAATTGGAGATCAATTGAAGGAGTTAATATCATAATAAATAACCTATGCGCAACTCGAATAGACTCTCTGCTTCCTTCAGATCAGAAAAGTAACCTGTGCGCAACTCGAATAGACTCTCTCCTTCCTTTAGATCATAAAAGTAACCTGTGCGCAACTCGAATAGACTCTCTCCTTCCTTCTCTGTCTTCCGACCTGCGCGCATATGAAGTCTCCCTTCTGTCCCTCTGTATCCTCCTTTTGCTTTTCCTCTCTATCTGCTCCCTGTGAGCAACTCTCTCAGCAGTGCTCCCTCTCAGAATTGCGCCTTTCCTCAGCTGCCCGTCTCCTCTTCCACCTCATTGCCAGATTCAAATGTGTAAATGGCCCCTCTTCTTCTCTCCCGATCATCTTTTTATGTGCCACCTCTGAAAAATGCAACAGATCTCTCCTCGTCCCCTGTTCTGTCTCTCATATGTCATGCATATCACCCGGAACTGCCCGAAGGCAACCAAAATCCATGCATGCCGAATCCACTTCCTGTTTACAAGAAGAAAACTGCGTCCATGTGTCATCTCTTTCCCTTTTATTTAGACGTTGATGAAGACACCCAAAGTTCCTGTCTCTACTCTACCTGCCACACTGATGTTATCTTCCTTATTCACATGTGTGTCTCCTTTCTTACATGCCGATGACCATTGTCCAGACTTGTTTCGATCTGTTGCGCCTTTTTCCCCATTCCACACATTGCTTTTCAATGATTCATCTATTGCTTTCTGCAAGCATGCGCATTCCTGAGATAATCTACTTACACCTATCAATCTATTGGTATCATTTGCCTTTTTCACCCTTACTCCAATTGTCGTTCATATCGCGATTGCCTCCATGAATTCTACCTGCTCACACATCCATACATTTCATGAAATGAATGCCCTCGGTAAATGTGTACTTCTTGATGCTTCAAATGTTGTTCGTTGTCTCCACTCCATCCCATCATTTGGACTCAAAACATATTAGAATGCTTCCACATTCTTGCGAGTATGCATTCCCGAATGACCCCCTCAGATGGCTCATCTCCTCCGTGTGTAAACCCAATAGTGGCCAAAGTTCATCTCTTCATAAATCATTTGCAACATCTATTTAAAAATACTTTCATTGTATTAACATCTTCAAGATCATCAAGAACCTCATCAAGTACAACTTCATCCATTATCACTTTCTTCCTCCATACGATTGGCATTCTCATCCAATCTTGCCATCAAGTCTTCATGATCTGACATTTCTACCATCCAAATAGGGAGAGAGAATCTCTCCGACAGCACAATTTCTTCTCTTCACTCGAGCCTGCCCCTACAGGGAATACTATCACATGCGCCAACAACTCTTCTTATCCAATCATGGGAGTTGGTAAGATCATTCTTACTACTGCTGATGGTAGTTCTTTCATTTTTTTAGATACTTTATTTCTACCAGGGATCAAGAAGAATCTGCTATCAGTTTTTGCATTAGCCAAGATTGGCTTGGTTGTGAAATTTGTTGATGACAGATGTACAGTTCATGATCTGTCAAATGGCAATGTTATTATTGCTTCTGGAATTTTATGTCATGGGTTGTATAACCTCATAGACTATGAAAGATCTGTTAATGATTCGGCATGTGCAGTTCATGATTCTGAGGCTATGTCAGGTGCAAAGCTTTGGCATGCACGCTTTGGTCATCTGAATTTTGCTAGTTTGCTATGCCTACAAAAATCTGAAATGGTGTCCTCTTTGCCTAAACTTGAGGCACCTGGAAAACATGTTTGTGAAGGCTATATTTTGGGCAAAATGCATTGTTCCTCCTTTCCAAAAGATGGTTCAGTTCGGGCTACGCAGAAACTGCAGCTTGTACATAGTGATGTCTGTGGTCCTATGCAGACACCCTCTTTTGGAAATTACCTTTACTTCGTGACTTTCATTGATGATTTTTCCAAGCATGCATGGGTATATCCACTCAAAGCGAAATCGGAAGTGTTCATGTGCTTCAAACGGTTTTTCATTTTGATTGAAAATCTATCACCATGTAAAATGGACACCCTACGTTTTGATCGAGGGAGGGAATATATGCCTTCTGATTTTAATGCATTTCTAGATGAACGTGGGGTAAAACACCAGTGTACAGTGTCATATACACCTCAACAAAATGGAGTTTCTGAACAAAAAAACAGGTCACTCATGGAGATGGCGAGCTCTATGGTCAAGAGTCAGGCTCGACCACATAGTTTCTAGCTTGAAGTTATCATGTGTGCAGCATATGTACTTAACAGGTGTCCCACTAAAACATTGCAGTCTATCACTCCATATGAGGATTGGCATGATCGCAAGCCATCTGTTGCTCATTTGCGTGTTTTTGGTTGTTTGGCATATGCATTAGTGCGTGAACATTGCAGGAAATTGGATGATAAAGTAGTAAAATGTATTTTTGTTAGGTACAGTTCTGAAAGTAAAGGCTATCGTCTGTATCATCCATAGACTAAATGCATTCTGGTTAGCCATGATGTTGCTTTTGTGGAAGATGCTATTCAGCCATTGCTTTCATGTACTAAGGAGACATCTGTTAGTTCCAAAGACATGTATGATACTTTGATGCCTCTTTTTACAGGTGGACAGTCTAGCTCTAGTCCTAATGAGGAAACTTCTCAGCATTTGCACGCTTCATATGATGATGTAGATCATTCCATTTCTGATGCAGATTTACATGGTGCACTTGTTGATGAGAGAGTTGATATTGAGTAGGCAAAAACTATGACAAAATGGCTACTGTAGACTTTGCGTGATAGCAAATTAGATGCACCTTTGTCATATCGTACTTGTTCAGGCTCTCATAGTGTCTCCTTTGCATTAGATTGCTATGTTATGGCTGTGTCTAGTCTCTGTGATGAGAATGATCCTGTTTCTTTTGATGAAGCACAAAATTCAAAAAATTGGATGGCTGCTATGCAATCTGAATATTGACACCATAATGAAGAATGGTACATGGTCTTTATGTGACTTGCCTCCTGGCAAGAAGGCCATAGGCACAAAGTGGGTATACAAGCTGAAGCGTAAGCCTGATATAACAGTTGACAGGTAAAAGGCTAGGCTTGTTGCAAAGGGTTATGCACAGGAAAGAGGCATTGATTTTGATGAGACCTTTGCACCTACATGACGTATGAATACTGTTCGGAGCATATGTGCACTTGCAACTAATCATGGTTGGAATGTACATCAGTTGGACATTAAAACTACATTTCTGGATGGTGACTTAGATGAAGAAGTGTATGTTTTTCAGCCCCATGGCTTTGTGTAGAAAAGGCATGAAAACCAGGTGTGCAGGTTAAAGAAGGCATTATATGGTTTAAAGCAAGCACCACATGCTTGGTATGAGAAGATACATGCCTATCTTATTGCACATGGTTTTGAGAACAGTCCAACTGAAAGCACCTTATATGTTAAGCGTGCTAATGATGTGCTTCTGATCATTGTTGTCTATGTTGATGACATGCTACTCACTAGTCCTATTGAGAAACATATTGCTGATTTTAAGGCTGATTTGCATGCCTCATTTGAGATGTCTGATTTGGGGCATCTGCATCACTATTTAGGCATTCAGTTTATGCAACTTGATGGTGGAATGGATTTGTGTAAAATGAAATATATTGACACATTATTGAAGCGTTTTGGCCTTGAAGACTGTAAGCCTATTGCCACTCCTATGGAGAGAGGTTTATGGTTGAGTCTTCATGATGCTGGAGATGCATTTGATGCTGTCCTCTATCAGCAGGCTGTTGGATGCCTGATTTATTTATGCATTACTCGGCCAGATATTCAATTTGCTATCTCACAGATGAGCAGGTTTATGCATTGCCCAGCTGTCAAGCTTTGGCAAGCGGTAAGCGCATCTTTTGCTACTTGAGTGATACTCGCATACTTGGGTTGTTTTATCCAAAGGGGGGATCACTACCGCCAGATTTGCATGCTTTTTCTGACTCAGACTAGGCTGGTTGCTATGACACTCGTGCGTCCACCAATGGTTTTTTCTTCATGCTTGGTAGCCCATGTATATCTTGGTTGAGCAAGAAGCAGACTACTGTGGCCACTTCCAGTTGTGAGGCTGAGTATAGGGCAGCTTTCATAGTGACTGTTGAGTGTGTGTGGCTCAAATGCCTTATGGCTGATTTGGGTGTTGGTCAGTCTTTTGCCACCACCATCTTCACTGACAGTCAATGTGCATTGGCAGTTGCGAGGAACCCTGCGTTCCATGCTCACACTAAGCACATTGAGGTGCATTATCATTATCTCAGGGAGAGGTTCTCTACTGGGGAGATCAGCTTGGCATATGTGCCCACGCAGGAGAACATTGCAGACCTTTTCATGAAGGCTCTACCTAGGGAGAATTTTGAAGCTTTCCGCAAAGCTTTGGGGTTACTTCCTTTTGTGGAGTGATTTCCACATAGCTTGGTACTTCCTTATACATGAGTGCCAGCTCCTTGTTCACCGCATCACTCCTAGGGGGGATTTCTTGATATATTTAGGTAGTGATGTGTGTGAACACTCTAGGACCGCCGGGGCACTTTTTTCCCTCTTTAGGAGGCTTTTTTCCCCCGACTTGTATATACTCCTATTGCCCTAATGGGCTACTTATCTTTGTACATTCTCTAGTAATACATTCAGTATTGTGTGTTGAACTCCAAGCTTCTTCTTCTTCCTTGTGCTATTCGCATGCTTCCCCAGACATCTAACTCCAACATTTAATACCATTCATTTTTTGAAAAACAAAATGATCAAGACATTTGATAGGAATCATTTGAGAGATGAAAAATATGTTCTCATGGTGGGAGCTACGCATTCGGTTCCTATATTGAAGTGCTTTGCCGCACTCTTGTACATGCTTCATTTATGGAATATACAACTTTTTTGTACATGATTCATGGTTCATTTTGCTCATCTCTTTTGTGTCCGATAGTATTTTGCTATATGAAATCATGTTTTTTTTGCAATTAGAGTACACATCACATGTACTAGGTTTTCTTTGGGCAGAGTGTATTGTCTTTTGCTACACAATATCATGGTAATGTTCCTATAGCAAGAGACAACACACTCTGCCCCAAAAAAATTGTGTAGATATGGTCGTCGGTATACCCCTTGGTATTGCCAGCAAAATGTCGGTATACGCATTGTTATGCCCACCAGCTCGCCGGTATGTGTCGGTATACGATCATACTGATGCTTATACTGACTACTATACTGACACTTTGCTACCGACACCTATACCGACTAGTACACTGACGTTGGTCAGAAAACGCGCCCGTTCAATTTCCTCGATAGAAGCCTCAGTATAACCCTAATATGTTGTAGTGTTCTTAGCTTGAAGGAATTGTTGCAAGAGAATAAATCTAAAGTTTTGTAGAGGAAAGTGGTTGATCAATTTATTTGTAATAACACCATATCATTCAATAGTGTGCAAAGTGTAATGGATGACAGAGGTATTAGTAAAAAAAGAAAAGATACTCATTCTTAAAAACGATAGTGAATTCTGCACTAAAAGCTAAACGAATCACTCCAAAACTCTTTCCAATTGTCGACAATGTTTGGAGGCTTCAAAAAAGACAATCATAGGATAACTGGCTACTTTGGGTTGCCCTACCATATAAGAAAGGAATTCAAAAGAGAAAAAGGAACTATCCAATATAGTGAACAAAACATCATTTTCATGGACTTGGAGCTCTTTTCGAGACAAATAGTTGACTTCTACAATATCAATCATGTTTCAAAGAAAGGTTTTCTCATTTCTTTACTAAAGATGAATGAGTGTGAGATCCTCAATGACACAAAGATGCAAAGATTAGTGATAAGTTTGATGGATAGAGCAATGAAAAACATACTAAAAGATTATTTTTTTGCACTTTTCAATATGCTCAAACATGAATTTGTGGTGGCTTGGAAGTCTTCTGTGTATCATCATAGTTAGTTTCTAGAATCTATTTGAAGAATATGTAATAATATAGTTCATGCATGGTTACCTTGTTTTGGTAGATGTTAATTAAGGACTACAAAGTAATGCAATGTTTATTTCATCAAACTTCTATTCTTGAAATTATTACTCATCAGATGGGATAGCAAGGGACTCTTTTTGTTAAGCAATATGGCACCGTCAAGGTCATTTGACACTTATCCTTTAATTTGAATATATTTAAATGCATATATAATTGCAATACAGGAGCCATGAGGTTACCATGCCTCTACTCCATGGAGCTTGCTAAAACTCTTGATTAGAGGTGGTGGATTAGGGTGCCTAATAGGCATTTGTTGGACGAGAGATTCCATGGAATCTTTGGCATAATCATCATAAATGTTCACATATGTACCTTGCACGCTCTGTTTCGTGTCATAAAGACACTTGTCAACCTCTACATTAGGTTTGTATGGAAGATAAAAAATTATTGTGAATGCTACAATGCTATTACAAAAATTGGAAACATCCTTTCAATCATGCAACTACAGAAAGGACGTCTTGAAATTGAGAGAGATGAGAAGCTATCAATCCAATGAACAAGATCTCCCTAGGAAAGTTTCTATAGGTGGCATGAAGGCAAGGTGCTTCCTCTCTAGAAAAGTCAACAAGCAACTAAGAAACATGCAACAATGCACATTAGCAAGATAGCATAAAAGGCTACATAATGCAGTTAAAGACCATGAGGCTACATCAAGGAATGCAAAGGTAAAGGTTTTTCATTCAATAGATAGTATCTCTAGGATGCGTGACAACGAATCATGGTCAACTAAGGACATCAAAGTCTTTGAAGCTCACATTCAACAAATCAAAAAAATACTTCAATGAAGTTTGGGTAGATAAAAACATAACACATTACATGGTAATGGACTTAATTTGCAACAAAATATGTCTTGCATATGTTTGTGCTTATAGAATTTTATTACTGTTCATGGGAGCACATCATCTAAAACCATCTGCCTTTTCTCATATAAAAATATGATAATCCAAGCATTTGCAGCACTCAAGGTATGGAGAAGTCTCGTTATATGTCATATAATGCATACTTTAGGCATACCCACCATGAGGAGGGTCTTCATAAAAGAAATAGCCTTTGGAACTCTTCTAGTGGTACTAGAGATGAATCATCAAAATTTGATGCCAACAAAAGTGCAAAAACATCAAATATTGTGCATGTCGTAACCAAAGCTCAATTGAAAATTGAGAAAAAATTCAAGCATCTAGAAAATCGAATGCTGTTCATGCACAAGCGATATGGAGAAGAAAGAAAATTTGCTAATCAATGATGGGTGAAGGCATAGTGACCCAATGACACTTTGTACGAGACATTACCCTTTCTATCACATATGTTTTAATATACGTCATAGTTATGCACTGAATAATTTTGTATAAAAATTCATTGTTTGTATTACACAACTTTTTTAGTACATGATAAATTGTTCTCAATATTCTCCTATTCATTTGCTGGGTACTCTGGTGGCCACCATTCTCTATTTATAAAGCTACTCCAAGCCCTAAATTAGCATTAAAATATGTTCTTCTTGGGGACAATGATGATGGATGATAGCAACAAATACCTAATGCGAAACAATTTTCTACCAAGCTTATCTTCTCGTAGCTACTAGGAATATGATATGCACTTAGATGGAAAAGTCTTATTTTGAAGCAGAAATTTTCTTGAATACCCTCATTACTAAGGTTTTTGTGATATAAAAAAATAAATATGTATGTATTTATGTATGTATGTATGCATGCATGCAGGCATGCATGCATGCAGGCATGCATGCATGCATGTATTTATGTATGTATGTGTGTATGTATGTATGTATGTATGTATGTATGTATGTATGTATGCATGTATGTAAGCATGTATGTACGTATGTATGTATGTAAGTATGTATGTATGCATGTATGCATGTATGTATGTATGTATGTATGTATGTATGTATGTATGTATGTATGTATGTATGTAGGTAGGTACGCAGGTATGTATGTATGTATGTATGTATGTATATATGTATATCAAGTGAGTGAATAAGTCAGTAAGTAAGCAACTATGTACTTATGTATTTATGTACTTATGTATGTATGTATGTATCTATATATGTATGCATGTATGCATGGATGTATGTAAGTATGTATGTATGTATGTATGTATGTATGTATGTATGTATGTATGTATGTATGTATGTATGTATGTATGTATATATGTATCTATGTATGCATGTATGTATGGAATTGAAGTAAATAAGGAAGTAAATGATTAAGTAAGTAAGTATGTATCATTGTATGAATGTAAGTAAGTATGTATGTAAGTATGTATGTATGTAAGTATGTATGTATGTAAATATGTATGTATGTAAGTATCTGTATAAGTAAGGGCTATTGTTTACTATTGTTTAGTATTTTTTACTCTTTTCCTTGTACTAGTCTATGTTCAATTTTTGTATAAGACATGTTCTCAAAGTTATCTCTATGAGCAAATGATCTCTCAAACGTCAAAAAAGGGAGTATAGTCCTTCTCGCAAAAGTCTCTCTTAAACCATTAATCAAGACCTTTTGGAGGGGGTTGTTTGGCATATGCATTAGTTTCTTAACAAAAATGCAAGAAATTGGATGATAAAGCAGTGAAATGTATTTTTGTTGGGTAAAATTCTAAAAGCAAAGGCTATCATATGTATAATCCACAAAATAAACACATTTTTCCTAGCCATGATGTTGTTTTCTTTAAGATGCAATTCAACCATTACTTTCATGTACCACGGAGACTTTAGTTAGCTCTAGAGATGGGTATGACACTATGCTTACTCTTTTTACAGGTGGACAATCAAGTGCTAGTCCAAATGGGGCAATTTCTCCACCCTGATAAGTTCCACATGATGATGTAGATCTTTCCATTTTGGGATATAGATTTACATGCTGCACTTGTTGATGAAGGGGTTGTATTAAAGGAAGCAAAAACTATGCCTAAATGGCTAGTGCAAAATTTGAGAGATAGCAAATTAAATGCACCTCTGTCATATCGTACTCATTCAAGCTCTCATAGTGCTTCCTTTGCACCATATTACTATGCTATGGTCGCCTCTAGTCTTTTTGATGAGAATGAGTGTTTTCTTTTGATGAAGCACCAATTTCATAAAATTACATTGTTGCTATGGAATCAAAATATGATGCTATTATAAACAATGGTACCTGCTCTTTATGTGATTTGCCTCCAAGCAAACAAGCCATTGGTACTAAATGGGTATACAAGCTAAAACATAAGCCTCATGAAACAATTGACAGATATAAGGCTAGGCTTGTTGCAAAAGGTTTATGCTCAAGAGAAAGGCATTGATTTTGATGAGACCTCTGTTCCCACATGCAGAATGACAATTGTTCATAGAATTCGTGCACTTGTGCCCATCATGGTTGGAATGTACATGATTTGGAGATTAGAACTACATTTTCAAATGGTGACCTGCATGAAGAAGTGTATGGATTTTAGCTTTGCTGTTTTGTAAAGAAGAGGCATGAAAAAAAATTGTGTAGGTTGAAAAAGGCATTATATTGTTTGAAGAAAAAAACCACGTGCTTGGTTTGAAAAGATGCACGCCTACTTGATTGCACATGGTTCTGAGAAAATTCCACTTGAGAGCATCTTATATATTGCTTTTTCCCACACCTCAAGGTCAAGTCTTGGCCTTGAGGGTTGTGGTTTTTTGAAGTCTTCTTTATTGAAAATACTTATCTTACACTTTTTTCTCTTGAAGGTTTTATTCTCCCTAGGAAGATGAAGTTATTGCATTTTAGCACATTATTCATAGATTTTTACTAATTTTGTCACATTTTCGAAGCCTTTTGAAGCCCTTCTATTTACACCATGCTTTACCATCTTTCAGAGTCCTTGAATAAAGCCTATGACTTTATAGAAGTCATCTGGGTTTTGGATTTTGAGGATTATGTCGTGATATTGAGAAATGTAAACTAACATTTTTCAAGAATCCATTGGGATTCTTTTAAGCTTGTCCATCATTTATAATCTTTAGGTCCAAAGGATGAGCTTGTTTCTAGAACTTAATAAATCTCAGAAGTGCTCTTAAGTTGATGCAAGTTTTTCCAAGTTTTATAAAAAATGTTAAGCCTCCATCTTTATTCCAATCTTTTTCTTTTCCTAAAAATTGACGGGAATTCATATCTTTAGAAAAGGAAAAATTTTATAAAAAATGTTAAGATTGCATCTTTATTCCTATCATTTTCTTCTCCTAAAAATTGACGAGAATTCTTATCTTTAGAAAATGAAAGATTTGTAAGTTCCAAAGAGGTAGTGGGTTGAGGATTTCAAGTTGAATCCTCACCCTAGGTATAGGGAAAAACCTTACTAGGAAGAGTTTTTTTTTCTTTAATTAAAAGGAAGTTCGGCTTTAGCCTACTCTCCTGGACTTGTATTATATGAAGAAAAAGAAAGGTACAAGTGAAGGGGACTAGTGCCCATGGTACCCCGTCGCACCAAGCAGGGGTAGATCTTACAGAGTTTAAATGGCATTACAAATGAGGTTAACCACCCTCTCATCACCCTCATGTGGGGCCCACTTGGGTTTAAGCTTGTTGTTGATTAGGAGAAGCACTTTATGATGTCTAAAGGGGGGGGGGGGGTTTCTTATAGTTGGCAATTCTTTTACCGAGGAGGAACAATGATTTCTCAATTGACCACTCTTTGGGGGAGTCTCCAAAGTTATAAGCACATCTTTCCCGCTAGATCTTTTAAAGGGCCTCCCCTTTGATGGCATTCCAGAGGGTCACTGAGCAGCCAATCACTTCACCCAAAAAGAGCTTGTTTCCCGCTGATATTATTCTGAAGTCTAATTTTCTTTCCAGCAATCTGAATCTTCCAAAGTGTGATGGAGTTGGTACAAGTAAAGAAGACATGACCAACATCTTCAATGGACCGATAACAACACTTGCACCAAGGAGATGCCCCACAAATTTTGCTAGCCTTTAGGTTGGTCTAGATTCCCCGATGAAGAATTTGCCATAAGAGGACAGGCTTTTTGTTTTTGATAAGAGGGTGCCAGATAGCCATAAACTTCATTTCCCACCACAACTGCATCCAAGACTTACTAGGAAGAGTTACTGAGACATCTTCTCCCCAACATAAGGAGGGGTTCCTAGGGATGAATAGACAAGAAACCGTGCTAGATGGGAACAAGTTGAGATGGGTGGAGCATGCCAAGGATTTGTTCCATGTTGCCATTAAATTCATCCAATGAAGTTCTAAGGGTTCCCACTTCAGCTTGAATCTCTTTCACTACTAGTTCAACATGTCCACGTGAATATGATTTATTCAAACATATATATTGTACATTTCCTCTTCATTCCCGTTTTCCCCTTGCCTTGGAGTATAATCTACTTGCATATTACTACCACTATGCGAGTGTCTCTCCATTGAATAGCATGGAAAAAAAATGCAATTCCCTTTCCTAATTCAAAGAAGATATGAAAATCAAATGAAATACTTTATCTCTCTATTTTCCATATCTTTCTTGTGTTGTAGATCAGCTTGGGCTTCCTTTGGATTAGATGAAACCTCCCTTGATCTCACATAGACCTCCAAAGTCTCCTTTGAACCACCACAATATTCTTTGAACTCCACACGTTCCTCCTTGGTTTAATTTCTCTTAGAGGTTGAAGATGGATGTCAAGTTGCTTTGATGTAGCTCAAGGCCATCATTGGGATGCCTCTTGTATCCTTTTTTGCTTGCAAATAGATTATAGAGGCCTTCACGGGATGCTTGGATGTACAAAATCTTAGCTCCAAAATCGTGTTGAGCAAATCCCTTCGAAGATAGCTGATAAAAGCCCATGTAATGAAGAATTTAACTCCCAGGTTCTCCAAAGGTGACATTTTTCAGAGAGAAGAGAATGTAGAAATTTTCATGGCCTCACGCTAAGTAAGATATAAATACCATATATGACGCAGAATGGGAAGAAGGAAGCCTATAAGGGCAAGAGATAAATTCCCTTTGTCTTGAGAGAGAAAGAGAGAGAGAGAGAGAGAGAGGTATGGCATCATGGTAGCAATCTCTAGCTATTTCAAGCCTTCTCTAAAGCATGGGTGGGTGGAGTCTACTTGTTAGCCATACATAGAAGAGTGGGGGGGAGGGGCTCCTTCTTCTGTTGTATACTCTCCCTCAAGAAGGGGTTCCAATGGGGCCAAAAAGAAGCTATATGGGCTGCTCATGCTTTGATTTTTGTAGAGAGAGGCATAGAACAAGCTCTTGCACAATTATAACCAAGGTTTTGAGTACCGATGTCTAGACCTCCAAGATGAGTGACTACATATCCATCCATCCAACACCACCCATATGTATAACCCCCATGTGAAGGGGGTAGAGCTAGCAATGTGTCCAAGTCACATGGATGCTTAATTGAGACCTTCACATTGGTTTCTAAGTCAAGAAGTCACATGGGATCACATGAAATCACATGGTTTATTAAATTCATGTACGCCTTAGAATATTTTTCCAAAGGCTAAGTCTCTACATCTTACAATAAATATGGAAGGTTCTAAAAAAATCAATTCGAGTGAGTTTCCCACGGGTTTCTAAATAAGACCTAAGGGTTGTCAAAATTGATCCAAACCTTTAACCCATGCAAATTAGCTTTTTAAACCCATAATTATACAACATGTTCCAATCACTAGAGGATAACCTAGGCCATTCAAGTCTTTCGTGCGACTTGACTAAGGAGAGAAGAGGATCAATTTGAAAACCACTTTCTTCTTGCATTTATAGAGCCTATTTCTCTCGTGAAACATAAGATGAATGTGCATTAAAAAACCAATTATAAGTTATATACTTAAAGAGTCATCGGTAAAGTGGAGGGGTGTCTGTAGATGTCAAAGAAAGCATCATTTTCCGATGATTGATCTAAAAATGAGGTGAGCCAATACGTTTTTGTTATCTTTAAAAAATGATCCTCTTTTACTGAGTTTGGTATTCGAACTAGCATTGATGAAGATTTCCAATGAGACCAGATTGGGTGAGCCTCACTAGGTGGACCTTCCAAGATTGTAAAGTCTTTTTTTCTCATTATCTCTAGTGTCCAATGTGCCTTTAGCAATGTTCAAGACAAAAGGGTAATGGTATATCCAATCATGCTTTAAAAGCACAGCATCATTAAGACCCTGATCATTGCTAGCAAGGAATTTGATATTCATGCTTGCAAGTCCCATGTGAGGAAGTTCCACCATGCCAAAATGTTGTATCTGTTATCCTTCAATGCCTACAATATTGGTCTCTATTGGTTGTAGAGTTTTCATGTATTATTGATATCCTTTTTGTACTTGTCTTCGCACCTTATCTATGAGGACTTTATACATTGGCTTCTCTTAGCTAGTCTGACTTGAATGTAAGGCCTTCGATTAGTGACATCTTGGAGAAAGACCCGTTAACCTTGTATCTAGCCATGGAAAGAAATTTGCTAGCTTCCTTGTATCATCTCTAAAGGAAAGCTTCTCTTTGAGATCTCTGAACATGAAAAGATAATAGCCTTCTTCATCAACATAGCTCGAGGTCTTGCTCATTATTAGAAGCATCAATGGCACCTCAGATTTCATTCTTTCCATATGGATTTAATTCATCCTTGTGTAACTACAATGTTGGAACATATGTTGGATCTTCTGTAGGTTGTTCATGCACAAAATTTGTGCTTATCTTCTCCATACAACACATCCATAGATGGTGGTCTTCATTAATCCAACATGAATTATTGAAATCTTTACTTTCAATGAAGGTTTGGTTTAATTATTTGTGAACTATTCCACAGAGAGGCGGCATATCCAAAGTCGATCCCTTGATTAGTTCTTTTCTTGTAGTAGTTCCTTGAATATGCAAATAGAAAACATAATGTTATAAAGTAAAGTATCGAGCTGGTTTAGATCGATTCTAAATTTGACATTTGTTGATCATTCTTTTGTTAACGCAAAATATTGAAGTTGGATTTAAGCATAAGTTCATGAGCTCTCTAAACCAAGTAATTTAGAGTGGCCTAGTGGTTAAAGTGTTCAAGCCTAAGGTGGGAGGTCTTGGGTTCAAGTTTTATAAATAAGAGGGAGAGAAAAGTATAGTTACTTTAAACCTAAGCCCAAGCTTCTAGAAAGCTCTAACTTTGGTTAACTAGGATGTTTGAAGCATATGTAGTTAAATGGCTGACAAGTCATAGTATAAGTATTCACATACCCGAGTTGGTAGACCATTGGAGAAAGCTATAAATTTGGCTATTAAAGCTAGGAGAAAACATCGATTTAGTGCTTGCTGCTACACCAAGTATCATGACACATATGCACATGTAGAAGGTGTGTTGAGAGGTAAAAATTTAATCTTGCATGCACCATTTGACATATCCATATATTAAGCCATAACTATGAGCACCTATGTCTATGCACTTGACCAGTTTGTACTCTCGATTTGATAATTTAATGTGTGTGTATCAAACTACCACTATAGTGCACTTTTAGGAAATATGAGAGCTAGCTAGTCTCACTTGTCACTAGCACATAGACCTCATGAGTCTAACACACACTATCTATGCTACTTAACATACTAACTGTGATATTTAGCATTCAAAATTGTGTTAATTAGCATACAAACTATGGTAACTAGCATATGGATTATGGTAAGTAAAATAAAAAATCTACTAATTAACATATGGACTAGGCTAATTAGCATACAAAGCTACTAGTTTGGATTATGATTGAGCTGATTAATATCTTAATTGTGCGACATAACATATTCACTATGTTTATAAGCATATTTTCTAAGTTACTTAGTAGAATGGATGTGCTATATAGCATATTGACTCTGCTACCTAGCATAGTGTTGATCCGATCAAAGAGGTGACTTGGAAAAGTGGTGTGCATGTGGTGCACAAGTGGCCAAGGAAATGGGTGTACAAATAGTGCACAACAAGTTTGTTCACAACAAGTCTTGCAAGAAAAGTTAAATGCAGGATGCAAAAAGATATTTTTGAAAGGTTTGTAAGGCTTTTAAAGTGTTATGGAAGGTCCACTTGAAACCTTCCTTATGCACACATTTTGGAGGAACTAAAGTAAAAAATGGAAAATAGGAAGTGAAGATTATATGCAAGAGCTATGAGTGGAACCCCATTTGAATTTTTGTTTTCCATAAAGTCACTATAGGAAGAAATAGGGAGTCCTTGGTCTTTACATGAGAAGGTTCTTGGGACAAAAAAGTAAGCATCAAGATAGATAAGTAGTTGAGAAGAGAAGTAAAATATGTAAGAGGAATTGACACCATAAAGGACCATTCTTGGAGATAGAATAAGGAGAAAAAGCACACACTACACTGTGACAGCAAGAGAAAAGCAAGATGCCCTCACTTAAACAATGCGTAGAGAGACAAAATATGCAAAGAGAGAAACAAAGTGTGCAAAGAGAGAGACAAAGTGTGTAAAGAAGGTGGCAAAGCATGCAAAGAGAGTGCATAAAGAGCAATTAAAGTGTGACAAAGTATCATCAAGGAGGTGTTGTAGGTTGACAGTACAAATGACCAAATCTTCAACCTTATTGGAAGCTTGAGTGCGAGGAGTGCACAAGGGCAAGTTACTGAACAATGTGAAGGACCAATGCAAAGGTTGACTGCACGAGTAGTTGTGATACTTTGTGTACTTGTAAGTGTACTTCTTTGGCTCAAATGGCTACACACAGAGAACATTGTCTTAATATATAAAGATAATGTAATGTTTTTTGCTAATCAAGGCATAGAGGATTTCTTAGGAATTTTTCTTTCTCCTTCTTCTCCATTTTTGTCCTACAAACAACTCAAGCCCCTTTGAACTAAAGAATCCCCAAACACATAATGATTGTGGTTATCAGTAGAGTGATTATGCTAGTAAGCATCTTCACTATGCTCGTAAGCATATTCACTAAGATAGCTATTGTATGAACTATCCTATTTAGTGATAGCCCTTGTTGGACTAGGACAGGGGAGAGCATACACAACCTGAATATGTGTTATAATAACATTAGATTCATCCCTAACTTTTTCACTAGCATGTAGATAAAGTTTTGCAATTTTTTTTTGGCTAATAAGGGTTTGAAATTTCTCTTGGTCAATGCATGCTAGAGCAACTCAACAGTGAGTAAGATCTAGAATTGGACATCCAAATCTAGCATTTTCTAAGTAAAAATTTCATGTAATTAAATCACAAAATAATGTTTCAAGCGTCTTCATGGCCCTAGAAATAGCATCTAATCTCTATAATTGCTTTCTCTATTGTATCAGCCAATCTCGGGCCATTACACACAATCAAACATCATAAAGAATTTTTCTTCATTTATCTTGTGTGGTCAAGCATTGATAGGTGGATCAATCAACACGTAAAAGATTACCTAAGGTTCTTCAAGAGATGCATTGGGTGTTTCACAAAGGTTTTTCTCCCAAGTCTCTTTCTACAATCATCTTTTTAGTTGGGGATACAAACATCTCATCTTTCTATAAGTTATACATTAGCTACTTTTTTTCGTTCGTGAGCACGCTTTAATGTTGTTTCTTGTGACAAGCAGCCAATGAGAATAATCTAGTCTCTATATTAGTTGAAGATGTGATATTGAGTTGTACAGAGTGTGATGACAGACCTCCAACACCCTAAAAATTTTGACAATTGCATGTTTTCATTGGAGTTCAGCGTCATTGACAATGCAAAGTTTCTAAAAAATAATTATTGATTGGAACTTTGTTGCTTCACATGAGCCAACGTCTTGCAAATGTTCCAAACAATTGAACTTTTAAGCATCATGTCTTGATGACAAGATGGATAATCATGTGCAGTGCATGACATTGAGCAACCAAACTCCATATTTCTTGCTTCACCTCTTCTGGATAACCTTGGGTCCTTTTCCTTGAGAGGCTAAAAAGTTTTGAGGATACCATTTTCTCCCCTACAACATCCAAACTATCCACTTGGCTCTCTTTGTGAAAAATACTTGTGCATTTCTTTGTTTCCTCTTTTGTCACATAATCCTAGTAGGAGATGGTTGAACCACACCTTAAGAGAGAGGATTAGGAAGTAATCATCAACCATGGCTTTTGGGGCAAGTGGTTAGCCCATCACACTTCTAAGCGGGAGGTTGTGAGTTCAATTCCCAACATTGGTATCAGACCCTAGTTGAGAAATTGGGCGAGATGGATTTTTGCACCTCATTCATGGGCACTTGGAAAAAGCACTTATCCGTGGTGAGTGTGAAATTGGCCTTGGATGAAGGCGCATGGGCATTTGGGCATCCACAGAGGGTGGGATAGGTCCAAATTTGGTCTATGTGCTGGAGTTTGGGGTTGGAGGAAGCGCTCATGCATGGAAAGTGGGTCCAAGAGTTAGAAGGGTCCACAAGTGAGCATTGAGGACAATGCTCAGTCTAAGGGGGAAGGAATGTCACATAATCTTAGTAGGAGATGGTTGAACCAGGCCTTAAGAGAGAGGATTAGGAAGTAATCCTCAACCATGGCTTTTGGGGCAAGTGGTTAGCCCATTGCACTCCTAATCGGGAGGTTGTGAGTTCAATTCCCAACATTGGTATCAGAGCCTAGTTGAGAAATTGGGCGAGACGGAGGTTCACACCTCATTCGTGGGCACTTGGAAAAAGCGCTTATCTATGGTGAGTGTGAAATTGGCCTTGGATGAAGGCACATGGGCATTTGGGCACCCACGGAGGGTGGGATAGATCCAAATTTGGTCTATGTGCTGGAGTTTGAGGTTGGTGGAAGCGCTCATCCATGGAAAGTGGGTCCAAGAGTTAGAAGGGTCCACAAGTGAGCATTGAGGACAATGCTCACTCTAAGGGGGAAGGAATGTCACAGAATCCTAGTAGGAGATGGTTGAACCACGCCCTAAGAGAGAGGATTAGGAAGTAATTCTCAACCATGGCTTTTGGGGCAAGTGGTTAGCACATCACTCTCCTAACCGAGAGGTTGTGAGTTCAATTCCCAACATTACAACCTCTCGGTTAGGAGTTCAATTCCGGATATTAAATAGACACTAAGAAGTAGATGGCTTCATAAACCTATGGAGAATGGCACTAATGAGGGCCCCTCAACTTTTCTCCTTTCATGTTTGAAGCATAGCTTTGCACGCTCACCTTCCTCCTTCTACGTAATCAATATGTGCACATTTTTGTGTAGGTCTGAATCTAAAAGGAGGGAAAATTCATTGCAAATGTGAGGTCTTGTGTTGTCTAGGATAGAGAGAGAGAGAGAGAACAAGGGGGTAGGATTAAACGTTGAGATTGACATATGGATGGTTGATAGAAATGGCAGAGAGAGAGAGAGCACGAAAAAAGCGTTCAAAGCAACAATAAGATATGCCAAAGCATTCTTAACTAGAATTTTTTGAGAAATATGGAATTAGTGCTACATCAACGTCCTCCTACCCATATATATATATATATACTTTCAACGTCGTGTGCATGTGACAAAAGTAACAACAATGCAAAAAATGTCGCATCCCCAACAATGTTCTTTGTGGTGATAGCAAACTGACTACGATGACACAAAAATTTTACATAAGTGATTGCAAAAATAACGCAAAAAACATTCAGTTTCTCTCGCCATCATTTTGTCGAGAGCATGCCAAGAGAGATCATGCATAGGTAATTTGAGAGAGAGAGACAGATAGAGAGAGAGAGAGACATCATGCATAGGTAATTTGAGAGAGAGAGAGAGAGCCTCCCATAACGTAGTATGTGTAATCCTCGATTACACTACACCGCTTTGGATCAACCATAAAACTAGAAATAGAACCACAATCACATGTGACATGCTGATTTATCTTCATCTTCTTCTTTAGCTTTTGAACATGCAGATTGTGAGGCTCTCTTATCTCCAAAGGCCTCCTACCTGTTGTAGGTTCAATTGGGGGCCTATGAGTAAGAATGATGTGCAAATGAAATAACTTCCTTTCCCTTACAAGCTTCTTCTTCATAATGTCTTCTCACATCATATTTTTGTTAGTAAACAGAATGTTTAATGCCAGCCCTTACCTAGAGCAACAATGTCATCATCATGGGATTAGCTATGAATGGTATCCAATTGAGATTGAATTTCCTTCTTTTTTTGCGGTCTCTTCTGGATTGGTTGCTCGCCTTTGGACTTAATTGTTGTATTCTTTATGATTGCATTGACAGTATATTTTCTTGAATCCATGGAAGGAAATTCACAATCGGATTCTTGGAGTCTCCCCATGTATTTGCAAGCTTTGGGAATGCACAACCCTCTAAACAATTCATTTTTAGAAAAAAATGTCGTTCCTCATGCCCTTCATTACTTAAGGTAGGAACATGAGATTATCATTGTCCTCATCCATGTAATCAATCATGTACACTAACTTGCACTCGAAATTTTTTGTAGCAGTTATCATTCCTCTTCCCATTTTTCCTACAAACGCCAATAAAGTTGTTAATTTTTCTATAAGATATTAGAGGCATCATTCAAATTATCTCATTATCACACAATAACTTCTCCTCTCCAAGTTTCTATTCAAGAAAAGATCTTTGATCCTAAAACACTTAAGGCCATTACTTTCATGTCCTAAGGAGACATCAGTTAGCTCCAAAGATGTGTACGACACTTTGCATCCTCTGTTTATAGGTGGAGAATCAAATGCTAGTCCAAATGAGGCAATTTCTCAGCCTTTACAAGTTTCACATGATGATGCACATCATTCCATTTCCGATGCAGATTTACATGATGCACTTGTTGATGAGAGGGATGATATAGAGGAGGCAAAAACTATGTCTAAATGGCTTGTGCAGACTTTGCGAGATAGAAAATTAGATGCACCTCTATTAGATGGTACTCGTCTAGGCTCTCATAGTGCTTGTTTTGCATCAGATTGCTATGCAATGGTTGTTTCTAGTCTTTGTGATGAGAATGAGCATGTTTCTTTTGATAAGGCACATAATTCAAAAAATTGGATGGTCTATGCAATCAGAATATGATGCTATTATGAAGAATGGTACAGGGTCTTTATGTGATTTGCCTCCAGGCAGAAAAGCCATTGGCACTAAATGGGTATACAAGATGAAGTGTAAGCCTAATGGAATAGTTGATAGGTATAAGGTTAGGCTTGTTGCAAAATGTTATGCTCAAGAGAGAGGCATTGAATTTGATGAGATATTTGCTCCCACATGCCAAATGGCCACTATTCATAGCATTTGTGCACTTGCAACTCATCATGGTTGGAATGTTCATTAGTTGGACATTAGAACTACATTTCTAAATGGTGACTTACATGAAGAAGTGTATGTATTTCAACCCCATAGTTTTGTGCAAAACTGACATGAAAAAAAAGTGTGTAGGTTGAAAAAGGCATTATATGGTTTGAAGCAAGCACCACGTGCTTGGTATGAAAAGATACATGCCTACTTGATTGCACATGGTTTTGAGAACCATCCAACAAAGAGCACCTTATATGTTAAGTGTGAAAATGATGTGCTTCTGATCATTGTTGTCTATGTTGATGACATCCTACTCACTAGTCCTAATGAGACACATGTTGCTAATTTTGAGGATGATTTGCATGCCTCTTTTGAGATGTTAGATTTGGGGCATTTGCATCATTATTTGGGCATTCAATCTATGCAAGTTGAGGGGTGGAATAGCTCTATGTCAAACAAAATATATTGAGACATTATTGAAGGGTTTTGGCCTTAGAGATTGCAAAGCTATTGCCACTGCTATGGAAACAAGTTTATGATTGAGCCTTCATGATGTTGGAGATGCATTTGATGTTATTCTATATCAACAGGCTATTGGATGCTTGATTTACTTATGCATAACTCGACCTAATATTTAGTTTGCTATCTCTCAGATGAGCAGGTTTATGCATGCCCATGTGTCAAGCATTGGCAGGGGGTTAAGTGCATCTTTCACTACTTGAGTGGTACTCGGCTACTTGGTTTGTTTTATCCTATGGGGGTCACTCCTGGCAGATTTACATGCTTTTTCTGACTTAGACTGTGAGATTTCTATGTATCCACTAGTGGTTTTTGCTTCATGCTTGGTAGCTCATGCATATCTTGGTTGACCAAGAAGCATCCTACTGTGGCCACTTCTAGTTGTGAGATTGAGTATAGGACATCTTTCACAATGGTTATTGAGTGTGTGTGTGAGTCATATGCCGTTTGGTTAATTTGGGTGTTGTTTAGTCTTCTTCCATCGCCATCTTCATTGACAGTCAAAGCACATTGGCAGTTGGGAGGAACCTTGTGTTCCATGCTTGCATAAAGCACATTGAGGTGCATTATCATTATTCCATGAAGAGCTTCTCTAGTTGGGAGATCAATTTGGCATATTTGCCCATGCAGGTTAACATTGCATATCTTTTCACAAAGGCTCTACCTTGGGAGAAGTTTGAAGCCTTTTGCAACGCTTTGGGCTTACTTCCTTTTGTGGATTGATTTCTTTCCACATAGCTTGGCACTTCTATACATAAGTGTCATCTCCTTGTTCATCGCATCATTCCCAAGGGGTTTTGCTGATATATTTTGTAGTGATGTGTGTGAACATGCTAGGACTACCGGGGTACTTTTCTCCTTCTTTAGGAGGCTTTTTTCCCTCGCTTTCATATACACCTATAACCCTAATAGTCACTTATCTTTCTACATTCACTTGGTAATACATTAAGTATTGTGTGTTGTGCTCCAAGCTTCTTCTTCTTCCTTGTGCTGCTCATGTGCTTCTATAGACCTCAAACTCCAATATCTTCAATTAATGAACATTATACATTTCATAATGGTTTCCTTTATCTTCATCATAAACTATGCATTGCTCAAGTTTTTAAAGATTTTGTAATGAAATAAATGCATGAACCATCTTATATGGGACAAAAGGGCATACGAAGCACCACATCTACTGCCAACGATTTGTTTTCTTGATCCCAAATGGAAAAAGGTATTGCACATTATATTTCCCTATGCATTGTATGTCAACATGTAAAATTTCATCATAGTAAACCATTTGGATGGTTAATTCCACTCCCCATTCCCAATGAACCATGGGAATACATCTCTATGGATTTCATCACATGTCTTTCTATGACTTCATCCCATAACGATATGATTTGGACAATAGTTTATAGGTTTAGTAAACATGCATATTTGATTCCATGTAAAAAGACCTTGTCTACACCTCAGGCTACTAAGTTGTTCATTAAATGTATTTTCTCCACCTTAGCCTTTGAGGCTAAGGTGGAGAAAATGCATTTAATGAAGAACCTTAGCTTTGAGGCTATGAACAACCTTAGCCTTGTGCTTTTTTCACCACCTTAGCATTTGAGGATATGAAACTTGAAGCATCACTTTCTTCTTGAGTGTTACCTTGCCTTTTTGAGGTAGTGTGTGTTATGTACCACCCTTATGATGAAAAATTTTCTTCAATGTCTCTATTCAAGGCTTCATAGATCCTTTTACTTGAGCTTTGATTACTCCTCTTCTTCTGATTGCACCACTCATGGTTGTGAATCTATTCTTCTCTTAGTGTAGTCTTCAGCGTGTATCTCATTTTCTAAAGAAGCTACCTTGGAGGTTGATTGTTAACCTCCCATGCACCTTAAGGTGTGGGATTTTTTAGTGATTGATGGCATAGGGGTAACCCATCTTGGTGAGCCCTACTTTGTATAATACTTTAACTCCTCCAATTCATGAACGATGTATGCGATTCTAAAGATGACATCCTCTCCCATGGCGTGGAAATAATCCTTGTGATAAGCTATGTTTCATGGATATTCTTATGTTGATGCCAATTTTCTAAGGTGGATTTTCTAAGGTGCATATCCAACCATGTCTATTACCTTGTTGTTGGCAGTAGTCAAGGAACCGAAGGAGTCACAAGACAAGGAAGCCTACGAAGGGAGTCGGAGCGAAGAGACAGCACAAGCAGACACAGTAGTCAAAGAAGATCTGGCAAGTAGGCCATTTAAATTTTTCAGGCATCAAAGAGTTGGGCACACAAGAAGAAGGAGCAAGTAGGGAGCTCTAGGGAATGTATGTCACAATGTTAGAAGAAATCCCTACAAAAATAGTGATTTTCATCACTAAAAACCATTGTAAATACCATTTCATATTTTTGTAGCTCCATTTTGTGCAAGCCAAGGAGTCCTTGAGCTTGAGGAGCTTTAGGAGTACCTACCTATCAGTTTTCACATTTTTTAGACTCCGTTTGAACCTCCAAATAGGGTAGAGAACCTAATTTCTAACTACACCGGACACTAGGTCTGGACAAGGCCAAAACCTAATCAATAACTATAAAAAGAGCTAGAGAGCTCATTTTTGGGGGTAGCTTGTAATTGAATTAAACTTGTATGAGCTTTTTGAAAGTAATCTAAGAACTCCATTGCTTCTCACTCTTTGTCTTGCTGTGTGTGTGCGTGTGTGTGTATGTGTGTGCATGTTAGTGTGCTTCTCACTCACGCACTTGTGCCTTCACTTGCTTGAGGTCTTCATATCATCCTCACGTCTTCCCGGATTGACATTAAAGGAGGTGCTACTCATCACTGAGCTACACTTTCCAATGTCTTTACTATATTCCATGGTATGAGGTACAATTTTATGAAAAATTGTATAGCTCTCTACCTTTGGAAGTATAAATATTGCTCCCAAAATGCTATAGTTGTCATGGTCACACCCACTTTTAGATCTACCTTTAATTCCTTCCAAGTAGCTAATGACTTGCCTCCTTTAGTGCACAGTGTGGAGAGGAACTCCCAAGTCTAACGGCTTTCTTGGAAGAAAAATGCTTCTGTAATCAATTTTTTGGTAACCTTTAATTCTAACAATTCCCCCTCTAAGTCATGAACTCATGAATAAACAGTGTTATCTCTCCAAATGAGATTATCCAAGAGTTTTTGGCATTTCCATAGATAAGGTCTCATTAGTAGTAACCTCTTAAAAATGTCCACACCCTAAAGCATCGCATATCTTAATAATCACTTCATCAGTGTTTTATAAAGTATCAAACTCTTTCGACATGAAGGATAGCTTGCCATTGGTTTCGTCAAAGGTACCGAAGAAAATGTATTCTCCATTTTGCCAAATTGTAGATGCATGGTTTTGAAACCAATGACGTGTAGCATGTTTCACTCAATTGGGTGGAAATGGAAATGGGACATACACTTCTTGAGATGAAGACCCCACCATATCCATAATCACAACCTATAATGCCATCAGAAGCAATTGACTTAGGTAAAAAAATTCAACATTACACGCATTATTTTTCAATCATAGCGAGAAATTGTTCATCAAAATCATGATTCATATTCCAGGTTCAAGCCTTTGAATTTTATTGATTTTTTTTTTCGTTTATTGGTGCATAAAAAAGCAACCTTTATTACAAATGTATTCAATAAGGTTATGTCTTTTACTTAGTGAATATCCAAAGCATATAGTCTTATTATACAAAGTCACTAAGCACTCCTATCTTTGTGATCATCTTAGCATTTAGCCTTATTACACATTGATCGTAAGATATATCGGAGACTATTTACGTATCCATTTCTGAATTGTTATTGTAGTCCTTTCAATGGTAGTACTCAAAGTTAGAAACTTGGTAATAGTCCATTTGCGAGTTGATGGAGGCGATTTGAGAGGTGCTTCCTTAATGTGTGTTTGTCTCAAGCTGCTTCCTCAATTCATAAGATAGTTTTCATGGAGCTTCCTTTTTCTAGACTAAGTTTGTTGCTTATGGTGGTGGAACTTGTTACGAAGCTCCATTCTTTGAAACAGAATGATCTACATCATCACATGAAACCTATAAAGGTTGAGAAGTTGCCTCATTAGGACCAACACTAGACTATCCACCTATAAAAAGAGGCAGCAAAGTATCATACATGTCTTTGGAGCTAACATTTGTCTCTTTCATACATGAAAGAAAAGGCTGAATAGCATCTTCCACAAAAACAACATCACAGCTAACCATAATGTGTTTAGTCTGTGGATGATGCAGATGATAGCCTTTGCTTTTAGAACTGTACCCAACAAAAATACATTTTATTGCTTTATCGTCCAATTTCCTGCGATGTTGTTTAGGCACTAATGCATATGCCAAACAACCAAAAACATGCAGATGAGCAACAGATGGCTTATGACCATGCCAAGCCCCATATGGACTGATAGACTGCAGTGCTTTAGTGGGACACCTATTAAGTACATATGCTACACACACAACAACCTCAAGCCAGAAACTATGTGGTAAAGCCTGACTCTTGACCATACACCTCGCCATCTCCATGAGTGACATGTTCTTCTGTTCAGCAACTCCATTTTGTTGAGGTGTATATGACATTGTACACTGATGTTTTATTCGATGTTCAACTAGAAATGCATTAAAGTGAGAAGACATATACCCCTCCCCCTCGATTAGAACAGAGGGTTCCCATTTTACATGCTGACATATTTTTAGCCAAAACCAAAAATTGTTAGAAGCACATAAACACTTAGCACTTTGCTTTGAGTGGATATACCCATGCATTCCTAGAAAAATCATCAATGAAATTCATGAAGTAAAGATAGTTCCCAAAAGAAGGCATTTGCATAGGACCATAGACATCATTGTGAACAAGCTGCAATTTCTGAATAGCTTGAACTAAAGGAACATTGCAATTTTCCCAAAAACAACCTTCATAGACATGTTTTTCAGGTGCTGTAAGTTTGGGCAAAGAGGACACCATTTCAGAATTTTGCAAGTGTGGTAAACAAGCAAAATTCAGATGATCAAAGCACACATGCCAAAGCTTTGCATCTGACATAGCCTAAAAATCATGTACTGTACATGCCGAATCATTCGTAGATTTTTCATAGCCTATGAGCTTATACAACCCACGACATAAAATGCTAGAGCCAATAATCATGTTGCCATTTGACAAATCATGAACTATACATCTATCATCAACAAATTTCACAACCAAGCCCATCTTGGTTAATGCAAAAATTGATAATAGATTTTTCTTGATCCTTGGCACAAATAAAGCATCTGACAATGTTAATGAACTACCATTAGTAGTAGTCAAAATGATGTTACCAACTCCCATGACAAGATAAGAGGAGTTTTTGACACATGTGATAATATTTCTTGTAGGGGCAGGCTCAAATGAAGTGAAGAAATTGCAGTGGGAGGTAATATGTTTGGTTTCCCCACTATCAAAGCACCAAACATCTAAGTCTACTACACACATACACTGCTCATGAGAAGATGGGTCAAAACTGCAAATAGTAGTAAATGCCCATTGTTCATTTTGCACAAGATTAGCAGACTCTGTCTTTGAGGCCTCTACCAAAACCATTCTACTCTTTTTTCTTTGCCTCTTTTGTACGCCAATTTCGGACAGTTCTTTATGATATGATCGTTTCCTTTAGAGTACTTACAAAAGAATTTTTGCATTTCTTATTTCTTCTCATCTTTGTGTTCCTTTGTCAAATGTGTAGCATTTGCAGATTTTTGCTTACTAGTAGATGAGCTCCATTTACCTTTACCCTTCGGACTAGCCAGGATAGCTTGGTCTACAACACCCATAATGGACATGTTCTGCCTAGACTCACCTTCTTGCAACATAATAGAGACCAACTCCTCAAATGTCAAGGCATTTGGATTGCCTTTCATCATCAAACAAAGAGTAGAAGCAAAACTGTGATATGAATCAAGAAGACCATTCAGAACGGTCAGCATAAGTGAGCTATCTGATATAACTTCATCACCACAAATCAATTGTTCCTTAAAATCTTTGATCTTTGTGAGAAAAATATCCATAGAATCACCTTCATTCATATGCTCACTCTCCAACTGTTTTCGGAGGTAACCAACATGAGCCTCATTCCTAGCCTGGTACAATGTGTTAAGTGTATCCCAAGCATCCTTAGCTGTTCTACAAGAGTGAATGTGAGGAATAATGGCACGTTTGATGGAGCGGGCTTTCAATGCATGTGCCTGAGCATCTCTGCCATCCCAACTAATTTTCTTTGCAATAGGTGCTGTAGAAATTGTAGCAGGAACAGGAACATGAAGAATATCATCATCTTCAACACCATCTACATCAGCTTCAGTACCTGTATTTGTGGGTGTAATAGGATGTTTTTTCAACACCCTGCACAATATTCCATAATACTTTTGTGACCAATACATGAGGCATCATATAATCCCACAATGGGTAACTCATACCATCCAACTTATCCTCAATAGCCAACATACAAAATACATCATTGCTTTCAGCCATGGCCATTGACTAAAATACCTTGATGGAGAAAAATGATTGTATCTGAAAAAGTTGAATAGAACAACCCTAATGCATTCTACTAAACCGTAATAGACTTTGAGATGCTTATATTGGAAAACCAAAACCTGTATATACCTTTGGCATAAAAAGACAGAATAACCTACACAAGCATTATGATAATGCATTTAGAGGCCCAAACGAGCTTAGATCGTGATTTTGGCACCACAAATTGAAGCTATTTTGATCTCGTAATCACCCTAAGTATGCTCACCAAATTTCATGTGATTTTGAGATTGTGACCAGAGGGATACCAACGATGCCCTAGATGAAGCGGTGACCTACTTTGATACCAATTGTTGGAGTTCGAGGTCTGCAAAAGCACACAAACAGCACAAGGAAGAAGAAGAAGCTTGGAGCACAACACGCAATACTGAATGTATTACCACTAGAATGTACAAAGATAAGTAACTCATTAGGGCTATATGCATATATACAAGCTGGGGGAAAACCCTCCTAAGAGGGAAAAAAGCTACCACAATAGTCCTAGTTCACACACATCACTACCTAAATATATTAACATTATTAGCATTCCTTGATCATTCATGGAATCCTCCTAAAATCCTATTCATTCATAGGCCCCAACTAATGTTCACGCCCCACGATAATGAAAAGTAGAAACTAGTGCTAATCCATCTATCAAGGCCTAATCTCCAAAGTTTAAATTATTCTTGATTGCAGTGGCTACATGCATGAACAACTGATTTGAGGCTCACAAGCACCCTATAATGCATCACTGAATTCACCAAAAAGGATGTTAGAGATGGCTAAAGCCTTCTAATAAAAAACTTCAAGTAAAACCCAAGTGAATCAATGAAATAGAAAAAAGAGGATTCAACACATATATAGCTCAATGCAGCCCTAATATCCCTCTAATGCATCATTTTTGGCATACTTCCAGCATGGTTTTTCACATCCCCATCAATCTTGGTGCAATGTATCAAAAGTGTATCCAAATGGATGGACATATATATCATCTCATCAACCAACCTTAGGTAGCAAGTTTGGAGCTTAAAGTCACACTAGATTTAGTTTAATAATTATTTGAGGTTCTTAAGAAAAGAATCGATGAAAAATGGGAAGATTTGATGTAAATTTCTATGGCCTGACTCATGCAAAAGGTCAAATCATAATCCCCAATCCAATGGCACAAAACTTTGAGAAATCTCAATCCCGAAATGCCTATTTAGAGGCACCTCAAACTTTCTCTTAAAGCTGCATGACACCCTCTTTAGGCCATCCACATGTTGTTCAAATGTCAAGAGAGAAGATGTCTTGAAAACTAGTGTTTCTAACCACTTCTCTAGAAGCCCCCCATGCCCACCTTCTAGGCTACCCACAACCACTAAGTGAACACACAAATGGCCTTAATCATCCTTCGAAGAGTGCCTCTTATCAAAACAATGCCATGAATACCTCTAAGTTTTAGTGAGCAACCTGAGGGAACTTAAAAAGATCATGTATGGGCACATTATCCACTTGAAAATAAACACATGCATCTTGCTCCTTTCATCATTGACTTGAGCATGCAATAAAAATCTCATGGCCCCACCATTGTAGACCAACACTCTACATCAATAGAATCAAAGTGCTCACTAGATCCATAACCATACTCAATCACATGGTCCTTAGGGTGTCCTCACATATTGAGTAAATCCTATATCCATAGGAGCACCTCAACATGAAGTGTAGCCCAATGTGGTACCTCGTGAGGTTGAGAACTTCTACACCAATTGTCTCTTCCAAATGTGTGTACACCTTGAAAACTTGTAGAAATTGTGGAGAAACACATTGATTTGAGGATTGCCTAACTCTCCCTAAGGAGAAAACATAGGCAACTTCAACTCTCTTAGAGCTTAGAGGGCCTAATAGAAGTGATGATGATGATGATGATGAGGTGCTCATTCAACTAGCTACTAGGTCCCAAGTGAAACAAAAATTGACTCAAATTAACTCAGGTTGAGGCTAAACCACCAAGACTGAGAAACAAAGGGGCAAATGATTGATTGCTCCTCTACAAAAAAAATGTAAAAGCACCTCTTGGAAATGACATTGAGAAAAGAGAACCAAGAGGATGAAACAAAAAATAGAGAAATGAGAAAACCAAGTGAAACAATCCTAGAGAGAATTACGATTGCTCATGAATTAAATAAGGAAATGAAGATAAATCAAGATAGGAGAGTTATCAACTAAAATTAATTGTCCATCATGCATCGGAACCTTGAGCCAAATTTTCAAGCATACCATAAAAAAATACTAGAAGGTCCTAGCCTTAAAAATCATGAGAATGATATCCTATGATAGACCTCGAGAAAGAACAACGAGAGATGTGAAAATAAATGATTAGGGAGAATCCTCCTCCTACCATCCCCCTCACATGCATTTTTGAAAACAAATAGAAAATCGACCATTCATAACAAGCTTCAAGAATCACCACCTGAAACAATTGAGATCATAATACCAAATTAAGGAATGCCCTTAGAATCCTCTAACACACATGCTCTATGATGCGAAGATTTTATACCTAGACATTGGAAGACAACAACAAAAAAAGTTGCAAGAAGGATTTCTTATAAAGAACTAGAATAAACTATAAGATCAAACACCACCCTTCCTTGAGCTTTGATTTCCAAGGTCCCTCTGAGTATTATTCTCTCAAATGTATCTATATTGTCCCATATTGAGTCCTGCACAAAGCCTAGGATTCCTACTAGATATTAAGGACAATGGGAAGAAAAGTATGAATGCCATAAGACAAGATTTCTATGTCCACACAAGAGTTCAAAATACAATATGTATACAACAAAACCTTCCAAGGGACAAATTCAACATGAAAACTAACCTACATTGCAATTGCAAAAGAAGTAGTCTAACAATGTTTCTTCAAGTATCATAACAATTCCTAACAATAATGTGGGAGACTATACCGAAGAAAATGAAGGCAATAAATTTGCTCCATCAAGTACAAGAGTGACCGCTGCCCTATCATAGAATTTGAAGCAAGTGTAGTAATAGAAACCATTCACCTATGGAGGAAATGGTTTAAAGCAACTTTAGAGCTAACTAGTAAAAAAAATATAGTAGAAAAACATACATTAAGACCACTCAGTCTTCTAGAGGCCATTCTTCTCACTTCTTGTGGTGTTAAGTTTGAGCATACCCTCACAATCTGCCAATTTGATAAAGCTAGTAACAATGAATGTCTCTTAGGATGATTGCTCCTAAGGCAACTAAGTGTAGTACAAGATTGGGGTAAGGATTGTCTATACCTATAACATGAATGAGTGACTACCAAAGTCAGTCTCCTTGATTTCTCATATAGGGACATTTTTCCTTGTAAATCAAATCCCATCCATAATGAATATGAAGATGAAGATGAGTACAAATCCACATCCATACATAGTGCCAACTCAAGTTAGAAAAGTTGGATGCATGAGGATTCACACCTCTCACTATGGAAAGAAGAACACAGCATCCATTAGCCACTAGAGTGGTCACATTATCAAGAAGAGTTTCCCGAGGAAGTATGCTTTAGATATTGACATGGTCAATAAGGGGGGAGTTCAAAATCTAAGCCTAGTCAATGGTAACAAGCTCAAAAAAGATTGAAGGCCCATTAATTGCACATGATAGAGGTTTTATTACCAAAAAACATTATCAATCATCAATGTAAGTATTACTCCATATGGGTATGCAAGGCTCTATTACCATAAATAGAAAACGGTTGCTCTATCTTCCAAGAGGTGACCATTTTCAAAGTACAAAAACATAAAAAAGCGAAGGCTTCACCCAACAACAAAAGGAAGAATCAAGATCTATACCATGTGAAAAGAAAAAAGGTTGTGTTGCGTACATATTGGAACCATTCCCCACCCATTCATAATAATCTGGGTGCTCATAGCAACACATAACCATCAAGCTCAGATTTGGGTTCCTAAGAACCAAATGATTACAACTCTTCATGTTGGACAAAATCATTTAGGAACAATAGTGAAGCACCAATTAGAAGGTCCCATCACTAGTAAAAGCATAGACAAATAATCCCACAAGGACAACAAACAACATAGTGACAATATGTAGGAAAGCTTTCACAACCCATGGCAATTTGGGTTCCCAAGTCTTAGACTCCTTCAATCAATGGCTTCAAGTACATCTCTTGGTGCAAGAACAACTCCTCAAGTGCACACGATTTGGGTCTCTACATACTCTCTTAAGAACCATAAGCTTCCTCAATCGATCAAGCAAATTTGGACTCCTAAATCCTTCATTAATGTAGGAGATAGAGCTTGAAACTCTTCGAAACCTAAAACTCAAGAGACTGAATCCCCTAGGCCAAAGGCTTCCGAGTCAATTTCAAGAACAAGAACAGAATAAAGGATGGTGACTCACATGCAGAAGCACACTCTCAAGCAGCAACCCAAAGTCCACCAACCCATTGATTAGCCACACACCAAGTCATCTATGAGAACTCAATAGATATGGGTTGCTAAGCCATCATCAACATCCACATCAACATGATGAGTACACTACACTCCATACTTTGGATTTAAACGTGATATTTTCTCATTTTTGGATCCATTATAGTAGAGTTGCATAAGCCTCTCCGATAAGAACCATGTGCTCAATGGCTAAACCTTTCTCCTGCACACACTTTCAGATCATTTGCACTGACAAAGTCCATCTAAGTAGGGCTGCATTACATTGCCTTTCTTTAGACAATGGTGTGATATCCCACATATGCTAGTGAAATCTTGTAAGCGAGGCTACAAATAACCTATACACAATGAATTTTTCTCTGCCAATTTTGTTTCAGGTGATCATAGTCAAAGAGCAAGCAATTCTATTATGACTTTCTTGGACTTCTCTAGCTTATGAGTAAGGATATGTTCATGCTTTTTTGCATATGTGTGTATCGTTGGTGCAAATAGCAAGCCCAAGTGCTTGGCATTTGGATTATGGACTACTCTCATAAGACATCCCATTTAAGCATGGTCATGAGAACACATGCCTGTAAAACCTCTAAGAGTAAATATTGTGTATTTGCCTTGGTCATTTGTAAAAGCTAAAAGTAGAAGAGGTATCTCATAGACTATGGAAGCCAAATTCCATGAAATTCGCTAGTTGGAATCAAGATCAAATCATCCCTAAAGTTTAGATCACCTTTTAGGTGGATGAATCACCAACTTCAAATTCAAACTCATGTATAGGTGCACCTGTTTCTTAGTCATGGGATATCACACCTATGTTTGAGAGTTTGAGCTGATTCTTTGAGCTTACATTGTATATCATATGTGCAATATCAACACACATTATGATTCATACATCTTGATTACTTACTCTCTCTGTGCTATTGTAGGACATTCATGTACATAGAGAACTTGATTTGTCTACTTCTCTAGAGAACTTGTTTTGTCTATTTCTCTCTGTTTGAGAATCTAATTGCTATAATTTTACTTGGATCAGGTCTCTTGTGCATACCTATCAAGTTTAATCATTATTGGATCACTAGATCTCAAGATATGAATTATTAAAGCTGATAGTGTCTTCAACTCATCTTGTTCCATAAAAGTGAGAGTGACCTCCCCATACTTGTTCGATTTATGTCTCACTGTATAGTTCACCTAAGTTCATAAAATAACTATCATTAGTTAGCTATACACTTCAATTATATGCAAAATATCTCTAGTCAATTCATATTAGGTTGTGAGATCTGAGTTATTTTTGTGACCTTCTCTTCCCAAAAGAGAAGGTTTCTTATGCGTTGTCTTCTCATTTTCATCTTCCTTTTTTTATCATGTAGCATTTAAATGACTTTTCTTTCTTTAGGAAGAGTCCCCTTTATGCTTTCCCTTTGATTGATGCCAAAATCTTGATCCAGAACACACATAGTGGTCCTCTTCGGTCTACATTTTTCTACACAAGCTAAATCTTCAAAATATAAGGAATTTGGATCTTCTTTTATTATTAATCAAAGAATAGAACCAAAAATTTAATAAGAATAAGGTAGTATACACAATTGAATCTTGGTTATATATATATATATATATATATATATATATATATATATATATATATATATATATATATATATATATATATATATATGTGTGTGTGTGTGTGTGTGTGTGTGTGTGTGCGTGTGAACATTGAATTCTTTGATCTTTGTAATAAAACTATTCATAGAAACACACTCATTTGTATGCCCAACCTCCAAAATGTTTTCAAAGGTAAGTAAAATGAGCCTCATTTGATACAGTGTGTCAATGGTATCCTAAGCATCCAATAAGTGTATATGAGGGAGAATGGTACCTTCATAGACAAACCAATCAACCATGCACATGTGTTTGTCTACTATCCCATCATATTTTCCGTAGAGTGGTTGGTGGTGCTAGTGGTGTACTTGACATAGCCAATATAGGAGTTGCAATTACACTAGAAGTAGAAAGTACACCAAAACTAGAACTTGCAACATCCTCTATATCACCTACATCAGTTAAATTTTAAGAACTTTTAGTTGTAACATATCATATTTTAACACTCTACACAATATTCCATAATCACTTTGTGATCAAAACATGGTGCATCAGGTATTTGAAGCTATTCGTTTATTGTTGATATACTTTAATATTGATGTGCCTAAACACACTTAGGATTGTTGGGGCACTTTTTTCCCTCTTTAGGAGGTTTTTTCCCTCAGCTTGTATATATGCATATAAGCCTAACGGTTTGTACATTCACATGGTAATACATTCAATATTGTGTGTTGTGCTTCAAGCTTCTTCTTCTTCTTGGTGTTGTTTGTGTGCTTCCATAGACCTCAAACTCCAACAATTGGTATTAGATGAGGTTGCCACTTCATCTAGGGCATCATTGAAAGCCCTCGAGTCATAGCTTCAAAATCACACAAAATTTGGTGAGCATACTCAAGGTGATAAGGAGTTTTGTCCTTTTTTGCCAAACATATATAGGTTTTGGTTCACCAGTACAAGTAGCTCAAAGTTTACTACACGTTCAGTAGACCTTGGCAAGGTAGTTTTGTTTCAAATTTTTGAGATATAGTCTTTTTTTTGCATCAAGGTATTTTAATATGTAGCCATGGCTGAAAGTAGTGACATCATTTTTATGTTGGCTATTGAGGAAAAGTTGGATGGTACCAATTATCCATTGTGGGCATATATGATTCATCATGTATTTGTCACAAAAGGAGTATGGAATATTTTGCACGGTGTTGAAAAACGGCCTACTACACCTCCAAATATAGTTATTGAAGGTCATCCAAATGGCATTGAAGATTATCTTCAAAATCATGTTCGTGCTGCAGTTTCTACTGCACCTATTGTAGAGCAAATTTATTGGGATGGAAGAGATGCTTAGGCACAGACATTGATAAATTTTTCTATAAAACGTGCCATTATCCCTCATATTTGCTCTTGCAGAATAACAAAGCATACTTAGGATACACTTACCACTTACCTCTGAAAACAGTTGGAGAGTGAGCATATGAATGAAGGAGATTCTATGGATAGTTCTTTGACAGAGATCAAAGATTTGAAGGAGCAATTGATTTATGCAGATGAAGTCTTAGTAGATAGTTCATTTCTACAGAGCATTCTTGATGATCTTCTAGATTCATATCAGAGTTTTGCTTCTGCTCTTTGCTTGATGATGAAAGGAAATCCAAATGTCTTAATATTTGAGGAGTTAGTCTCTGTTTTGTTGTAGGAAGACCGATCCAAGTAGAACAGGTCCATTATGCATGTTGCAGATCAAGCTTTCTTAGCTAGTTAGAAGGGCAAAGGTAAATGGAGCTCATCCATTAGTAAGCAAAAATCTGTTAATTCTGCATAATTGGAAAAGGAAGACAAGAAAAGAAGAATCAGAAAAGCAAAAATTGTTTTGAAAATAGTATAAAGGAGATGATCATGTCATAAAGACTTGTTCAAAATAGGCTATAAAAGAGGAAATGAAAAAAGAGGCAATGAAAATAGAGGCTAGAATGGTTTTTGTAGAGGCCTCTACACCCAAAACAGAGTCTCCTACTCTTGTGCATAATGAAGAATGAGCTTTTACTACTATTTTCAGTTATGAACCATCTTCTCATGAACAATTTATGTTTGTAGTAGACTCACATGTTTGGTAATTTTATAGTGGGGCAACCAAACATATCACCTTGCAGCATAGTTTCTTCAACTCACTTGAGGCCTACCCCTACAAGGAATATCACATACACCAAAAACTCATCTTATCCAATCATGGGAGTTGGTAAGATCATTTTAAATACTGTTCATGGTAGTTCTTTTACATTGTCAAATTCTTTGTTTGTGGTAGGGATCAAGAAAAATCTATAATCAGTTTAAACATTAGCCAAGATCTCCTTGTTGATGATAATATATATAGTTCATGATTTTATCAAATGGTGATGTTACTATTTCTTTTGGAATTTTATGTCATGGGCTATATATCCTCATAGACTATGCAAAATCCATCAATGATTTAGAATTTGCACTTCAAGATTCTCAAGCTATCTTAGATGCAAAGCTTTAGCATGCACACTTTGGTCATCTGAATTTTGCTAGTTTGCTATGCTTAAAAAAAATTGAAATGGTGTCCTCTCTGCCCAAACTTGAGGAACCTAGTAAACATGTCTATGAAGGCTTTTTTTTGGGCAAGATGCAACATTCCTCTTGCCCAAAAGATGGCACAGTTTGAGCTACTTAAAAAATGCAGCTTGTTCAAAGTGATGTCTGTGACCTATGCACACACCTTCTTTTGTGAACTACCTTTACTTCATGACTTTTATTGATGATTTTTCCAAGCATGCATGGGTGTATCCATTGAAAGCAAAGTCGGAAGTGTTTGCGTGCTTTAAATAGTTACTGGTTCTTGCTGAAAATCTATCAACAAGTAAAATGGGCACCTTTTGTTCTCATCAAGGGAGTGTTGGCAGATGAAGCAAGTACGAGCATACATGCAAATCTAGCACTAAGGCAACCCATTAAATTTTTCCAAACCTTACACCATGTTAAAAGTGATTCTCATCACTAAAAACCCTTGTCAATATTGTTTCACCTTTTTGTAGCTCCATTTTGCACAAGCCGGGGAGTGCTCGAGCTTGGGGAGCCTTAGAAGTAGTTGCCTGCCAATTTTCATAATTTTTAGATCTCGTTTGAGTCCTCAAATAAGCCCTGGAACCTAATTTTTAACTAGGCCGGACACTAGGTCTGGACAGGGCCAAACCTAGTAAAAAACTATAAATAGAGCTAGAGAGCTCATTTTTAGGGGAGCTTCTTGTAGTTTTGAGATTGTATGAGAACTTTGTTGCAATAGAAGTGATTCCATTGTCTTACTCTCTTTGTTCTTGCTGTATGTGCGCGTGTGTGTGTATGTGTGTGCATGTTAGTATGCTTCGCACTCACACATTTGTGCCTTCACTTGCTCGAGGTCTTCATACCATCCTCACGTCGTCCCTGATTGACATTAAAGGAGGTGCTACTCATCAAAGAGCTACACCAAATTTTGGCACCATTGCCGGGGATTCGAGCTTTGAGGACGAGCGTGTGATGGTAAGACGTAGAGAGGACGCGTTGGAATGGTAAGTAGTAGGTAAATTTCTGATTTTTCTCCATCTCCATCTCCATCTTCATCTCCACCTTCATCTCCTTCTCCACCTTATATTCTCATTTCCAAACCACTTCCTCATTTGCTTTGTGCGAGTTTGAGAGAGAGCGAGTGTGTGTTCTTGCTTGTGTGCGTTTTTTTTGCATGTTTCTTGCAGGTTGCAGCTCCATCATCATCTCCAGCAAGCTCAGCAAGTACGGATTTGGTCTGTGCAAGCCCCGAGGCGTCGAGCTTGAGCTATCGCGACACTCCGAAAACTTCGCCCGATCACAATTCTGAGTGCACCACGACACTACTAGGATCACTAGACAGAACGGAAAAATTCACCATAACCCGACCTATCCCGACACCTCGAAGTATCGCAATACCCACGACTTATCGCGACACCTCGAAGTATCGCGATACCCGCGACTTATCGCGACACCTCGAAGTATCGCGACACCCCCGACCTATCGCGACACCTCGGAGTATCGCGACACACCGACCCCACCTATCACAACACCTCGGAGTATCGCGACACTCCCAAGTATCACGACACCCTGACCTATCGCAACACCTCGACCTATCGCGACACCTCGACCTATCGCGACACCTCAACCTATCGCGACACTTCCACCTATCGCGACACACCAACCCGACCTATCGCGATACACGACCTTAATGCATGAAAATTTTAGAGTGAATTTTTGAGTGAATTGAGGTATATTTGGGCTTAATTTTAGACACATTGGGATAACATTAGAGCCTTAGGAGTGGGCAAAAGACCTAGAAACCAAAGAGGGATCTCCTGAACCCTGAGAGCCTGTTTTGACCCCTAAGTGCCTGATTGGTCATAACTTCACCATACGAACTCTGATTGATGAGATTTTGGTCTCGTTGGAAAGATTGTTGAGAATCCTAGGTGGACCTCGACTGGTTTTTGTAAGAGTCATATGCGGAGTTTTAGAACATGTATTTTTAAGTTGACCATTAGGTGGAACTAGGTGGTCATAAGATTTTGGGGGATCAGTGAGTTACTCCAAGGGGGGTCCATAATTGCTGATGTGTGTCTTTCAATTCATTGTGGTAAATGAGCTATATTAACTTGTGAAATTTTGCAGGAACATTGCGTGCACTCAAGGTATTCCAAGGCAGGCTAGCAAGGGTGAGTACCAAGCTTGGGAGAAGGCTTCCTGGTCTGGTGTAGAAGTCTGAGCAACCAGAGTATTGAGGTTGGGAGTTCTCTCAACCCTCCTTTGTCAATTCCTAGCCTAGGCTAAGTACGACTTAGGTGTGGTAATTAATTAGGTCAGCGTCAGGCACAAAATAAGTCTAAGAGAACTAATCAACCAAGTGCAAGCATTAAGTAGGACTTAAGTGCGAAAACCCTAAGGAAAAAAAGTAAACTTGAATCGATCAATTATCAAGTGCGAAATTCACTTAAGTATTCCGGACGCCGAGATATAAGACAAGTTCATAAACATAATAATTAACTAAAAAGAACAAAGTGATTGGTGCAAAATAACCTGCAACGAGAGTGTACTTGGGACCAAAGGGGGTAGATAAACCAGGCATATGAACCTTAGGTCAGACAAACACTTAGGCCGAGACAGACAAAGCCTCAGATCTTCTGAAGCTAGTGTCAATCACACTGCTAGGTCTTGGGCCCAGCAGTTGAGTGATTACCCATACACTCCACGATCAGAAACAAGTGATTCTGAAATGTCCTATCACATGGAGAGACTAGTAGGTAGTTCAGGGGTGGCTTATCTAGAAAAGCTAGAGGGACCTTACAAGACTCAATTGGAATACATCAGGACTAATCGTCTAGGTGCTCGCATCTACGAAGACGGACTGAGAAGATCTGTGGTCCAGATTAAGAACCCCAATCAACCCCATGGACTAGAACACCCGGTAGTCAAGTTTGAGAATGGAGCATACCTAGATAAAGAGGGGACTATATATGTAGTCACCACTCTTCCTGATAGAACTGATGAGTTTGGAAATGTGATTGCGGAGACCGACATGGGTGATATAGAGCAAGGGAATTTAGAGAGAGAGCCAAGAACTCCCCGTGGTAAATCTATCTTGACCAGAATCATGACTTGAGAGTGGATTCCACAGGATAATAAAAGCATAGATTTGCTTTTAAACCGAGAAACCGATGAGGCCTTTTGGAGATATAAACCAGCTCACCCTCAAGAAGTGAGTGCTCTCCCAATCTTTGAGTTTAAAGACCCTGACAACCCAGGCAAAGTAACATACCTAGACAATACATCGGAGAGAATCTTCATGGTCATCGAGCATGCCAGACATGCCTACACATGGAAGGGTGAATTTTTTTTTTCCCCAACCACGGTCTAATGTGTCCTATGGTCACCAAGAGGCCGGGACCTCCCAGGCTCATGGAGCTCAAGGAGATAGAAGTAGAGATAGACCTGAAGTAAGTTTTGCCAACTCCCTGGGAAGAGAAAGAACGAGAACAGAAATAAATAGAGTGGAACCTGAGGGACATAGAGCCCCATGGAATCAAAGGAATGCTGACGATTTCCCTCTGCCAAGACCAAGAGAACACACTAGGACCCTAAGACCAACTCAACTGGTGAAGTCCATGAAGAATTACTTCTATGGCACTAGAGACCCTTATGACCATGTGGTAGAATTTAGGCAAGTCTTGAAAGCTGAACAGGTAGAGGATCTGTTCACACAATATAATGCTTTTGGTCTAACCCTTAGGAACACTGCCCTTACGTGGTTTCAACCACTGAACGAGAGGCATTTCAGAAACATAGACCAGCTCCTTGAAGCATTTATCATTGAGTTTTCCAAGAGTGGTATAAGGCACAACACTTCCTCACTAATTCATAGCTTCAAGCAAACACCTCAAGAGACGGTCAGACTAGCAGGAAGACGGTTTAGGCAATACCTAGAGAGGTTCCCGATGCCTGAGTTACCCACACCAGCCAAGCAAGTGGCTTTGTTCTTAGATGGCTTGTTGAGCACCAAGCTCAGGTCATATGTGTATCGGAAGGACCCTAGAACTATAGAAGAGTGCGTGCGCATGTGCATAGACATTGAGGATAATCTAGGTGAGGAGTTAGAACTATCAAAAATCTATAAGGATTCAGATAGCTCTAGTAGCCTCACATCTGGTCAATCCACATCCATTGAGGAACTTGCCGAGAAGGTAGCTCAAAAACTAGGTGTCTCTAGCAAACAAATTCCAAGATTTACCCCAGTTAAGCGGTGCTACACTTGTGGAGGTGACCATATGGCAAATGTATGTCCCATTATGGCCCAACCCCACGTGAATCCTAGTAGCCAGTACTGCACCATAGAGTGAAGGTACACCAACCACACTGCACAGGACTTCCCATATAGCAAACAAATTGTTAGGCAAAATTACCCTCAGCCATATCCACAACAGGGTAGATACCAGAATCAGTACCCTCCACAACAATACAACAGGCCACAGCAACCTTATCAGCCACCTTATCAAGGGCAGCAGAGACCTCAACCAGTCCTAGTGCAGCAACCCCCTGCTCCAACCAATGTGATCCCAGTGAAATATGCATCTGCTAAAGAAAATCCGAACAAAGCCATAGTTCCAGTCACCCCAATGCTATCAGACAGTGATCTAAGTGACCATAGTTTTGACTCCACACATATTGATAGCCCACATGCTTACTACATGCAGTCACCCGAGCATAACGAGTCATACTATTATGAGGATCCAAGTGAAAATAGTGGGGAGCTTGAGTATGCTAATGTCATGTACACAAACCCCAACTCTAGACCTCAACCTAGGCAGGTACGACCCCCATTCCCTAGAGGACCATGCTTCAGATGTCAGGGAGATCACCTTATACGTGATTGTCCACTGCCTGCCTCTACACAACCCCAACCAGTGATAATTCAGGGTTTCTGTCAAGACTGCGAAAAAGAGCATCTCCTACGAGATTGCCGAAAGAACCCTAATAACATGCCTAAAATCACTCCTATCAATGTCATTGGGTTAGTGGTAGACTCTACGGGAAGTATAACTGCCACAGCCCCAGTGCATGTGGTCACTAGAGCCCAAGCCTTGCAGCAAACTCAAGGAGTAGGGCAGGAAAAGAGTGCTGAGGTTAGTGAGACAGAGAGTATAACCAAGAAAAGGACAAGAGCTTGGAGAGATAGCCGGGAGAGAATAAAAAGACAATGGTCACAAAAAATGAGTGAACTTAAAGCAAGCTTGAGAGAAACCAAAGCAAAGATAAGTGAACTCGCATCTCAAAACCACTCTCAAACCACCCCTCCACCACCTTTCCCTTTACCCGCCAATCCATCTTCTTCCATTCCCCAACCTTTCAATACACCACCCTTGACCCACCCACCACCCAGAGTAGGATCAGTCCTAGCCGATCCCACTCCTAAAGATCTAGATATGATGCTTAAAGCATATCAGGACAGAATTCAAGAAGGGCCAAATGTGACGGATCATGACAAGTGTTATCCTAGAGCCGACCTAGAGATAGAGAGAACCAAGTTGTGTGCGAAAATGGTCGCATTGGCTCAGACCATGTTTGAAGCCAGTCGCCTTTTCAACCACTCAGGCTCAGCTAAGACACAATTGCACTTGGATGGACTCCTAGAGAAGTTAGAGAGCATAATTGCAAGATCTTCCAAGGAAGAAAAAATTCAAGAAAGAGATGAGGCAAGCAAAAACATAAGCCATCCCCCACTGGAAGCTTATGTGCCTAATTCCACTGAACCAGACACCTCCTCTTCTATGAATAGGTTCACTCCAGAATTCCTACGAGAGATTCAAGAAGACAAATGGGCTAATGAAAGTGAAGCCCCTCCTCCCATTGAACTTGTGGATGACGCACATGATCAATTCCCACAGGACATCCCTTCTATTTATGAAGAACAGGAAAGTGTCCACTCTCATGAGAGGTTAGACTTTGAGTCTAATTCCTTGCAAGAGTTACCACATTTCACAGGCCCATGGGAAACCAAGTCTACTTGCCTGAGAGCACCCACAGTCATGATAAGGAACGAAGATTCAATCATACCTAGGAATACAGAGGTAGTAAAGAACACTAAGGTGCAGTGCAATCTCACTTTAGAAGAGCTACTCAAAGTTAAGTCAAAAGTGTGGAAACACGTAACCAAGCAAGTGCCAGACATAGTGAAGTCGCGTTCCCAGGTAGGATCTCATAGAACAGTGCCTGAAATACCATTGGATAAGATAGGAGACATGAGTGAAGGAGAAGAAGGAAATACCTATCTCCCAGTTACCCATCATGGATACACAACCAAGGCAATTTTGGACTCAGGTGCAGGAGTTGCAATTGCTACAACTTCCCTCTGGAAGCGTTGGGGCGAGCCAGCACTCCGACCGACGAGAATGAAATTGCAGATGGCCGATGGCCATATTGAGAGGCCCTTGGGATTGCTAGAAGGCATAACTCTCACTACATGTGGTGTTGAGTTCGAGCACACTTTTGCTATATGCAACTTTAGCAAAAACCAAGCCTACGAGCTGATTTTGGGAAGGCCATTTATGCGATAGTTTCAAGTGGTCCAGGATTGGGGTTTCCTTGTATTTGCAACACCTAGGTGTCACGACCAAGGTTAATCTCAAAGATTACTCTCATAGAGATGTCCCTCCTATCCAATGGAATCCAATCCATAGAGCCAAGGATGATACGGAATCGGTGCACTCCATAGGATCAGGATCCTCATGGATGCATGAAGACACTCACTTATGGATGTGTAAAGTGGCAGTGGAAGAAGAGAAGAGAGAAGAAGCTAGAGAGATAGGTGCAAAAGAAACACATAGATCAATTCAAGACCCAGCCTATGCACCTATAGTCTTTCCGGACAAAGAATTTGAGCCCCACGGCTGGGCAGAAATTTTAGCAACCATGGATGTAGCCATCAATGAAGAACAATGGACACCTCACTATGATGAGGATGGCTATGACATTTCAGTCTTCTCCATAGAGCCGATCATGGGAGAGGCAATTTTAGAAGAGTGCGAACCTAGCCCTGATGCATTTGAGGATGCGAGTGACTCCGACCTAGAGTCAATCATTATGGACCCACCTTTTACATCAGATGAAGAATACTTCTATGAAGTAGAATTTCAACCCCAGAGGCACGGAGAGCTTACAAATGATGTAAGGCTAGCCACACATGTAACCCCTAAGGAAGAAGGAAAGAAAAGGAAGAAGAAAGCAGTCACACAAGAAGACGAGGAATCTTTGTTTGAGGTTCCGGAAAATTTTAAGAAGTATGAGATAGATGACAGGAGAGTCATGATCAGAATGCCTAAACGAGAGGTGCAATCAAGGGAGGCCTATGATAACAAAGAAACCACCAAGAAAATTGTGGTAGATGTGGAAGGAGGAGAGGAGAGATGCACGTACATAGGCCATGAGCTGACGGAAGACGAAGAGCATGAATTGATAGCCTTGCTAAGAGAATACAGAGATGTATTCGCTTGGAGCTACAAGGATCTAAAGGGTCTTGACCCAGACATATGCTCACACACAATCCCCATGACCTCAGATGCCAGACCCTCTAAGCAGAAGCCCTACACATACAATGACAACTACGCCGCCAAGATTAAAGAGGAGATAGACCGCTTGGTAGAAGCCGGATTTATCTATGAAATTGAGCACACTGAATGGGTATCCCCCATTGTAGTGGTGCCCAAGAAGAACGGCAAATTACGAGTATGCATTAACTTGAAGAAGGTTAACACAACCACTATCAGAGATAGTTATCCGCTTCCTATCACTGAGCATCTATTAGAAAGGGTAGCAGGCAAGGAAGTGTACAACTTCCTAGATGGGTTCTCGGGCTACAATCAAGTAGCCATTGCTCTAGAGGATCAGCATAAGACAGCTTTTGCCACAGAGTGGGGCATATTTGCCTTTCGGGTAATGCCATTCGCGCTTACCAAAGCACCTGCTACCTTTCAAAGATTGATGTGTCACGTATTTAAAGAGTTCTTGAGGAAGAATTTGGAAGTCTATGTTGATGATGTGTGCGCACATTCCAACATTAGACAGACCCATATACTTGAACTCAGATAGATCTTTGATAAATGTAGGGAATATCAAGTTTGCCTGAACCAAGAAAAGTGCGTTTTTATGGTCAAGCAAGGCAAGATTCTAGGACACATAGTGTCAAAGAATGGCATATCCACTGATGAAGAGAAAGTGAGAGCCATAGCGGAGCTACCTAGGCCAAAGAATGTCAAGGAAGTACAGGCTTTCATGGGGCATTGTGGTTACTACCGCCGGTTCATCCACATGTATGCTGTCATTGCAAAGCCCATGTACGGACTTCTGACTAACTTTGAGTGGACTGATGAATGTGAGAATTCCTTCCAAGAGCTTAAACAAAAATTATGTTCAGCACCAATCTTGACCACACCAGATTGGAACAAGCCATTCCATGTTCATGTGGATGCCTCCAATTATGCTATTGGATGTGTACTTGCACAACCTACGGGTGAAGGTAATATGGATCTCCCTATTGCCTATGCCAGTAGACAATTGAATGCTGCTGAACGGAACTATACAACCACCGAACGAGAAGGATTAGGCATGGTGTACGCGGTTAAAAAGTTTAGACACTATTTGCTTGCAAATAAGTTCAAATTTTTTACTGATCACCAAGCTTTACTGTACCTGGTAAACAAGCCGTGTAATACAGGCAAATTAGTAAGATGGTTTCTCTTACTAATGGAATATGACTTTGAGGTAGTAGTGAGGAAAGGCAGGACTCATTTGAGAGCAGACCATCTCTCTAGGCTCACATCTGGAGAGGCCCCACAAGGAGTATCAGATGACTTACCTGATGCTTACTTGTTTAATTTGGAAGTGGTGCCGTAGTGGGCTAAGCCATTAGTGCCAGTATTGACATACGGACCTAACCACCCAGTAATAGCCACACAGGATAGAGAGGTAGTAAAAGCCCAAAAGTACCACATCATGGCTGGAAGTATGTACAAGCACACAGATCAAGGGATCTTGGCTTGTTGTGTAGAAGAGGATGAGTACACTAAGTGGTTGCAAATAGCACATGTAGGTGCATTAGAGCAACACTACTCAAAACAACGAACCCTACAGACCCTGAGGAGACTAGGAGTGCATTGGCCAACTATGGAAGCTGATGTCCAGAAGTTGTGCAAGGAATGCCCAATCTGCTGCACTAAACCACCTGTGGAACATGCCACTCTTTATCAAGTGTCCATAGTGCCGGATTGGAGTGAACCCCTAGTATCCTTCCTGAAGACGAAAACATTCCCTCCAGACATGACTATGACGAGGCAAAGAAGTCTGGAACAAGAAGCCCTAGATTACTCACTCATTGGTGATAATCTATACAAGCGTGGAAAAGATGGTTACCTAAGACTTTGTGTTCATGAGAGTGAATATCTAAAGATCTTGGAAACTGCTCACCAAGGTGTAGCAGGAGGACACTTTGGACCAGATCGGGTGATCAAGGCAATACTATTTGCGGGCTTCTGGTGGTCGACCCTTCACATGGATGCACATACCTATGTGAAACGGTGTGATGTGTGTCAGAGAACTCAGTATCCTATACGCAAAGATGAGATGCCACTGAAATCTATGATGGGTGGACGTGCATTCTCTAAGTGGGGAATAGACTTTGTAGGCCCTATTAATCCCCCAGCTAAGGGTTCACATGCTGAGTATATCGTTGTGGCTACTGACTATCTAACTAAGTGAGTAGAGGTAAAAGCCACAACAAAGAACGATGCACAAACAACAGCTAAGTTCTTGTTTGAGAATGTGTTCACCAGGTATGGATTACCTATAGAGCTAATTAGTGATAGGGGGACTCACTTCTTGAATGAAGTTATTGAAAATCTGCTACAAGAATTCTTGGTAGTACATAAGAAGTCTGCCCCCTATCACCCCCAAGCTAATGGCCAGGCCGAGAGTACAAATAAGATCTTATGCAATGTACTGACAAAATTAGTGAACAATAAACGCTCTGATTGGGACAAACAGCTACACCATGCTGTTTGGGCATACCGAGTGGCCTATAAAACGGTACTCCAAGCCACACCCTTTCAGATGGTGTTCGGTCAGAATGCGGTGCTACCCTTGGGCTTTTTGATACCTACATTGAAGGTAGCACAAGAGCATGACCGGACATGCCATGAACTCTCCTCTCGAACCTTTGATCTTGAACGTCTAGGCGAGACACGATTGAGAGCTGTAGCAGGAATCTATGCAGCGAAGAAGAGGCAAAAGGCATATTTTGATACACATGTGAAGGATAAAGGCTTGAAAGCCGGAGACCTAGTCTTAGTCTACACATTGAAGCAGCATGCACGAAAATTAGAGAAAAGAGGCTATGGACCTATGATCATAAATATGATTTCAACTAGTGGGGCAGTACAGCTAGCCACTTTGGAAGGCGATATTCTCCCTAGCTACATAAGTGGATGTAGAGTCAAGTTATACCAAGAACCCCTGACTGAAGAGATGTGAAATCGGCTCAACACTGCCAAGAAACGTAAAGAGGAGGAAAAACGAATTCAAGAGGAAGCACAAGCAGAGGCCTTAGAGCGCATCCGACAAATGAAATTGAGGAGGCAAGGGAGAGATCAGCCTATGATTGACACTCAAGAGTCTCCAGGCTATCACATGGCCATGTGTGAGGCTTCAGGTGAACGTACCCATAGGATAGTGGATCGACGACCTTTTGTGGCCCTAGAAGTTGGACAAGGAGACAGTACAAGGACCGTAAGAGCTTTAATTGATTCAGGTGCAGCCACTAGTGCAGTTCGGATTTCTTACTGCCAGCAGCTGCAATTGGAGGTAAAACCCCTAGAAGCATATCTGATAGGATTAGGAGGTGTTGAAACCCCTTGCATGGGAGAGGTGGAACTTCCCCTCTACATTCAAGAGGTCCTCATGCCAGCAAAAGTGCTAGTGTGTGAAGACGAGGATCTTACCGAAACTCTTGTCTTGGGCCAAGATTGGATCTATGATCACGCAGTCAACCTCAACCTAAGAAGTGGAATTCTTCAGGCTTGGGTAGGTGAAAGCTATCTTACGATTGAATTAGAAAATCAAGCACTCAAACCAGTAGGAAGGGCACCAACTCCTAGTCTTTCCAAGAATCCACATGAAGGTAACAATGCTGTTCTTGTCCAGAGTTCTATGGTGCAGAGGAGTGTCCATCTTCCCGAAGGAACAGGAGCCAATAAGGAGTTCCCAGTTGATCCAAAGAAGATTCTAAACAGGAAAACCAAACATCACTCGACAAAGGAGGCCGTTGATCAAGAGGTAGGAGCGCCAACCAGTGCAACACGGAGTACCTCGTGGCGCGAAGCAGATCTGGATACGCAAGGATCAAAAACCCACAGCTCTAGTAGCAGATTCTCGAGGAGCCAAAAAACAAGCCGCACCATCAAGAAAAAAATTGAAGGAGTACCCTAGGCAACCTCCTAGGCACACCATGTCTATTTGGGTCCCTAAGCAGTCAATGAAGGCTAGCCCGACTGCCAGACACATATGGGTGCCCAAGGCCTGTTTACAAGCCCAAATAGCTCCAACTCTAGTCACTGGCATAATTCAACACTCACAAGTCCTCTCGACAAACAACGCAGGAACTCTACTTAAATACCACCCTGACCCACACTCAGTCAAACCGAGGAATGTCTGGAAATGGGTACCCAAAAGGTCCCAAATCCATCACACTCTAGTCCAGAAATCTTTACCTGTCTTTAGCTCTAAGAGCTACGAATCCTCTATCAAAGTTTGGAGACTTAAACCGTGTATCAAAATCCCTGACCCAATTTTGTAAATCCGTCCACTCTGACATAGGTGCATTCTGAGTCCATTGCGTAACCAAAGTATGCATCTAGGATGACACTGACCTCTAATCACCACTCACATCTATCACAAACACTTCACCTCTAACCACTAACCTTCGGGATTGTCATGTTAGTATTGTGAAGGGAACACCATTACATCCTGTTTCCCATGCAACACTAATGTGCCTTTCTTCAGTCCACGTCCTGTAGGACAGTTGGTTGAGCTTTGGCCTCTTGAGGCGGAGGTCCAAAGTTCAAGTCCCAGGCTGGACATGTTATGGCTTAGGCCAGTTAAACCCAGTTGTAACCATGTCTCTCAGTTGTAACCTTGTCTAACCCCTGCTTTGTGGGATACGGGGGGTCCCGCGAGTGCTATGCCCATTCACTTGTACAGTTGCAATTTCAAAGTTAAAGTCCGGGGGAGTAGGCTTCGGCTGAACCTCCATTTTAAAAAAAAAAAAAAATGTGCCTTTCTTCTTCTAGCAGATAAGCACCCGATTCCCATGGCAGCAGTAGCAGGCACGAGCTCTCAGGCAGGCACTAGCGCTAAAAGCAATTGGGATACCATGCCTGTGGAGGCTCCACCGACAGCTAGGCCTGAAGAGTTTTCGAACGTGAGAAGAATTCCCATTCCAGATCCACCAAGTGGCATAACAGAAAGAGTAAAGGGGCATTCTCATTGGTTCAATGAGATGCCAGGAGACTTGGGAGACGCAGATCATATCTGGGAATCCAAGTTGGAATTCGGAAGAGTATGGTGGACATTCCAATTCTTCTCAAGAGAATTTGAAACATTACAGAATGCAGCTCCTCTTCAAGATATCTGGCAGAAAGCGGGATTGCAAGATTACTTTGGTGCAGCCTTGCCTAGACCGGATTTTCTTAGGTGCTACTACTTGATTGCCACATTGAATCCGACAGGAGATAAAGATCATTCAGGCACATTCCTGGTGCCCTCTCTATCAAACCAGGAAGAAATGAAGAAGTTTGAATTGAATATTACTTTAATCAGGGATGCCCTTCAGATGTATGGCACCCGTGTACCCTCCGATCGAGATCCCTTGATACTAGAGTCGATGAAGAACAACAAAATCAAGAAGTTGAAAGAAATGTTTGCCCTCACCCCCAACATCGCCATACCACTGTGGATGTGCCTTCAACACTTCGCATTTCCAGCTCAAGACCGCTTCACCCAACCTCATAAGAAAATATGGTATGGATTATACCTAGCAGAGACTGGAAGCTTGCCAATTAAAATTCCTGTATGGATCCTGGACCAGTTATATGAAGCAAGCAAGCGAGGCGTGAGGAAGCATACCTTGAATGGATGTTGTGCAATTACCAGAATTATCTATAGATGCCTTGCCTATGATGTGCCGATCGCAAGGGCCCTGAAATACTCACAATTGGAATTCTTCAAGGGGCGGAAGTCAGGGGTTCAACCTGCGAAAAGAATGCGTGGATCACTTTCACAGGTCCTGATCCCTCGTGAGGCCACAACAGAAGCTTCCCCTAGAGAAGAGGCCCAAGTAGCCCCTTTCACTCTCCATCTCCAAGGAACACAATCAGGGGATATGATACAGCCCACTCCATCTGCCCCTCCACTACCCACCGATGCTGAGTTTGCATCCATGGCCACATTAATAGAGGATCCAAATTTTGATTTTGAAAACTTCCTGCAGACTGCCCACTTATCTGATAGTGAGTGTTTTTCTGACAATGCTGGTCCCGGATCATCCTCCCAAAGAGAACAACCACAGAGTGAGGCAAGAAGGGTTCATTGGGAAGATGAGACACAACATCCTCATGCTCAAAGCACACAGAATCAGGAAGAAGCACGGGGAAATGAAACAGAGGAGAGTGAAGAGGAAGCTCCTTCCTATACGGCACAACTCAAATGGCTCTACAAGACAATCAAGCAAGTACAGAAAAGACACAAGTTATCAGAAGAGGCAAATAGAGCACTAGTGAACCAGATTCTGCAAGCGGAGAATGTCGACCCACATTTCGTAGAATCATTGAATCTCTTGGCGGAAACATGCGGAATAGGGGAGGCCATGAGGACCATGGTCTATCGTAATACCCCTCCATATGACCAACGAAGGATCGATACAAGACCACGACGGGGAAAAATGATTCAAATGGAAGTCTCTACCGCACTGCCTACCACAACTTCAGAAGATGTTCACATGGCCAACCCAACTCCCAGTGAGGAACCAGATGTAAATACACAGATACCATCTCCACCATCACCTCCCATTCAGCCCTCATTACCCTTCCCCACTAGTCTTCCTGAACAACCAGTATCCACCCATGATGAAACCATTACACACACCACTACTCATCCATCCTTCCCTTTACCTACATCCACCACTTCCACCCGATTTTCTGAACCCCATATAGGTCATCCTGTCACCGGTCAAACTATAATAGGTCACCCTTCATATCTCCCAGCCCTCGGACAACCACTTGCCACTAGCCAAACCTTAACACACCCATCTCCATCCACCAATACATTTCCTCCCTCCCAACCCCTATCCACTGTACCCCTTTTAACCCCCTCGGAATCAACCCAAGTCACCCAACCTTCATTCTGGACAAACCTTGTAAATATACTCCAACAAGTTGAGAATTATAATAAAAAGTCCCTTCCCCAACCCAACTCCCCCACATTCACGGCCACCACTAACACACCACCTACCATTCCCGTGTTCACAATTCACACTTCACACACTATCACATCCGAGCCCATGGACATTTCACCACCCACAGGAGCACCCACCACCACGGTTGTTCCAACATCATCACATTTCACTTCACTCATATGCACATCATCCACTTTTCCCTTCCCCACTTCCCGACCCTTTGCATTTTCCACCTCTACCCCTGCATCCACATCATTTAGTAATGCACTAGACACCATGTTGGAAGCGGCCACTCTACTTAAGCAAGAATATAAGTTACTGGAAGAAAACAACACAGAGCTATGCAACCTCTCGGCTCAACTCCAGGCACGTGTCAATGCCTTGGAGATAAGTAATACAACATTACAACACGAAGTGACAGTCCTCCAACAATCGAAGGCAGAGATGGAAGCCAAGTATATGGAGATAGGTAAAGCTATGGAGGAACAACTCAGAGATCAGTTGGGCCGCAATGTTAGACTACAAAGAAACATGACTCTACTTTGTCGCCACTTAGCAGCGGCTCAAGAAGAAAACAGAAGGCTACAACAACAAAACCAGGAGAATCTAGAAGCAGCCATGGAAAATACCCCTGGAGCACCTATAGACCCCGCCAAATTCATGGCTATTCCCTCAGCACACATTCAGCAGGCATTAGAAGAATATGCTACCCTCTTGGAGGCACACGACCAGTTAGTAGACCAGGTAAAGGACCTACAAAGATCCCAAGTGCATACACCACAACCACCAACAGCTAAAGAGATGGTCAATGCTGCAACCTCACCAGAGCCTGAATCATCAATAACCAATGAAGTACTGGAGCTACGACAGCAGGTGGCTGAATTAAAGATCAAATTGTCACAATATGAACGACCCCCCTCTCCACCGGATCAGCCACTAGAAGAAGAAGCAGTAATCATCCTAGTGGAGGAAACATTTGACGATACTTATGAGCCTCAACCTTTTCCAAGAGGCACAATCACTGATGAGGGACAAGACACATACGAGGAACCCCCTCCGGCATGGATGAAACAGGTAGAAGAGATGGGGGTGACTCACGAAGAACGTATCTCAACTCAGATGGTCGCAATGAAGACTATTGAGGAGACCATACTTCAATCTAAATATTTTAAGCACTTTGCTACCAGGCGACTAATAACCAGCTCAGAATTACAATATAAACCATACTTTGTACTGTTGGCAGACTACAACGCCGAGATAAAACGTAAGACCAACAAGTACCCTACTTTCGCTACCCAATTTGAACCTGAGGACATTCCAGAGGACGCCCGCAAGGGGAACATACACCAACCCACCTGGAGGCAAAAGTTACTGGAAACCTATCCGGAGATGCTACGAACATGGGATCACGCGCCCATGCACTTGAAGTATAACAATTGCTACGGGCCAGTGCAACGGAGAAGATCATGGAAGGCATTTACCATAAAAGTTAAGAACAATGCCAATTGCAAAGAATGGCTCAATTACCCTACCATTGCACCCCCAACCGGCACACCTACTGTCGCCTACATGATGGCTACCATCAGACATTGGATGCCACATCTCCACCCCATGCCCGATGTCGCTGCACAGATGATGCTCAAGATACTAGACATGATGCAAGTGGTATTAAAAACCTTCCGAAATGTACGTAATATTCAGCCACCAATCCCGGGCTTCATCAACGATAACTATGATTTACTTTATGATATGAGCACGACCCCAAGTATCTGTGTGGCTTACGTGTGGCATGCACGAATACGATATCTTCCTGCTTGTTACAAGCAAACGTTTGATGACATGTTCACCACCGGATTCTGGGAAGCACACTCAGAAGTATTCACGCCACGACCAACTCATCTGCTCCAACTATTCACGTTCAAACAGACAATGCACTCAGAGCTCTACACTACACCCCAACCTGACATGCCTGGTGCAGTTAACTGGGAGGCCCTGCAGAGAGACTTGGTCAAGGGACTGTGGATAAAAGAACAAGAATTGGCTACTGACATACTACAGCAGTACATTGACCAAACCGCAGAGCAAAGGTCTATCAGAGGCGACAGACCCTAGGGGGGGGAGAGTGTTGGCAGATGAAGCAAGTACGAGCATACATGCAGATCTAGCACTAAGGCAACCCATTAAATTTTTCCAAACCTTACACCATGTTAAAAGTGATTCTCATCACTAAAAATCCTTGTAAATATTATTTCACCTTTTTGTAGCTCCATTTTGTACAAGCCGGGGAGTCCTCAAGCTTGGGGAGCCTTAGAAGTAGTTTCCTGCCAATTTTCATAATTTTTAGATCTCGTTTGAGTCCTCAAATAAGCCCTAGAACCTAATTTTTAACTAGGCCGGACACTAGGTTTGGATAGGGCCAAAGCTAGTCAAAAACTATAAATAGAGCTAGAGAGCTCATTTTAAGGGGAGCTTCTTGTAGTTTTGAGCTTGTATGAGAACTTTGTTGCAATAGAAGTGATTCCATTGTCTTACTCTCTTTGTTCTTGTTGTATGTGCATGTATGTGTGTATGTGTGTGCATGTTAGTGTGCTTCGCACTCACACATTTGTGCCTTCACTTGCTCGAGGTCTTCATACCATCCTCACGTCTTCCTGGATTGACATTAAAGGAGGTGCTACTCATCACTGAGCTATAGGGAGGGAATACATGTCTTCTAATTTTAATGCATTTCTAGATGAGTGTGGGATAAAACATCAGTGTACTCTATCATACACACCTCAAGAAAATGGATTTGTAGAAAGAAAGAATATTTCTTTCATAGAGATGGTGAGGTGTATGGTAAAAAGTCAAGCTTTACCATTGTTTCTAGCTTGACACTAGTATGTGTGCAACATATGTACTTAATAGGTGTCCAACCAAAGCATTCCCATCTATCACTCCATATGAGTCTTGGCATGGTTGCAAACCATCTATTTCTCATTTGCATGTCTTTGATTGTTTGGTAAATGCATTAGTGCCTCAATAAGAATGAAAAAATATGGATGATAAAGTAGCTAAATGTATTTTTTTTTGGTACAATTCTAAAAGAAAAGGCTATCATCTGTATCATCCACATATTAAACACATTTAGGTTAGATGTGGTGTTGTTTTTGTGGAAGATGCAATTCATCCATTACTTTCATGTACTACGGAGACATCAATTAACTCCAAAAATGTGTATGACACTTTACCCACTCTTGTTATAGGTGGATAGTCAAGTGCTCATCCAAATGAGGCAATTTCTCAACCTTTACAAGTTCCACAAGATGATGCAGATCATTCCATTTCTGATGTAGATTTACATGATGCACTTATTGATGAGAGCTTTGATATAGAGGGGCAAAAACTATGCCTAAATGGTTGGTGTAGACTTTGCAAGATAGAAATATCATACTTATTCAAGCACTCATGGTGCTTCGTTTGCATCACTTTGCACTGCCTCTAGTCTCTATGATGAGAATGAGCATGTTTCTTTTGATGAAGCATAAAATTCAAAATATTGGATGGTTGTTATGCAATCAAAATATGATACTATTATGGAGAATGGTACCTGGTCTTCATGTGATTTTTCTCTTGGAATAAAGGCCATTGCCACTAAATGGGTATACAAGCTGAAGTGTAAACCTAATGGAACAATTGATAGGTACAAAGCTAGGCTTGTTACAAAAGGTTATGCTAAAAAAGGCATTGATTCTGATGAGAGTTTTTGCACCCACATGTCAAATGAATACCGTTCATAGAATATGTGCACTTGCAACCCATCATGGTTGGAATGTACATCACTGGATATTAAAACTCCATTTCTAAATGGTGACTTACATGAAGAAGTATATGTTTTGTTGCCCTGTGGTTTTGTGTACAAATGGCATGAAAACACAGTTTGCATGTTGAAAAAGGAATTATATGGTTTGAAGCAAGGACCACGTGCTTGGTATGAAAAGATAGATGCCTACTTGATTGCACATGATATTGAGAACAATCCATATGAGAGCACCTTATACATTAAGCATGCAAATGATGCGATTTTGATCATTTTTGTCTATGTTGATGAGGTGATGCTAATTGGTCCTAATGAGAATCATATTGCTGATTTAAATGCTGATTTACATGCCTCATTTGAGATGTTAGATTTGGGGCATTTGCATGATTATTTGGACATTTAATTTATGCAAGTTGATGGTGGAATAGATGTATGTCGAACAAAATATATTGACACATTATTGCAGCATCTTGGCCTTGAAGATTGCAAACCTGTTGCCACTCCTACGGAAACACGTTTAGAATTGAGTCTTCATGATGCTCGAGATACATTTGATGCTATTCTGTATGAGCAGGCTGTTAGATGCTTGATTTACTTACACATAACTTGGCCTAATATTTAGTTTGTTGTCTCATAGATGAGTAGGTTTATGCATTTCCTAGGTTTCAAGAATTGGCAGGTGGTTAAGCGCATCTTTCACTACTCGAGCGGTACCTCACTACTTGGATTGTTTCATTCCAATGGGGGATCACTATCGCAAATCACTATTGCTAGATTGACATACTTTTTCTAACTCAAGCTGGGCTAGTTGCTATGACACACATGTGTCCAATAGTGGTTTTTGCTTCATTCTTGATAGCTCATGCATATCTTAGTTGAGCAAGAAGCAGCCTAATTTGGCCACTTCTAGTTGTGAGGCTGACTATAGGGTAGCTTTTTTTGTGTTTACAAACTTGTAAACATCAAAGTACACAACAAAACATGATGAGACCTCCCATGGTCTTCAAAAGATCAAACAAATATTTCCAAACTTCAAAAAACAAACTTTCCTCCAAACTCTTTGAGAAGAATTTGTCAAAACTAATCATTATCCTAAAATTAGACTCTCAATAGCATGCTTTGGAAACAAAAAACGTCAAAAAACATGGAGTATAACTCCTGAACGAACAACTTGAAGTCAAGGTATGTGGAGGACTGCAAAAGCAAGGTATGACTAACTATCTCAATTAAAAACTGATGTGCAGAAGCAAGAAAACTTCAAGATCTATGAGAAATTTTGCTGTGGATAGAACATATGAGAGCTAAGGAAACTCCTTCAAGTGAAATCACTCAGAAAAACCTCATAACGACTGAGATATGAAAGTTTGAAGAGAGGTATGTCTCTGATGAGACACCAGATAGACACAAGAATGAAGATCTACAAAAATGCCTACTTGCATGGAGTTTTATCATTGCAATTTGTAAAAAAACTGATCTATTTATATAGTACAAGTTGTAATCTTCACAACGCAATAAGAATCACTCAATTGGGACACCTACACTAAGAGAGACACTCTTTTTATTGAGAGGCTATCAATAGAAGTGCCTTCCTTGTCTAAAAATAGACACCTCTCCTTTCCTTCTTATTTTTATCTATTTTTATCTACTTTTACTCTAAATTTGGAGATGTGAACGCCTCCACATGTTATTTATCATAAATAATAAACTACATAAGCCTACAAAATAATACTTTAGAGTTTGTTCTTATGTAACATTACCCCCCTCAAGCTCTAAGTCCAAAGCTTTGACTCCAAGTAGAACTTTGATTCGCTTGAGCTTCTGAGCATCCACTGCTTTTGTGAGTATGTCTGCTAATCGATCTTTAGTTCCAACATGTTTAATATCAATATCTTCATTCACCACCTTCTCTCGGATATAGTGATAGTGTACTTCAATGTGTTTGGTTCTTGCATGGTACACTGGATTAGATGCGAGCTGGGATGAACTTACACTATCTCCAAAGAGTAATGGACATGTTGTAGATAGATTCATATCTTGATAAAGCTTCAAATACCACATAATCTCACATGTTGCATTTGTAAGCCTTCTATATTCAGCTTTTGTGCTTGAAAGTGCTAGTGTAGGCTAGTTTTTAGATCTCCATGAAACCAAATTATTACCTGCAAATATCAAATATCCACCTGTACTCCTTCTGTCATCCTTATTTCCAGCCCAATCTGCATCACTGTATGCTTTCAAATCCAAACCTTCATGATATTTATAGCCCAGACCTTCATTTAATGTACCCTTCAAATATCTCAAGACCCTTTTAGCTGCTTGCATATGAACATCTGTGGGTTTGTTCATGAATTGAGACAATGTACTTACACTAAATGTAATATCCGGCTTTGTTAAAGTTGCATATATTAGAGAACCAATCAAAGACCTATAGATAAGTGGATCTTCTAAAGGTTCACCATCTTCAACACTATACGTCACATTGGGTTCCATCGGGTTACTGATACTCTTGCAATGCTCCATGCCATATTTCTTTAACAAATATGAAATATACTTCCTTTGTAGAAGATATACGCCATCTTTCTTCTTCATAACTTCGATTCCAAGAATGTATGTCAATTCTCCTTGATCTAAAATTTTAAATTCAGATCCAAGCTCTGCTTTGATCTTCGCTATCTCACTTTCATTGTTTCCTGTTATTATCAAGTCATCCACATAAATTGAGATATAAACAATCAATGATCCTTCAACCTTAACATACAAAGAAGTATCTGCATTTGAACACCTGTATACCTGCTTTTCAAGAAACTTCACCAATCTAAAATTCCAGGCCCTTGGAGCCAGCTTAAGACCGACCATACAATGCTTTCAAGAGTTTACATACATGCGTAGGCTTCTTGGAATCTTCATAACCTGCTGGTTGCTCCATGTACACATCTTCTTTTAAATCACTATTGAGAAATGCATTTTTTATATCTAACTAATAAAGACTCCATACCTTGCTTGCAGCAACACTTATTAATGTCCTTATTGTTGATATCTTGGCAACAGGAGAAAATGTCTCCTCATAATCGATGCCATAACTCTGTGCATAACCTTTACAAACAAGCCTTGCTTTATATCTACTTACTGAACCGTCATTGTTTCTCTTTATCCTGTACACCCATTTGTTACCGATGACTTTCATATTAGGTTGCCTTGGAACTAAACTCCATGTATTGTTCTCATACAAAGCTATCATTTCTTTATCCATTGCTTTAAACCATTTCTTTACCTTTGATGCTTCTTTAAAAGTTGTTGGTTCTTGCTCCTCAAGAAGTTTTGCCCCGAGATTGAGTTCTTCTTGATGTAGAACCTTCACTTTCTTCTTCCTGTGACTCAATTTCCTTTGAATTAAATCTAGAATTTTCTTCAACTTCTGATTGGGGGGAGTTACCTCTTCATGTGTCATTTGACTCTCTAGTGAGCTTGGAGAACTTGGCTCTTCCTCATGACTTCTTGTAGTTTCTTCTTCATCTACCTGCACTTCATGCTTATATCAAGATTTATCTTCATGAAAAATAACATCTCTTGAAACAATTACCTCTCCTGTATTTGGGTTCACACATCTATATCCTGGTTGCCCTTCTGCGATACCAATGAAAACCATTTTTTGTGACCTTGGATCCAACTTTGACCTTAACTATTGTGGAACATGAACAAAACATATGCTTCCAAAAATTCCATAATTAGCAATATCTGGTTTTGATCCATAAAACAATTCATAAGGTGTTTTTTGTACGTGACTTTGAGTAGGTGGTAACCTATTCATCACATAAACTACCATATTGCATGCTTCAGCCCAGAAAATAAGTGGTAAGTCCTTTTCATTTAACATGCACCTACCCATCTCCAAGATAGAACTGTTTCTTCTTTCGGCCACACCATTTTGTTGAGGTATGTATATGTTTGTAGTCTCCTTTTTAATTCCTTCTTCCTCCAAAAATGCAATAAACTCATTAGAAAAATATTCACCTCCTCCATCTGATCTCAACCTTCTTATGCTTCGACCTGTTTTCTTTTCAACCAATGATTTAAACTTCTTGAACATGTCAAACACTTCCGATTTGTATTTCATAAAATAAATGAATGTAAACTTTGAGAAGTCATTAATAAATGTTACAAAGTACTTGCTACCTGCCATAGACTCTTCTTGAGATGGACCCCATACATCAGTATGAATCAAGTCCAAAATACCTCTACTTTGCAATCATACTTTTGAAAAAGGACTTCATACCTGTTTTCCAAACTCACATGCCTCACAAACAAAATCCAAATCTTGCTTAGATAGTTGTGGTAAACCTTCAACCAATCATTTCTTTGCAATATCCTTTAACCTACCAACACTGATGTGTCCTAATCTTTTATGCCATAAGTCTAATTGACTTACTTGACTCCCATTAACCATTGTATAACCTGCATAATTTGGAACTTCAACTTCATAAGTATATAAACTGTTTACCTTTGTCCTTTTATAACAAATTTCTCATCCTTCTTCTCATAAGCCTGCCACTCATCATTATCAAAATCGACCTTCCCTCCATTGTCCTCCATCTGTCCAACTGAAATCAAATTTCTTGTAATAGTAGGAACAAACAAAACATCTCTAAGAGTTACATGTTCATTAAGTGGACAATCACCAATGTAAACTACTTCATGCTCAGTACTATCTCCTGTAGCAACTGTGACTCTTGAATCTGGTTTGTGTAAGTTCACAAACATATTCATTTTGTGACTCATGTGGTTTGAGCAACCACTATCTACATACCAAGTTTTGTTGTTTACCTTCCTCTTATTTGTCTCCATATGCATATCCATAAGAATATTTTCCTTCTATGTTTGAGCCTCCTCTTGCACTATGTTGTTTTGATGCATGTGATCTTGGCCTCTTCCTCTTGGTTGTCCTCTAAAACCACCTCTTCTATTCGGATTGGAGAAACAATCCCTAGCATAATGACCAACTTTACGACAATAATGGCAACTAAAGTTACCTTGCTAATTTGGTTGAGTCTGTTGACTTTGTTGTGTTGTTCTTCCTCCTCTAGTCGCATTAAAGCTTCCTCTTCCTCTTGCATTGTTGTTGAATCTTCCTCCTCCTCTCCAATGTCCTCTACCTCTTGCTCTGTTTGATGAAGTATAAAGAGCTTGTCCTTGACTACCTCTTTGCGAATGATAAGAGTTCCCACCTTCTATGTTGATTTCTTCAGTCATCATGAGCGTTTGTAAATCTTCAAAGGATGGTAGATTCTCTCGAGTCATGATAGATGTAATGAAAGACTTCCATCTTTCATCTTCCCTCAAGCCATTTAACATGCTATTAAACTTTAGATCCTCACTAGGAGATGCATCAATAGAGGCTAATGCTTTAATAAGAGATTTCACCTCAAGAATATAATCATTAACTGATTGTCGTGGCTTCTTTTTTACTCTTGTCAACTCACCAATAAGTTGTGTTTGCCTCGCTCTGTTGATAGTTGCAAATAATCTTTCTAGAGACTCCCAAGCCTCTCTACTAGTATTCAGACCTCTTATATGCCCAAGCATAGTATTCGAAATTGTTTGTGATATAATAAATAGAACTCTTCTATCTCTTTCGATCCATTCTTGCTCTCTTGCTCGATCCGCTTGTGTAGGAGCTTCTGGTAATACCGGCTTCACTTCTGTACCTGTTATTAATCCCCAAAGACCTTTAGACATGAGATAACACTCCATTCTAAATTTCCACATGGGATAATTTCTCCCATCTGATAAACTTCTCAATCGATGCACTCAAATCTTCCATGTTGAATTGTTGTAAACAAAGAAGATAATTCAATAAGTTGTATGAAAGATTTGATAAAAACAACAAAAGCTCTGATACCACAATGTTGTTTTTATAAACTTGTAAACATCAAAGTACACAATGAAACATGATGAGACCTCCCAAGATCTTCAAAAGAACAAACAAATATTTCCAAACTTCAAAATACAAACTTTCCTCCAAACTTTCAAGAAAACAGAAATAGGTCACTATAGAAAAATAACCACCAGACACTCTCTGAGAAGAATTTACTAGCCATATATCCTAAAAGTAGACTCTACATAGCATGTTTTAGAAACAAAAAAACATCAAAAAACATGGAGTATAGCTCCCAAACGAACAGCTTGAAGTCAAGGTATGCGGAGGACTGCAAAAGCAAGGTATGACTAACTATTTGAATTGAAAACTGATGTACAAAATTAAGAAAACTTCAAGGTCTATGAAACATTTTGCTATGGATAGAAAGTATGAGAGCTAAGGAAACTCCTTCAAGTGAAATCACTCAAGAAAACCTCATAACTACTGATATATGAAAGTTTGAAGAGAGGTATGTCTCTGATGAGATACCGGATAGACACAGGAAAGAATATCTGCAAAAACGCCTACTTTCATGGAGTTTTCTCATTGCAATTTGTACAAAATGATCCACTTATATAGTAAAAGTTGTAAGCTTTGAAACGCAACAAGAATCACTCAATTTTTACACCTACACTAAGAGAACCACTCTTTTTATTGAGAGGCTATCAATAGAAGCGCCTTCCTTGTCTAAAAATAGACATCTCTCCTTTCCTTCTTACTTTTATCTACTTTCATCTACTTTTACTCTAAATTTGGAGATGTGAATGCCTCCACATGTTATTTATCATAAATAATAAACTCCATAAGCCTACAAAATAATACTTTAGAGCTTGTTCTTATGTAATAGATTTCATAATGATTGTTGAGTGTGTGTCGCTTAGACACCTTTTGGCTGATTTGGGTGTTGGTCAGTCTCTTGCCACCACCATCTTCATTGACAATCTGAGCACATTAGCAATTGTACGGAACCCTATGTTCCATGCTCATGCAAAGCACATTGAGGTGCATTATCATTATTCCAGGGAGAAGTTCTCTATTGGAGAGATCAATTTGGTGTACGTGCCCACATAGGATAAGGTTGCACATCTTTTCACAAAGGGTCTATCTCGAGAGTAGTTTGAATCTTTCCACAAATCTTTGGGCTTACTTCCTTTTGTGAATTGATCTCTTTCCACATAGCTTGGCATTTCCTTATACATGAGTGCTAGCTCCATGTTCATCGCATCATTCCTAGGGGGGATTTGTTGATATATTTTAGTAGTGATGTGTGAACACAAATAGGACCACTGGAGCACTTTCTTCCCTCTTTAGGAGGTTTTTTTTTCAAGGTTACTTATCTTTGTACATTCACTATCGTGTGTTGTGCTCCAAGCTTATTGTTCTTCCTTGTGCTATTTGTGTGCTTCTACAGACCTCAAACTCCAACACTTATAAAAAATGATTGTTTCTTGAAACTTCTGAGCATAAGTACCATGTCGAGCTTTTCTACATCTATAGTGGACTTTACGATGCTTATATTATTGACGAAAACCTAGACAAAAATCGGCACAAAGTGGCATGTTGCCTACATAGTCACTACCATAGTTTGAAATGCCAATATAAGCTCAAAACTATTGTTTCTTTTACAACGAGCTTTTAAAGCTTATTTGTAGTATACGTTACCTTAAGAATGCTCAACAACGTTACTAGCCGAACAAAAATTAGCATAGAGGGGCAAATTGCCTACATAGTCATTGTCATAGTACATTGAATGTGAAAATGTGGTCAAAATAATTCTCTCTCTTTGCATTGAAGCTCTTCAAGTTTATTTGTAGTATACATCACCTTAAAAATTCTCATCAAGGTTAGTAGCAATCTTAAAAATTGAGTACAGGTGTTTCAACGATGTGCCTGAAGATGGAGCAACTACTTTGATACCAAATGTTGGAGTTTCAAGAGTAGGGATACACAAAAACAACACGAGGAAGAAGAAGAAACTTGTATTCTGATTGTGCAAATATTCAAAGTTAAGTAACTTGACACGGCTATGGGTATAATATACATTTGGGAAAAAACCTTCTATAATTGTCCTATGCATGTTCACTCACGTCACTACCAAAATATCTCAACATAATGGTCACATTTCAAATCCTTATCTAGAAAATATTTGATAGAGACATATTGACTAATTTTAAGTATCACAAGTTGAGTATGCCCCCTTGGTGAAAAACATTCCTTAGAAATAAGGATGATATCATGCATCTCTTCTTTCGTTTCTCCATATGTACATGCATTCGGGATGTGTACTCATGAAAAGTATGCAATTCTTGGGGAAATAATGAGCTACTAGGCTATAAGCATTATTAGAGAGAAAGCTCTCTCGAAAATCTAGAATACTAGATGCACATTGAACTTTTGGGAGTAACCCAAAAAAAATCTTTATAGAAAGATCTTCATTCTTTCTTGGAAGAAGGATTAAGTGCCATAAAATTAACCTCTCATTTTTTCATTCAAAGATCTTCATAATCTATGATGGAAAGAAGAAAAGAAAATGGAATTTTTTTTTTTTTTTATAAAGGAAGTTCGGCCTTAGCCTACTCTCCCGGACTTGAATTAATTAAAAGAAAAGTACAAGAGAAGGGGACTAGTGCCCATGGGATCCCCCGAATCCCACAAAGCATGGGTAGCTTTTACAGAGTTTAGATGGCATGGCATTACAGAGAAGGTAAATCACCCTCTCATCCCCCACACGTAGGGCCCACATGGGTTTAAGCTTGTTGTTGATCACAAGGAGCACTTGACGATGCCTAAAGGGGGGGATTTCTTACAATTAACAATCCTTTTGCCAAGGAGGAACATTGATTTCTCAATCGACCACTCTTTGGGGGAGTCACCAAAGTTACAAGCACATCTTTCCTGCCAAATCTTCCATTAGGACCTTCCCTCTTATAGCATTCCAGAGAGTCGTGAAGCAACTGATCACTTCTCCTAGTAGAGCTTCCTTCCAACTGATATGTTTCTAAAGTCTAATTTTCTTTCTGAGCCCTCATGGAAGACCTTGCAAAGCTTACATGAAGTTATAGAGGAGGTTGATAAACCTCGCATCCCCATCGTGCGGAGCCCACTTGGTTTTAAGCTTATTGTTGACATACTGTAGCTCTTTGTGATGTCTGAAGGGGGGGGGGGGGGGGGGGGGGGGGGGAGGGGGGGTTTCTTACAGTTCACAATTCTTTTGCCGAGAAGGAATAGGGAGTTCTCGATTGACCACTCCTTGGGGGTATCGCCAAAGTTGTGAGTGCATCTTTCCCACCAAATCTTCCAAAGGATCTCTCCCTTGATTGCATTCCATAACGCCGCAGAGCAACCGATCGCTTCACCAATAAGGGCCTGCTTGCAATTGATTTGTTCTTGGAGTCCAAGAGAACGACCAAGGATCCTCCATAACCAAAGGGATTTAGGGCAAGAAAAGACCAGGTGGCCAATATCCTCTTTGCTATGACAACATCGCTTGCACAGGCTAGAACACCACAGATCTTGTTAGCTTTTGCATTAGTCCATATTCCACGGTGTAAAATTTTCCGTAGGAGGACCGACTTTTTGTTTTCATGAGAGGGTGCGAGATAGAGATAAATTTCATATCCCAACGAAGTCGTGTCTAGTTGAGACACCTGGGGTATGATGTGGCATGAGCACAGAGTGTTGAATGGATGCATGGGGCTATTGCGAATACTAAGGGCGACCTGCTGATACTTAAAACATCCTGATGCCTAGCACGTGTTGATTACTCCATCCGACATTATGGCCATGTTGGGAATTTTATGAATCTTTAAAAGCAAACGTTTTTTGTTGGATGCTGATTGTGTGCTCTTCTCATCTCTGATGCTAGTTAGTTGCTAATGTGCTGCGTTCTCTAGGATGAAGGTTTATTTTATGCATCTACTATGGAAGGCTTCGCTCACGGAGAATCATGGGGGGTGGGACCACTTCCGATCTCTTTTCCCATGGTGAAGGCTCCCCTGTCTTGTTGAGTCCATCTACAAAAGCATTACGTTTGTTGTCGGGAGATCGACTATCATGGAGGTGGAGAGGGAAGCTGCTTCATTTGGAGAGATATTGTCTGCTGTGCAAGGAGGGGCCGGAGGAGAAGACCACCTCTGCTCTGAATGGGAGAGAGGGCATATATGCTGGGGAGCCAAAAAAGGAGAGAGTGCCTTTCTTCTTGAGCAGCAGCAAATTCGTAGCCAAAGGGGGATCGAGTGTGCACTATTCGGTGTGGTTTCTTCCATATGTGAGCATAGATCAGGGAGTCTTGGACTGAAGTGGATATATAGTGCAGGTGCAAGAAGATATAAAGGGAATAGTAGCAGAGCAGAGGATAAGCGGGGAAGGAGAGGAGGGGCCACACTTCTGCTATAATGGCTTTGTCACCACGGCATGGTTGATGATGATAATGGAAGATCTTTTGCCTTGCTCAATGATGATGTGGGCATTTGTTACTCCCGCGAACTTGAACTGCGACAGGAAGGTGATTTCTGGAGCATCCTCTCAGGTATCTCCATATTGATTGTTCTGTTTGGGAGATGCCACTAGTTAAAAACAAAAATGATGTAATATGAGCCTGCTGAGGCCCCACGGATTTGAAACCATGGTTGATGACCTGGAACAATGAGGATATTTGAACTGTTGATATTCTCTAATGTCTGTGCATATTGCATGATTGTTCAACATGTAATCGAGATGTTGCATATTCCTGCACTACGGGAAAGGGCACTTTTAATCCATGTATGAGGATATTGTCCCAGCACTTATGGTTATTTTCTCTCTGTCAAACTCCAGCAAAACTAGCGATTGCTATTTTTTGCATGTATATTGGTCTATCGGATAATATTTGAAGTTGTCTCTAGGAGGACAAACTCTCATTGGTCAGCTCTACATGTTAATCTTAAGATCTATCAACACCTAGGGTATGATGTGCCATGAGCACAGAGTGTTGAATGGATGCATGGGGCTATTGCGAATACTAAGGGCGATCTGCTGATACTTAAAACATCCTGATGCTTAGCATGTGTTGATTACTCCATCCGACATTATGGCCATGTTGGGAATTTTATGACTCTTTAAAAGCAAACGTTTTTTGTTGGATGCTGATTGTCAGGAGAGTATGGATTGCAAAACAGGAAATTAGATTGGGGTTTGAAGGGGTCATGTACGAGAGAGAGAGAGAGAAGCGTGTGTGCGGCTATGAGCAAGGGAAGAAGGTGTATGTGTGTGGCATATGTATGAATATGTGGATGTGAAAATACGGGTGCATGAGTGTATGTGTATAATTAAGTAGGTGTGTGTGTGTGTGTGAGACAAATGGGTATGTGCATGATGGTGTGTGTGAATGTATGTGTGTACGAGAATATAAGCGTGTGTGCATGAGTGCATAGGTGGAAGTGAGTGTGAAGGGTTCTAGAGGTTGTGAGGTGTGTGGAAGAAGAGTGCTCGAGAATGCGTGAGGGTGCAGTTGTATGTCGTTAGGTGCAGGCATATATCTGTGTGTGTGAGAACGAAAAAAGGTGGGGGAAGAGAGGAATGAGAGGAAAGCACAAAGACATAAGCTAGTGATCAGGGAGTACACGCGCTTGACTATGTGTGAGCCTCAAACCAAGTGTGGAAGAGTGGGTGAAAGTGGGTGAGTGTGCATCAGCCGAGGGAAAGAAACAGGGAAAAGAGGGGCTTCCAAGTAGTCAAAAGTGTGGATATTTGCTAAACTCGGGTGGAAATATAGGATCGAGCATAGGACCAAAAGCTAAACAATTGCATTAATTTGCATAAATCTTGTGGACCAGACCTTATCCATGACCTTTGCCAACAATGAAAAACTTCCATCAAGTTTTCCTAAAGGCCAACAACACAAACTCAAGGACTATTTTCATCTCATCATTTAAATGAACGTGTTCATGCCACAAAAGCCTATGGGAATTGAACTCATGCACGGAGGAAGGCATTGAACACACCAAATTGCATTGTCCAACTATTTTGAAGATTTTTAAGTCTATCATCCCAACATAGAATTATTTTATTGTGATGTAAAATACACATGTTCTATTTCATAAACATCAGTTCCAAGTAATTGTTTATGTAGCCTTAAATCTATAATTTAAATCTTATTAATAAGGCGAGCACAAGTTTGTTTGATGAATTTCGCATGATCCTGTTTGATGATCAAGCAATCAAAATACGAGATAGATATCAAACATTTATTGTTCTTTTTCATAAGAGACAAGTTAGTATCAAAAGTCCTCTAAAAAAAACTTATGTTTTTGAAAAGTTGTCTATTTGATGGAACCAACGCTTTGGATCTTGATTGAGGTTAGGTAAATCATTCTTACGTCTTTATAAATTATTAAATAAACACAATAAATCAAATGTAGCCACATGTATAGGATATACTCATTTGTGGTGATACATAGTACTTAGGGGATAAATTTATAGATCTCACTTTACTTTTCTCACACTCTTGTGTGCACTCATTTGGACCAAATAATGGTATTAGAGTAGAGTTACCTCCTTCGCAACCTGATGTTTTCATATTCCCTCACTTTTAATAGTGCGAATTGGTTCCAATTCATAGAAGTACAAGGTCTAGCTCTCGACTAAAACTTCAACCATGTTGGGATTTACCCCCTTTTTGAAGCCATTCATTCAATCAAAATGGCCAATGGAGCTATAGATTGTGAGTTACATTTTAGCTTGTATTTCAACTTTTGTTAAAATTCATATCTAGCTACTTTTAAGTTTTTTGGTTATTTGAAAATAACTAATGACTTTTTTTGGCATGCTTCAAGCTAAGGATAAGATTGATAGGAAAAACTATCCTATGTGGTCTTGCATGATGAAGATTTCTTTTTGAAAAGAAATTATGGAATGTAGTGGAGGATGTCTGCAACACTACAACATATGAGGGGCATACCGACGCTGGTAACACCGATGGTCACAGTCGGTGTCGGTATAGGCCTCGGAAAATGTCACTAAGAGATACCGATGGTCAAGTGACCGTCGGTATGACCGTTTTAAACGGATCGTCGGTGTGGCCCGTAACCGTCGGTATATACGTCGGTACATGCGTTGATATATGCGTCGGTATATGCGTCGGTATAAGCGTCGGTAATTTACTCGGAACTATCGACGCATATACCGATGCCATACCGGTACCTATACTGACGGCGAGTTTTAAACATACCGCAAACCCGAGAGCAAAACTTCACATTTTTGCACGTGTTTGAGTAATGTTGGTCTTCTGTTGAACTTGCACGCGCGAACCGAATTGCGACCTTCATTGCCTTGTGCACACACACACACACACAGATCTCTCTCTCTACACATACACACTCTCTCTCGGCGTAGATCTCACATCTTGGTAAGTGTTGCGCGCGAACCGTTAGCATTTGTGTTTCTCTATGCTTTAGGGTTTGTAATTTCTCTTTTCTTTGATTTTGCAGAAGTTCTTTGGCGTCGATTGTTTGGAATTGGACGATAGACGACCTACATTACGCTTTGACGACAACGATTCAGAAGAGGGACATACTTGTAAGTGATTCTTTTGTTGTCTGTTGATAGAGAGAGAGAGAGAGAAAGAAAGAGAGAGAGAAGAGAAAGGAAGATAGAGAGAAGAGAAAGTAAGATAGAGATAGGAAAATAGAGCATACATACACACACACATACATGCACATTTACACATTTACACATGCATACATACACACATACATGTACACACATGGATGGTTACATACACACACCTATACACACATGCATGCTTACATACACACACACATATACACACATGCATGCATACACACACACATAAATTTACACACATGCATACATACACACACATGCATACACACATACATACACACATACATACACACACATATATACACATATGCATACATACACATACACACACACATATACACACATACATACACACACGCATATATACACACATATACACACATGCATGCATACATACACACACATATACACACATGCATGCATACACACATATATACACACATGCATACATACACACATATACACACATGCATGTATACATACACACACATGTATACACATGCATACACATACACACATACACATACATGCATGCATACATACACACACGTACACACACATGCATGCCTACATACACACACATACACATACACACACATGTATACACATGCATACATACACACACACATGTGCACATGCATACATACACACATATAATCCTATTTTTATTTTGAAGTTTTTTTTTTACATCAAATATATAAAAATAGGATTAGGGTTTTTACGCTATTTACACATATATACACATACACAATATATGTATATATATATATATATATATATATATATATATATATATATATATATATATATATATATATATATATATATATATATATATATATATATATATATATATATATATATATATATATATATATATATATATATATATATATATATATATATATGTATATACACATGTATACAGAAATATACATATTTTAGGTTTAGATATTTAAGATTAGGGTTTTAGGGTTTAGTATTTCAGATTTAAGTCTAAGACTTTCTGATTAGGGTTTTAGGGTTTTAATACGTAGATAACATATATACACAAACACACATATACATATAATACATACATACATGTAGATACACATGCATACAAAAATATACATATTTTAAATTTAAATCTTTAAAATTAGCGTTTTAGGGTTTTAACACCTATATAACATATATGCACACATACACATGCACATATAATACATATATACATGTATATACACATGTATACAGAAATATACATATTTTAGGTCTAGATATTTAAGATTCAGGTTTTAGGGTTTAGTATTTCATATTTAAGTCTAAGTCCTTTTTATTAGGGTTTTAGGGTTTTAATACATAGATAACATATATACACAAACACACATATACATATAATACATACATACATGTAGATACAAATGCATACAAAAATATACATATTTTAAATTTAAATCTTTAAAATTAGGGTTTTAGGGTTTTAACACCTACATAACATATATGCACACACACATGCACATATAATACATATATACATGTATATACACATGTATACAGAAATATACATATTTTAGGTCTAGATATTTAAGATTAGGGTTTTAGGGTTTAGTATTTCAGATCAAGAGTTTTAAGATTAGGGTTTTTAAATATATATAATTAAATATATAAAATTAAATATATAAAAATAGGATTAGGTAAGGAAAAAAATTTGAATATATAAATAAATATATATATAAAATAATATAATTATATACATAAATAAATATAAAAAGAACTAGTATTTTAAATAATTTAATTAAATATATAAAATTAAATATATAAAAATAGGATTAGGTAAGGAAAAAAAATCTGAATATATATATAAATATATATATATAATAAGATAATTATATACATAAATAAATATAAAAAGAACTAGTGTTTTAAATAATTTAATTAAATATTTATAATAAAATATATAAAAATAGGATTACGTAAGGAAAAAAATTTTGAATATGTAAATAAATATATATATATAAAATAAGATAATACATAAATAAATATAAAAAGAACTAGTGTTTTAAATAATTTAATTAAATATTTATAATTAAATATATAAAATTAAATATATAAAAATAGGATTACGTAAAGAAAAGAAATCTGAATATATAAATAAATATATATATATAATAAGATAATTATATACATAAATAAATATAAAAAGAACTAGTGTTTTAAATAATTTAATTAAATATATAAAAATAGGATTACGTAAGGAAAAAAATCTGAATATCTGAATAAATATATATATATAAAATAAGATAATTATATACATAAATAAATATAAAAAGAGGAAAAAAATATAACTTAATTAAGAGGAAAAATCAGAATAAATAAATAAATATATATATAAAATAGGATTTTTTAGGTATTCAAGTATTTAGGTTTAGTATTTCAGATTTAAGTTTTTAAGAGTTAGATTTTTAGGTTTAATAAAAAAACAAATGTTCTAAATGTTATAAAATGTCCATATTGTAGCAGATGGCTTCTTTGGATCCTGAAGAGAGAATGGCATGTCCTTGCACACAGTGCAAGTATCAAATTTATCGGAAACGACGGATTTGTACTGCACATGTTAGAGAGTATGGAACCTTTGATAGGAGTCGATTGGAAAACCTATGCTATCATTCGCATGGTCCCCTAGGTGAGCAGATGGACCCAAACGACATTGCACCGGTAACCTCTCGTGGACAAAAGAGAGCAAAAAAGGACTTAGACGTACAAGCAAGCACTAATAATATTACACAGAATGAACATATGGAAGAGATGCTTGAAGCATTTTATGAGATGGATGAAGCTCATGATGGTGAAGAAGGTGTCGAGAGTTTCATGGACACAACAGAAATTCCACGATAAGAAGTGGATGAAGAATATGAAAACATGCGAAGATTAGCTCGTTTACCACATTACAATGGAGCAAAGATATCTGTACTACGTGCTTCACTCGCGATGCTCAATCTGCAATCCATTTATGGATGGTCAGATAGTAGTGTCACTGAATTGTTTAGGTAAGTGGATAACAAATTGGCTTTCATTGTTTTATCACAATAACTTCATTTACTAATATCAGTTTAATTGCTTATTGCAGGCTTCTTAAAGATCAATTTTTGCGAGAGGGCAATGACATGCCTCCAACACGTGGAGATGCAAAAAAACTTTTACAGTCCATTGGAATGGATTATACTAAAATCCATGCTTGTCCGAATGATTGCATTCTCTTTCGGAATGAGTATGAGCATCTCCACGTATGTCCAAAGTGTGGAGCAAATAGATTTAGAGAAGATGTTATAGGCGAAGCAATCCCCGCGAAGGTTCTTTGCCACTTTCCTATCATTCCACGAATTAAGAACATGTTTAGATGCAAATCTATAGCTGAGTTAATGTCATGGCATACAAAGAGTAGGTCTACTTATAATGTAATGCGAGTGCCAGCTGACTCTGATGCTTGGAAGCACATAGATAGTAACTAGCCAGAGTTTGCTAGTGAGCCTCGGTCCATACGTCTAGGCCTAGCTATGGATGGAGTGAATCCATTTGGATTACGCAGTTCTTCATGGAGCACATGGCCTGTATGTTTGGTCAATTATAATATCCCACCATGGTTGGCCACAAAGAAAGTTCATTTATTATTAGCTCTTATTGTACCAGGTAAGCATAAGGTAAAAAACATGGATGTATATCTTGCACCACTTGTGGAAGAACTGTGCATTTTATCGGATGGGATTACTGTGTGTGACATGTCTCAACCTATAAGAAGACGAGACGTGCGAGTGCAAGGCATACTTATGTGGACAATGCATGATTGGCCTGATTATGGTGAATGTTCAGGTTTATCGATTTCGGATTACCATGCTTGTCCTTTATGCGGACCACGACTCGAAGCCCGCTATTCCAAAGCACTACGTAAAACTATCTATGAAGGACATCATAGATATTTGCCTGATGGGCATGTTTTACGTGAAGGACAAATTGGTCGACAAGCGCAACACCAAATGAAAGCTAGCGATTGGAAACAATTGTGGGATTCAGAAAATCCAGTTGTTGGCATGAAACGGTTGTCCATTTTTCATGAACTCCCTTATTGGAGTGAATTGGTGATCAATCATTTGGTAGACCCGATGCATATTTTCAAGAATGTGGGAGAGATTCTTTGGAAAACTTTGATCGGAAAGAAAGAAAGCAAAGCACAAAGGGATGACTTAGAAGAGCGAGGTCGTATGCGAGAGTTGTGGGCAATTACTAAGCCCAATGGAACAGTATCGTTACCAAGAGCTCCTTGGCTGCTTCGCAGGATGGAAGAGCAACAAGTGAAGAAAACAATTTCTGAGTTTCGTACACCTACTGGATGCATGAGATGTCTAAAAACTGCTTTCACACGAAACGACGATCTTACAGGACTCAAGTCTCATGATTGGCACAAGTTTTTACAGTTTGTGCTCCCTGTAGCCCTAAAAGATTGTCTTTCAGAGGATGTACGAAAAACCATTTATAAAATTAGCTCTTTAGTACGGTGGATATCTTCTAAAGAGATAAATAGAGATAGCATAGAGAGTGCGAAACTCAATGCTATCGAGGTTGTTTGTATGGTAGAAAAATACTTTCCCACAAGTATTCTCACTATTCAACTTCATTTACTGGTTCATGTAGTAGATGAAGTTGCAATAGCAGGAACTGTCCATAGTCGATGGATGTTCTTCTTAGAGTGCTTTATAAAGACATTAAAAGGGTTTGTTCGACAGAGAGCACGTCCAGAGGGTAGCATGGCAGAGGGATGGCTTGTACAAGAATCTCTTGTATTCATAATTGATTTTCTACGTATATCGGATCCCGAAATGCCTCGCTTATGGAGCGATGATGAAGATGTGCGTCTCGTAGACGATGAACCACAAGGTAAAGGATTGCAAAGAAAAATGGATGCAGCTTTCAGAGAGAAGGCAATGAAGTTTTGCATAGTTAACTCTGAGCCTATGCAAAAGTGGTTAGAAAGGTATGAACTTTCCAAGGAAACTAACACAAAGGAAAGAGCTCAGTTTTGAAGAAATCGTTCCACTCGATTTTTGCCTCTTCCAGAAAATGTTCGACCTCTCCCACCTCTTCCAACGAGTAGATGGCTAGATGCAGCGGTTTCGTGAGCAAAGGCAGCGGGTGAAGATATCTCTGAAGAAGAAGAAGAAATCGCAAAAGGATGTGATTGGGAGTATATTAAATACGGTGCACTATGGTCTCATGGACGACACTTTTGAATCGCACGAATCGATCAAAATAGGTCTACTTTTGATAGTGGATTGATGGTGAATTTTTTGCAAAAAAGTAGAGTGAGTGCAAGAGATGATAATGCTCTAGAAGGCGAGTTAGATTATTGTGGTGTGATTCAAGACATCTTGAAACTCTCTTTCAGAAAGTTTGATTACTTTGTTTTTGACGTGAAATGGTTCAAAGTAGTCACCTCTGGAAGAAATGCAACAGTGAGACGGGATAAGAGCGGTTTGCTTCAAGTCGACTCCACCAGATTATGGACAGATGAAAGGGATACATTTGTACTTCTCGAACACTCTGAGCAAGTTGTTTTTATACCAGATTCAAAAGACCCAGAGTGGCTATTTGTTTTACAAGTCACTCCACGTAGTAGACAAATTTTTGAAAACATAGATGTAGAAGAAAGTTCATCTCTAGTGGACTCAGAGATTCATTTGATAGTTGAGGAGGAAGAGATCATTGTTCGAGAGGAAGAGGTCATTGAAGAAGAGGTCATTGTTCGAGAAGATGAAGCAATAGATGATGATCAGGAGGAAACCAACATAGCAAGCGATTTAGAAGCCATCAATATAGAGATAGATATTCTCGGTGCATCGGATCTTCAAGAGGATGCTAGAATAGAGGACTTTTGAATAAAACACTTGTACGTACTAATTTTTGGTTTTTTTTTGTTTATTCTCTATATTACTTTTCTTATCGCATGCTAATTATTTGAGTTCTTTTATTACAGAGCACGATGGGAGACAGTCCTCCAGTCACTCCACATTCCATGATAGAGGAGCAGTTTTTGGAGTTCATCTCTCAGGTTCCTCCTACATATATGGCCGCTGCATCACAGTATTGGATCACTCATGGTAGCACTCCTCCCGGCCTCACTCCTGGCGGCCTTACTCCTGCCGGCCTCACTCCTGCTGGCCTCACTCCCTCCGGTGTCACTCCTGCTGGTGTCACTCCTACGGGTGGTGCTACTCCCGTAGGAGGTATGTCTCCTAGCTTTGTGACTCCACCACGACCATATTTGCAGTCATCTCCTACTAGGTATACTAGTAGACATGTGCGTTTGACACCTCAGTGCGATACAGGGTCTGGCCCATCTCGTAGATCGAGGTCACGCTCTGGAGCAGGAGGTTCTAGGAGTGGATCTACAGGTAGGTCTGGAGGCGGAGGAGGCGGTTGTTGTGGAGGCAGTGCGACGGATGTTGTGTCGCCCGCTTCTACTCCTAGGACGAGTACCTCAGATGTAGGTACGCAACACAGTACACCACCACGTACACCACGTACACCTTGGGGTCCTCATGACCATGATGACTCCAAGGTGTATAGTATCTGAGATGGAGCTTCGGTGATTGATGAAGCTGGCAAAGCAATGTGTGCACGCATACGACATCTTTGCTCCATCTAGTTTGGACACTCCATCATGCTGAAATGGAGTGAATAGGATAAAGATCGGAAGAATTATATCACACAGACGATTTACCAGGAGTTCCGACCAGTCGATGGACAGTCGATTGTCAATTCAGAGTGCATTCTGCACACCGCACGTGAGGTCATGTCGCATCGACAATCCAAGGCTCGTGATGCATTCAAAGAAGGCTTACCAAAGCCTGTATGGTTAGATGCTGAGGAGTGGGACATGATTCGTGACGAGCAGCAGTAGACTCTTGATCGATATCACCAGCAACAAAATGCCGCAGCCACACGTCTAGACACGATTGGACCATCACATTTGGGCACCGGCGGATATGACACGATGCATCATGAGTTTGTAAGTACCATTTCATTTATTGAATTTATTTGTGTTAAATTTCTCATATATGTTTCTCTAATCTTTTTATATTTGTTTCATAAGTTGGCAATGGGTCGTCCTCCAACACGAACGGAGGAGTCTTACGGATATAGTCATGGGTTGACTGCACTATTGCAGGACTTGGAGGGACGCGGTGCGGTTGTTTCATGGGAGCATTTGTGATGAGGTAATTAATTTATAAACTTGGTTTTTACTTGTTGTTTGTAATTTTCATGTGAATTTATCTCATTCCATTAATGTTCTTTGTTGCAGGACTGTTGATATGGAACGTTCTTTGCATGTGTATGGCAGTGGAAGACCAATATTTTGTATTTGATTTTCATATGGCAATACATTGCTTTGTCACATTTTGTAAAAGCGTCATATATGACAGTGGTTTGCCACACTCTTGTACATGCTTCATTATTGAAATATATAACTTCTATTGTACATGGTTCATTGTTCAGTCTGATTATCTCTTTTGTGTCCAATAGTACTCTGTTTCATGAAATCATATTTCGGTTGTCATTAGAGTACACATCACATGTACTCGGTTTTTTTTGGGCAGAGTGTATTTTCTTTTGTTAAGCAACATCATGGTAATGTTGCTATAGCAAAAGACAAAACACTCTGCCCAAAAAAAATTTTGCAGGTATGGTCGTCGGTATACGCGACGGTACTCCCAGTAGTGTCATTGGAATAACCGTTGGTACACCCAGCAGGCGCCGGTATAGGCGATGGTGTGTCCAGCAGAAGCCTCAGAATATGGGCGTCGGTATTATCGACGCATTTACCGACGCATATACCGACGCTCATACCGGCGCTTTGGTGCCGACGCGCACACCGACCTTTACACTGGCGTCGCAGAAAATAAAGCAGCGTTTATTTTCCTCGGTAAAAACCTCGGTATACCATCGATCTGTTGTAGTGCAAGAGACCCATGGTTCTTCTACTACACAACCCACTGTCATTGATTCAAGTCCTTATTCAAGTAGAGTGACTTTGCCTTCTCCATGTATGCAAAAGCAACTTAGATGGGATGGAAAGGATGCTCAAGCTCATGCATTGATTGTATTCATGAGTAGGTGTAATACATGCCAAAGAACAAAGTACCCATTCACTCAAGATCTGATGCCTCTCACATCAATGATGGTAGGATGTGCATTTGCAAAATGTGGGATAGAATTTATTATATATGCCACCTACCAAAGGATCTCATGTTGAGTACATAATAATAGCTACCAATTTACTAAGTGGGTAGAGCCACATGGCACAACAAAAGTTGAAGCTAAAATAGCTGCAAAAATTCTCATATGAGCAAATTTTTACCAAACATGGCCTTCCCATTGAGATTATTAGTGATTGATGTACTCATTTTTTCAATGAAGTCACAACAGCCTTAATGAAGGAGATTTTGGTTATCCAAAAAAAATCATCTCCATATCATCCTCATTCAAACGATCAAATTGAGAGTTTCAACAAAGTTCTCTACACAATTTTGACAAAAGTGGTCAATACAAGATGATTAGATTGGGATAAGCACGTGCACGATGCAGTTTCAGCTTATCTTGTTGCGTACAAGATAGCATTGGGTGCTTGTCCTTTTAATCTAAAGATGATCTTCTGAGTTCCTTGCAACTCGACTTATCTTCTTGGATGGCATCACAATACTCCTCTATATCTCTTTGTGTAGACGTGGAAAAAAAAACACCAAAACTAGAGAGCAAAGAGTAAAAGTTTAATAAATGGGTGGTTTCAATATAGTTTTCGGTTCACCAAGACACTATATGTTTTATTATAACAAACACATACAAGATTTTTTGAAAGCCATTTGTTTTTCTACATAATCACCAAGGTAACAATTAGTAATAATTAGTAACAGTCTCCAAATAAGGACTAATATGGCTTATATGACCTAGTGAAAAAAGTAAAGAATGCCAAAGAATATACGAGTAGGAGCATATGATATATACCTCCCACATGATGGGTTACAATCAATAACAATTGGTATACAATCTCCCAGTAAAGCCAAATAGGGCTTATATGGCCTAGGGAAAAAATAAAGAATGACAAAGAATATATGAGTATGGGTATATGATATATACTTGCCACTTGATGGACATGTTACACTCTATACAAGGATCTGTGTGAGATAAAATTTATGAACCCCATCAAGTGACAATGGTGTCTAAAGCTATCACATGGTTGAGCTTTTGACAAAGCATCTACTGCATTATCTTGAGTATAAACTTTCGAAGTAAAATGTGCTCTCTAGCTAATAAATCATTAATAAAGTGATACTACACCTCAATGTGCTTGGTCTTTGCATGATAGACCAGATTCTTAGCCAATGCAATAGCACTCTGACTGTCATTGAGTGAATGAGGTACATGTTGAGGTATGCCCATGTCACATGCCGATCTAGAAAGCCACAATGCTTTTTTACATGCCTCACTACCTACAACATACTCTACTTATGTAGTGCAAACATTAGTACATTCTTTAGCATAGGGCCTCCAAAAAATAGCACAAATAATGAAGTGAAAAATATACTCTGAAGTGGATCTTGGATTATCTACACAACCAACATAGTGAGAGTCCATGTATGCAATAATGGATGCATCATCTCTACCCAAGCATAGAGGCACATCCTGCCACTCACATATCTCAATATCCATTTTACCACTTCCCAATACATCTTTCTATAATTTGACATATATCTTCTCACAAATCCCATTGCAAATGCAATGGCTGGTCTCATGACCACTATATCATCCTGGCTTATCTTCACATATGTAAGCAATGGTGTACTAAATGTCTTTCCACCATGCATGTTGAATCTACAAAGTACTTTGGTTATGTACTCACCATGAGACAAATATATACATCTTTTACTCCTATCATGAGTAATGCACATGCCAAGAATATGTTTAGAACCTTTGAAATCTTTCATGTCAAACTTTCAATTCAAATTTTTCTTCAAGAGAGACAAGTCTTTTGAGGACTTCCCAATAATCAACATTTCATCAACATAAAGTATCAAGCATATCAATTTTCCAACTAAACATCTCTTAATGTAGAGATAATCATTCTCATGGCTTCTAGAATAGCCTTGGGAATTCATAAATGCATCAAAATTTTTATATCACTATCTAGGTGGCTGCTTATGTCCATACAATATTTTATTGAGCTTACACACTAGACTTTTTTTTACCAAGAACTGCATAATCCTATGGTTGTTCCATATAGATCTCATTTGTAATATCTGCACACAAGAACACATGCTACACATCCATTTGGACTAGCTCTAATTCCCCTTTTGTAGCTAATCCAAGAAACATGCATGATATCATCATCTTGACCACAATTGAGATGAGGTCCTCAAAATCAAATTGTTGTTGTTGCTCAGATCCTTTTGCAACCAGCCATGCATTATACTTTGGAGAAGCACTATTTCATGTGAATTTCGACTTATATGCCCATTTCCATGGAGAATATTTCTTGCCCTTTGGCAAAGGTACTAATCCCCGAGTACCATTCTTATGGATAGAATCAAATTCACTCTTCATGGCATGCTCCCACTTGGCACGATCATCCATCTACATAGTTTCTTTATAACAAGAAGGCTCACCAACATCCGTTAACATCAAAAAATCCAATCTTGAATAGATCTATCAAGTGGATATGAGGCACATGAAGATCCTCTCAAAGGTTGTTGATCATGAGCATTAATAGGCTGTCGTTGAACATTCTCATGAACAACCTTTTCTATCAAATTCTTATGCATACTAACCAAAGTAGTAACATCCTCAAATATGAATTTGATCACTTCAACCTCTTTAATAGGTTGTTTATGCATGTTCATCTCAATGAAAATGACATCATTATTTCTATTCATTGAACGCATTATAGGATCCTATAAATGATATCCAAATCATCCATCTCTTTTGTATCCAAGAGAAATGCATTTTTTGGATTTGTAGCCTAACTTCTCTTTAAAATTCTTTAGAACATGGACATGAGCCTAATAACTAAATAATCAAAGGTGATCATAATGTGATGATTGCCCCTCCATAACTCTTAGGGAACTTTCAAGCCTTTGGCAATACTAAGTGAAAGGTTAATAACATGACCTCCAATCAATATTGCTTCTACCCAAAACCCTTGTGAAAGGTTTGCATGATGAAACATAGAAACTTCTCTATCTTGAATAGTTATGTTCACCCTTTCAACGGACCAAAACAAGTAAAATTTTGATTTGTAAGCATTCGTTTGTCTTTTTGGTGTGTTGCTTTTTATCTAAGTTCTTCAATTTGTGCTTTGGTGGATGTAGTTCTTCTTCCTTTGACAATATCTCTTGTATCTTTTTGCTTCCTTCTTATGCTCAGAGAGATCTTTTATTTGTGAGTTCATCTCTTTAGTAACTAACCTTACCCACAAGTACTCATTTGAAACTACCCTAATATGGTTTTTTAGTGGATTCTCCATAGCAATAAGTGATTCTTGATCTTCCCCAATTCAACTTAAAATTTTCTCAAACATAGGTGGCAATCTCCATCTATGATTTTCCTTCACATTGATTTGGAACAATAGGTAGATATTCTTTTCCCACCTCGTACCTCTAAGAACAAATATAGATCTTCTAGGTTAGTGGAATATGGAGGAAGGATATGATGAGCTATTATATTCAGATATACCTTTGCCATACTATTTTGAAATATGATGTCACGTGGTATTGCCACATGTGAAAGTGGAGTGTGTGTTTGTGGAGAATATTGCACTCTAGGTGGAAGTGGAAGAGGATGGAGATTATTGCAAAAAGAAGGTGTGATAGACAAAGTATGTGATTGTGTATCAAAGTGATGATGTGTGGATGGGATATCTGAGGGAATATTGATAGTCATATGCTTTGGGATAGGTCTACTCATTGTAGGGTCTAAATTAATTCTTGAAGTACCTAGAGAATGTGTTTCTAGGTGAGATATTGAAGAACTATGATGCTTTGAACATTGTTCTGATTAATTTTGTGAGGTGTGTGATTGAGACCTATTGAAAGTGCGAGTATGAGATTGTTGTTAGGACGTGGTTATTTTCATCCAATAGCCTGATGCTTCTTGAGCAGTGTACAGTGTCGTACACACCTCAACAGAATGGAGTTTCTGAACGAAAGAACAGATCACTCATGCAGATGGCGAGGTGTATGGTCAAGAGTCACGCTTTACCACATAGTTTCTGGCTTGGGGCTGTCATGTGTGAAGCATATGTACTTAACACGTCTCCCACTAAAGCAATATAGTCTATCACTCCATATGACGCTTGGCATGATCGCAAGCCATCTGTTGCTCATCTGCATGTTTTTGGTTGTTTGGCATATGCATTAGTGCCCGAACAACATTGCAGAAAATTGAATGATAAAGCACTAAAATGTATTTTTGTTGGGTATAGTTCTATAAGTAAAGGTTATCGTCTATATCATCTACAGACTAAACGCATTCTGGTTAGTCGTGATGTTTTTTTTGTGGAATATTCTGTTCAACCATTGCTTTCATGTACTAAGGAGACATTTGTTAGCTCCAAAGACATGTATGATAATTTGCTGCCTCTTTTTACAGGTGGATAGTATAATGCTGGTCCTAATGAGGCAACTTCTCAGCCTTTGTAGGTTTCATGTGATGATGCAGATCATCCCCTTTCTGATGCACTTGTTGATGAGAGAGCTAACATTGAGGAGGCAAAAACTATGCCAAAATGGCTTGTGCAAACTTTGTGTGACAACAAATTAGATACACCTTTGTCATATCGTACTGGATCAGGCTCTCATAGTGCCTCTTTTGCATCAGATTGATATGCTATGGCTGCATCTAGTCTCTATGATGAGACTGAGCCTGTTTCGTTTGATGAAGCACAAAATTCAAAAAATTGGATGGCTGATATGCAATCTGAATATGATTCTATAATGAAGAATGGTACTTGCTCTTTATGTGACTTGCCTTCTGGCAAGAAGGCCATTGGCACTAAGTGGGTATACAAGATGAAGCGTAAACCTGATGGTACAGTTGACAGGTATAAGGATAGGCTTGTTGCAAAGGGTTATGCACAGGAAAGATGCATTGATTTTGATGAAACCTTTGCTTCTACTTGTTGAATGACAACTGTTCATAGCATATGTGCACTTGTAGCTCATCATGGTTGGAATGTACATCAGTTGGACATTAAAACAACATTTCTTAATAGTGACTTGCATGAAGAAGTGTACGTTTTTCAGCCCCATGGCCTTGTGCAAAAAGGGCATGAAAACTAGGTGTGTAGGTTAAAGAAGGCATTATATGGTTTAAAGCAAGCACCACGTGCTTGGTATCAAAAGATACATGCCTATCTGATTGCACATGGTTTTGAGAATAGTCCAACTGAAAGCACCTTATATGTTAAGCATGCTAATGATGTGCTTCTGATCATTGTTGTCTATGTTGACGACATGCTGCTCACTAGTCCTATTGAGAAGCATATTACTGATTTTAAGGCTGATTTGCATGCCTCATTTGAGATGTCTGATTTGGGGCATTTGCATCACTATTTGGGCATTCCGTTTATGCAAGTTGATGGTGGAATTTCTTTGTGTCAAACGAAATATATTGACACATTATTGCAGCGTTTTGGCCTTGAAGACAGTAAGCCTATTGCCACTCCTATGGAGACAGGTTTACGATTGAGTCTTCATGATGCTGGAGATGCATTTGGTGTTATTCTCTATCAATAGGCTATTGGATGCTTGATTTACTTATGCATTACTTGGCCAGATATTCAGTTTGCTGTCTCATAGATGGGCAGGTTTATGCATTGCCTAGGAGTCAAGCATTGGCAGGCGGTTAAGCGCATCTTTCACTACTTGAGTGGTACTCGATTACTTGGGTTATTTTATCCCAAGGGGGGATAATTAGCACCAGATTTGCATGCTTTTTCTAACTCTCATTGGGCTGGTTGCTATGACACTCGTGTGTCCACCAGTGGTTTTCGCTTCATGCTTGGTAGCTCATGTATATCTTGGTTGAGCAAGAAGCAGCCTACTATGGCCACTTCCAGTTGTGAGGCTGAGTATAGGGTAGCTTTCACAGCGACTGTTGAGTGTGTGTGGCTCAGACGCCTTATGGATGATTTGGGTGTTGGTCAGTCTTTTGCCACCACCATCTTCACTAACAGTCAGAGCGCATTGGCAGTTGCGATGAACCCTATCTTCCATGCTCGCACTCAGCACAATGAGGTGCATTATCATACTATCTGGGAGAGGTTCTCTGCTGGGGAGATCAGCTTGGCATATGTGCCCACGTAGGAGAACATTGCAGACCTTTTCACGAAGGCTCTGCCTAGGGAGAAGTTTGAAGCTTTCTGCAAATCTTTGGGCTTACTTCCTTTCGTGGAGTGATTTCCACGTAGCTTGGCACTTCCTTATACATGAGTGCCAGCTGCTGTTTCACCGCATCACTCCCAAGGGGATTTGTTGATATATTTAGGTAGTGATGTGTGTGAACACACTAGTTATACCGGAGAACTTTTTTCCCTCTTTAGGAGGCTTTTTTTCCCAGCTTGTATATATGCCTATTGCCCTAACAAGATACTTATCTTTGTACAATTTCTAGTAATACATTCAGTATTGTGTGTTGTGCTCCAAGCTGTTTCTTCTTCCTTGTGTTGTTCATGTGCTTTTGTAGATGTTTAACTCCAACACAAACATGATCTGATCTACAAGGTACTAGTTCAGAAATTAAATTTTCCACCTGTACTAATTCTACATCAAGCCAAACAAAGTGAGGTGGTTTACCCTGAAACATCTTTAATCTAAATCCATTGATTAGGTTTTCTATCCTCATTTCAAAAACATGTGCTACAATGAAGGTGACTTGTCACAAAGCCTCCACAATATGATATGGAATTTTATACCTTAGTGTCACTTTACCAAGATGAAGTCCTAGTTTAGAATTAGATATGATTACCCAATCACCAACTTGAAACACCTTAAACTTGACATTCATATGCACCCATGCCTACCTCCTTCTATGAATGATTTTAGTAATATAAGAACGGACCATTCGATCCTCCTCTAATTGCATTCAAATACTTGCTCCTATGTTTAACTGAAACTTTTGAAGACATCGTTTCTGCTATTAACCTTAAGCTTGGAAACGATGTCTCCAACTTGAATGGTGTCATACCTATTGTCACTTTGAAAGTTGTTATGAAAGAACATAAAATGGAATCCAATTTGAGATCCCAATCCTTCTGATTGTCTTGCACAATCTTTTTAAGAATTCTAATCAATGTCTTATTAGTGATTTCTGCCTATCCATTAGCTTGAGGGTGGTAAGTTCTAGATTTCTTATGCATAAACATATGAGTTCTTGTTAATTCAGTAATTACCTAATTTAGGAAATGACTTCCCCTCTCACTAACTAATTTGACTTGGCACCCAAATCTAGTCATTATGTTATGATATAAGAATCTAGCCACACTTATTGTTTTGTTATCTTTAAGAGCTACTAATTCAACCCCTTTTTTACAATAATTAGTACATACCAAAATATAGTGATTACCTCTTTGAGTTTTTGGTTTAAGGGGGCCCACAAAATCCACCCCCCATTTTTGAAAAGGTTCTAGAGGTAAAATAGGGTGATCTAAGATTCTATCTATATTATCCGGTTGACCAAGCCTTTCACAAATAACACATATTTTTGGAAATTCATGAGCATCCTTCAATACTATTGGCCACCACAGTCTTGCTTGTAAAATCCTTTTCCTTGTTATATCACTTGAACAATGTCCTTCTACTGACCCACAATGAGCTTCTTCTAGGACTACCTTCTGTTTAAAATCAAGTACACATCTTCTAATTACTTGATCAATGCCCTTCTTACATAGTGCCCCTATAATTACTAAATATGGTCTACTTTTTAAGGCAATTTTCCTTCTTTGATCTGTGCTAAACTTTTCTCGCATAGTGCCATCTGTCAAAAATGTTAATGGTTGATCATAATAGGAATCCGACCAAGCAAGTTGTTCATTAAATAAAGAAGCATCGGGTAAATTTTCATCCACCCCAGCTAGGGCTTCACCTATTTCTAATGTGCTAAAATAAAATGCCATCGCATATTCCTTCCCTAGCATATGGAAAATAACAAAGTCAAATTCTTGAAGCAAAAGCATCCATCTTGCTAGCCTACTTGTTGACAAATGCTTCTTAATGAGATATAGAAACACTGGGTGATCCACATGAAACACAAAATTATTTCCCAATAAATAATGTCTAAACTTATTAAGAGCATACAACATTCCCAAGGCTTCCCTTTCTATCACAACATAATTTCTTTCTACTAAAGACAACACCCGACTTGCATAATAGAATAGCCTATACTAGCCTTGCACTTTTTCATGCATACAAATTACTCCTTCTACCACACTTGAGACATCAACAAACAAGTGGAAAGATAATAAAATCTGGTGGTTGCAAAACTGGTGCAACAACTACCATCTTCTTTAACAACTGAAATGCTTTTTCTTGAGGCTTTGCCCACACAAAAGGAACATCTTTCTTGGTTAAATGAGATAATGGAATAGAAATATTGGTTAAATATCTGAGATACTGAGCATGCCATTTAATCTGACCTACAAGCTCATTACTTCTTTCACATTACTTGAAGATTTTGTTGTCTGAATATCCCTAAGAATATTCCCATGCAAAGACATCCATATACTCTTTTAATAACTTAACGAAATCCTCTAGAATTTTCCCTTCCAAGTGCATACTAACTTTTACCACCTTTGTTTCAGTTTTGGTGCCTAAACGGAGTTCTTGTAAATCATCATCTTTTACCCTATTGGATGTCTCACACTTCTTATTATAAATTTTCTCCATCATTTGTTTAGCATCCCTTTCCTCTTGCTCCATTTTTCCTTAATCAAAATCTCACATTTTTTTCTCAAATAGCTTGCTGAGTTTTGTACCCTTTGTTTATTGACCTGGCAATAACTCAACAGTTTGCTCTATCGAAATTCTCTCTTGTTGCAGTATAATTTTGACATCAACTTCAAATATTGGAACAACTATTGGATTAGCTTTCAAAAACTCATCTTCTTCATCATCCTCAACCTCCTCATCTAAATTAATAGTCTAGGCAACCAAGGGTTTTTCTTTAAGAGAAATATTATTCCTCGCATGCATTGGTATCATTACCTTTCTTATGCCTTTGGCTATCACTACCACATTCAAGCCCCAATCTTGTTCAATTTAGCAATCTTGAACCAAGGCCTACCTAGAAACTTTTCATAAGGAGATGTTGATTTTGACATCCGAATCACCACAAAGTTTACCAAAAAACTCATTCCTCCAAATTCTATTTCTTGCTTTTTCAGAATCCCTAGGATTGTAACCCTTGTTTGATTAGCCATTTTAACTTAGAACGAACCTCATGCTAGCTCTCCTGACCTCATCTCTTTGTATACCTTCTCGATAAGATGTTTACACCTGACCCACCATCTAATAACACTTCCTTAAACATTCTATCCTGATACAAGGCCTTAATAATTTGTACCACAAAATCCACATCTGCAAGATCAATATTAACTATCAATAACACATTGTGGCTTTTTCCTACATTTCATTGCTAGCCCTGAATTTTGTTTAACAGTCTTTACTTAAATTCTTGAACTAGAGCTAATAACTGGTCTAATGAAAATTGTAAAGGAGCATCAATGAGTAGCTCAAACCTATCATTGTCTATATCATTTCTGATCCTATTGTTGTCTTGCTTTTGTCAAGGAACCAACTGATTTTCACTATCTAATTTAGAGACTTCTTGATTCTCTTGATTCTTTTGAATCTGTTTCGGCACTTGATCCTTGATTCCTTTTTTATCCTTCCAATCTATTGGCCCTTTTATTTAGATCTTTCCGTGAAAAAGACCTCAAATTCATTCATTGTTGAACATTGATTACAATCATAACTCCATTCTTCCATGCGTTCTTTCTTTTTATCTACCTAGGTGGTAGGCATCTGATAAACTTGCTCCTTCTCCTAGTTAATTCAATTACAAGCATGTTAGCCTAAGTTGCTGATTGGTTTCATTGTTGTTGTTGCACCTGCTCGTTTGCTTGATTATGTATGATTAAGAATACACCTCTTTCTTTCCTATGTTTTACCCACAATGGGCAATTTGGCCCTATCCAATGATTTGGAGCAAAGCAATATGCACAGGATATTAATCTTGTTGGTCTACCTTCTTGATTTTCCTGACCCTACCATGGCGGTCTTCTAGATCTTTGTCTTTGAAATCCCTCTTGTCCCCTAATCCAAATTGCCTGATTCGTTGCAATTTCACCTTTGCCTCTTTCTTCATACCTTGAAGACTCACCTCTATTCTTTGCGTTATACTAGCATTGAGTCGTACTATGAAATTCCTTATCACAAATTTCATAAAATCTTTTCTCCTTTGGTGGAAGTGGAGAATACCCATACTTTTTTAATTTGCTGATCAATTCTTCCTCTTTGATATGTTTATCTTTTGACTTGCGATTTTTCCTTGATTGAGCTTCCTCCATCTCACTCTCCAATTTTGTAACTATCGCATCATGTCTTAAATCTAATGTGCTCTCTAATTCTTCCTCTGATTCAAACTTCTCATGTTTGCCATACTTCCCTTTTGTTCTTCTGAATCCTTTTTCTACCCTAGCAACAACCAACACTAAATCTTCAAATACACCTACAATATCTAATCTATCCACCACATTCCTCTAACTACTTCTTAATCCTTTTAAGAAATATCTGGCTAACATCTCATCAATTGGTCTTTTGTTACCCTGCAATCTATCCACTAAATTCAAAACTTCTTCTTTTGTCAAATTCCTCTAAGCCTTGTAAGAATGTTTGTTGGAGTCTTTTGTCTTTTAAATCTTTGTAAAAATTTTTTACTTAAAGAATTATATTTATCAAAATGTGCAATGCCATATTCGCCAAGCCAGCTTGTGGCTTTACCTTACAATGTCATCTCAAACTGCTGAATTTAATGGCATCCCCATACAATTATGTATAACCATTAGCTATTCATTTAATTTCAACTTGAGCAACATGAAAATCTGCATCTTCTTTATATCGTCTAAATTTAGTTGCCTTGACTCTAGGTTTAGGGGGTGGTTGCGCCATATTTCTTGACCTAAGAAATCTCCTAGATCTTTTTTCTAGTAGTCCCTATAAGTGGATTGAATTGGAGTCACCTTCTTGTCCCTATAGTCCATCGTGTCAGGATCAACACTCCTAAATATCCTCCCACCAACCTTGCTTGGACTGCAATAGAGCCTTCACCTTCTTGGTCTTCAATAGCTTCTTGACTGTTTTGGTCTCCTAGCTTTTAGTACTATTGTTCTAGATCATTCCATAAATCAAATCTAGCAACGTGAGCTTGAGCCCTTGTATAATACAATGCCTAATTTGTGTGCTCATTCTAACATTCATTTCTTGCCTCATACCTAACAAGATCAGTAGGATTCCCAAATGTGTACGGCAACACATGCAAAATTCTAAAGAGTGTAAAGATTCGTATGCTAAACTCCTATGCCCACTACTTCGAATATCAAACTCAACACAAATAGAATAATATAGAAACTAAATAGATCAACGGCTACCAAAGCTTCATTCTTGTCTCTCTCTTCAATATCTCTAGCACGTAGCCCCCCATAGGAGCACACAAACTCCCTTCAAATAGACGATAACAATCAAGCACATGTGACTATGTCACATGAGTTTCAAGTACATCCGACTATAACTACTTATAACAAAATTTGATTGAGCATAATTCGATTCAATACATATACCACTTAGTAGGCTTACAAAATATCCGACTAAGCAGTACTAACTATGAAACTAAATTTATTACAATTGCAAACACTTCTTACTCGACTTCAAAACCCCTCGTGGAAATTGGTACATTTCCCATGATTACTATTCCTCCTAGGCTAGTGAGTTTTGACTATCATTTGCAAGAGGAACATTTGGGCTACAACTTCGCCCATTTTTTTTCGCATGCAGGGGGACTCTTCCCCTTCTACCATTCGGGTTCAAGCATTGTCTCTTTCTTCCCACAACTATACAAATTTCGGCTCGACATTTCCTTTCTTCTTTCCCTTGTATAGGGCCTCATAACCTAATTGGTCCTTGAGGGAGGCATTGCATTTTGTACATGCCCAGGTGATTGCATTTTTGCATTACCTAGGTGATCTTGATCAAATAAATTTATTCATGTGATCATGGGATATAGCATAGTTCATGTTCATTCATGGCCCTCAAGAGAGTTAGCTTATCTTGTATATGGTTGGGGATACTCACATTGCTCCTTGCCATATGTACCGTCATGAGAAGATACACACTCATGAGAGGCCTCTTGCATTGGGAGAGTCTAGTTGTTTTAGCTTTTGTTGGGATGTTAATAAGTAGTTGGAATCATGTAGAGGGTGTGTGGCCTCATATTATTCCCCGTCCAAAAGAGCCTTGAAGATGGCCTGATTTGTTTTTGCTTCAGCCTCTTGCTTCTCTCTGTCTCCATGAGAGTTCTCTCACTGAATGTTCAGGGGTTGGGAGGCCTAAACGTTTTGCAGTATTGAGCTTTATTGAGGTAGGAGCTCTGGCAATGCTTGCTTGGTGGGCCCATTGATATGTCGATGATATAGGACCACTATCTCTCTTTGGGCCAAACTAGAAATTGATGAGAGTTTTTGTAGATACATAGATAGGTCTTTTGGTCAGCTCCAAACAATCCCAACGGGTCTCAAGGTGGTGATGTATTTCGATTGGGGAGTCCATGTAGACTACAATTGTTGAGAAGGTGATAGTGTGGTAGCAAGGTCATAGTTCATGCATTTGAGCTCGTTGCTTGGGAGAGGTTATGTTTGACACTAAGGCTTCATGATGTATGGCACATTGAGGGCTTTTCAAGAGAAAGATGTAGTCACCTTTTTTTGTGCTATGATAGACGCATTAGTAGGATGAGTCTCTCTCGGATTGATTGGATATATGTGAGTGATGCCTTGGCCAACTATGGAGGTATGATCAATATTGTGGCGGGCTTTTGTATGTCACATCGCACCCTTGTGGTTTTTTTCCTTTAGGCATGATGCTATTCAAGGCTCTCCTATCATGCATATCCTTAAGCACTTTTAGCTTGATGAGAGCTTGGCATATTAGATTGATAAGATTTAGAGCTAGCTCTAGTGGGAAGTTTATATCCAAGCCTAGTCTTTCTTTGAGGGGCTTTAGTAGATTAGTATTTTCTTTCATGATATGAGCACTCTACAACTTGATCAACTCTAGGAGATAGGGTGATGCTTTCAAAGGGGTTTTCCTCCCTCTAGTGTATCCTTGAGCCATCCTTGATTGTGAGTAGGCATGTGCTCAGTTTGCTCATGCCTAGAAGAAGCTTCATACATTGACTATCATTGCTCTAGCTTTTTTCATCATAGATAGTGTTCTAGGTTGACTCAAGTTGGGGACCATGTTTCTGGTGAGTCCTTCTTGGCTAGTTATCCACATCAATCTTGAAGTGGGATCCATTAGCTCTATGAAGCTTATCATGAAATGATTTTTGAGCCTATTGAGATGAGGGAGATTTCCACCCCATTTCATTGCACCTTGTTGTCCAAAGAGCCCCCCTTCTATGACTTGCCAGGAGAGCACGCAATGCATCCTATGTCATGTGCAGAGGACTCTGACTAATGAGATGTAGACTAGGCTCCTTGCCCTATTTTTGGATAGTGAGCTTCTTGCTTTACATGTACAATGAAGAGATATTTGTCCCGATGAGTATGGACTCTTGTTTGCTTTCTTTCTTTGATATTGGGGGAGTCTTGGGGGAAGGGCTAAGGCTTTCCTTCAAAGAGATCATGGAGGGGGGTTACCTGCCTACTATCTAAGGGATAGATTTCTCTCATCCCTAAGGGGGGGGGGGGACATGGATGAGATCATACACTAGTGGCCGGTCATGGTTCTCAACTCATCCTACAAATTTCTAGCGGGGCCTCTAAGTTTGAGATTAGAACCGCTGCTTGAGTCCTTGATCCTTGAGCACTAGGAAGTCACTTAGGGAGCATATTCGTGCCAACCTAGAACCTACAATACTTCTCACAATTGGTTTTGTTATGTGATGCATCACAAAATATCTCCAAAGCAACCTATAATCTGGAAGTATTGGTGTCTAGGCCATGCAAGTGAACTATAGTATCATCGTCAAGCTCAAGATCCAAAATAGCCTCCTCTCTAATAGGGAACCTAAGACCCAACCACTATCCTGAGGAGTAAAAGAGGAACACTCATGGCCTCGACGAAGAAAAGGAAAAGAGTTGGAGCCAAGGGACAACCCTCTCAAACAATTCTCAAGACAGTGAACCCCTCTCCTTGGGCCCCAACCATAAGTACCTTGCTATGGGCAAAATGATAAAGAAAGGTAGCACCCCTAATCCATCTAGGGAGAAATCCCATACAAAGCATGGTGTCCTTGACAAAAGCCTAGTCAACAAGATCATAGGCTTTCCCAATATCCAACGATAGAACAACAAGAGGCTCTGCATGCATCCAAACCAAGAAAAGCACCTCCCAAAAAGTGAGGATATTGTCAAGGATACTAGGACCCTTGACAAAACCAGTCCACGCCGGGTGGACGAAGGACTCAAGCATCGATTGTAATATCAAACTCAAAGCCTTTTTTAGAAATTTGTAGAACTCTAGCACATAGGCCCCCACAAAAGCACACAAGGTCTTCTTTAAATAGATGATAACAATCAGTGAAGGTTTGGATGATCAAGGAACAATTTTGCTTCTCGTTTGTATGATAAGTATTCATATGGAAAGTCGAATCTCCTTGTTACATATGGAAAGCCTAAGAGCTTAACCTTATAATTAGAATTATATGAGTTAAGAGGGCCATATATATATAACAAACAAATTTGTCCTTACAACACATTTTAAAAGAACTTTCACTTAGTTCAGTCTTTTGTATAAAGCTTTAAAAGCTTAAAGTCCAGACTTAAGATATACTAAATAGAGCCAAAATCCAAGATTCCTATTCAAATTCCAAGCTCAATAAAAGTATTTGAAAAGATGATTGGAATATTCGATAGAATCATCAACACCTACCAAGTAAAATCAAGGGAAAAAGCTTACATATACTTCAATGAAGGAGTCGTGGTATGTGAATGAGCTCTCAAAAACTTCAAGAGTTTTTATTGTGCTTAACTTGTAGACATAGGAGTCCGCCAACACCTCTAAGCATTGTACTTTACATATCAATACATATACTTGAAGTTCCTCTTGAGCATGCTTCTATCAGTCTACTATTCAAGTTTGTTAACTTCTCAGACTCATTGAAGTGATCCTATGGTTTCTTTCTCTCAACCAATGCAAGGATCATAGAGATAACATCCTTTTGAGTTTTTATATGCAAGGATTTGATCATCGAAGATCTGTGTTGCAAAAAATGAATCATTCTCTATGATTGTGTATATGGATTGTGTTGTTCTTCCTGAAATCTTTGAATCACACCTATGGCATCTTAGATATATATCTCACATTTTAGGTGATCTAAATTCAAACTATCAATTGGAATAGCTTATCCTAACTTCCTATTAGAATATTTGCAAAAGGTATTTTGCTCAATCATATCAAGTTAAGAGCAATGAACATTTTTCTAAGTGCCTTTTTTCATAAATAGAAGGATTTCTCTTCATGTTCATAATCTGGAATTAGTCTATACTGAAGTAACTTTAAATTACATTGCTCCAAAGTAATATGGTAATATTTATGCATCATTATCAAGCTTAAGAAGTCTATTAGTGTTTCCAAGCAAGAAATACGTAAGTCTAGAGCACGTTTTTGCAAAGAAACTCTCATCTCTATAATTTGGCATCCATCCTCACAATGGTATGAGAGCATCATCATAATGTATACATTGTGGGTGATGGTTTTCCTTCTTCAATTAACAAATTGAATTGAAGTAACTACTCAACATGGTTTATAAGGATGGAAGCATATGTGCAAGGAAGAAATCTTTATGGATACATATGTGAAGATGCTAATGCCTATGATAAGAACCAAAGGACAACAAAATCAAGAACAACGTGAGAGGTTGAATACATAGTGTGGAAAAGATACTTTGGCATGAACATATATCTTAAAATTTATCTCCAATTAGTAACTTTCACACATTAGGGGTTCCTTTTAGGACTTCACAAGGGACTTGGAATGCACTTGAAGAACTCGACAACGGACTCGCCAATTTTTGAGGACAAAGACACCCAACATTTTTGGGCACCAAGGCACCCAAGTTTTTTTGGGAACCCAACGTTTTTGGGCACTAAGGTGCCTAATTCTTGTGGCCATCAAGACAACCAACTTTTTTATGCACCAAGGCACCCAACTTTTTGGGCACCAAGACACCCAACTTTTTTATGCACCAAGGCACCCAACGTTTTGGGCACCAAAGAGCCCAACTTTTTATGTGCTCCAACATTTTGGGCACAACTAGAGACAAGGTGGCCTAGGTTATGACAAGAAGGCAGAGAGGTGGTAGAGTTTAACAAGATGGCTAGTGATGGGCGAAGGAAATCACTAGCACTCAAATTGGGCCACTACTATGTGAGAAATTCTAGTACTGATATCTAACATATGGAACTACCCAAAATGCCTTAACTCCCCCATTACTCTTGTAACATACCCCTCTTGTAATATCCTACCCCTTACCTATAAAAGGGGAGTTCTTCAAGGAGAAAAGAAGTTTTATGTATATGACCATAGAGAGACCAAGAGATACTCATACCAATAGAGACAACCAGAAAGATAGAAAACTTACACTTAGTTAGAGGTTTGAGAAGCTTGGAGACTTCTCATAGGCTTAGACATCTTAGAGAAATTTATTGTCCTGCTCTTCCCCTGTAGCCAAGAAGTCCTTGCTAGTTGGTGCTAGTCAGAGTGTATCTTGGAGGTTAAGGAGAAGGGTGGATTGTGTAACTCTTCCATAATAGGATTGTTTGTGCTAATTGTTCCAATGTCCTTCTCTCAAGTTTTAAATTTTTGTTTGTGAATCTCTTTGATGTTCATGCTCCAAGACTAGGGCATTTCGCATTCTTTGCATCCACACACACAATTTCATTACCGAAAAGTGAAAATTTTGCATGCATCATGGGATAGGGCTTCGAGAGATCCTTTAGATTAATGGCCACTTTGGGAGATCACTTACACAAAGTAGCCATTTGGGAAACTCAACAAGCTCACACCTATAGTATTTTTAGGTGACTCTAGTTTTATCTACCTTCTACTTCCCAAAGTTGCACATCTCAAAATTTCTAAGTGACTCTAGTTTGAGTTGCTTCCTACTTCCAAGCTGGGTGACCCAAGAAGTAGCATTCCAAAATTTGTGGAGGACTACCCAAAAATTTGGGCACATTAGAGCCCTATTTTTTTCCCAAAAGAGGGCAACCCAAAATCTTGGTGAAGGTTATTTTATCGTCCTCATCTGATTGGGAGACTGTAATCGGATAGATAACCTTCACAACCCTTTCAAGTAAGGCCTCCCTAAGATGGTCGACCACACACACTGGAGCTCATTAGGAGAACGATCAAGTTCCAAGAAGATACCCATCAAGAGATACCACAGAAGACAAAAGGATCTCTATTCAAGAAGAGTCAGAGGCCTATTGTAGCTTAGTGATGAGTAGCACCTCCTTTAATGTCAATCTGGGAAGACATGAGGATGGTATGAAGACCTCGAGCAAGTGAAGGCACAAATGTGTGAGTGAGAAGCACACCAACATGCACACACATACACACACATGCGCACATAAGGCAAGACAAAGAGAGAGAATCAATGAAGTTCTTTTAGATTACTTCCAAAGTGCTCATACAAGTTCAATTCTATTACAAGCTAACCCCCAAAACTGAGCTCTCTAGCTCTGTTTCTAGTTTTTTGACTAGTTTTGGCCCTGTCCAGACCTAGTGTCCGACCTAGTTAAAACTTAGGTTCTAGGGCCTATTTGGGGGATCAAACGGAGTCTAAAAAATATGAAAATTGATAGATAGGTGCTTCTAAAGCTCCTCAAGCTCAAGGACTCCTTGGCTTGCACAAAATGGAGCTACAAAATTATGAAATGATATTTACAATGGTTTTTACTGATGAAAATCACTATTTTTGTAGGGATTTCTTCTAATAGTTTGACATACACATCTTCGAGCTCCCTACTTGCTCCTTCTCCTTGTGTGTCCACCTCTTTGATATGCTTTAGCTTCATGAAAAAATAATGGCCTACTTGCCAGATCTTCATTGACTACTCTGTTTGCTTGTGCCTTCTCTTCGCTCCGACTCCCTTCGTTGGCTTCCTTGTCTTGTGAGTCCTTCAGTTCCTTGAGTGCTGCCAACACCCCCCCCCCTCTCGCGTCTGTCGTCTCTGACAGACCCTTGTCTAGCTGAGCGTTGTACATAATATTGAACCACATCGAAAGCAAGGTGGTGTTCTTCTAATTGCAGCCCCCGTGCTAGGTCTGTTAACAATGCATCCCAATCCACTGGACCTGGGACGTCTGGATGTGGCACCCGCAATTGATCTGAGTGGATGGTCCTCTCCACAGCGAATAGTTGGAGGAGATGTGAGGGCTTGGGTACGAATATTTCTGAGTGATATTCCCAGAAGCTTGTGACGAACATCTCCTCGAAGGTCTGCTTGAAGCAAGCTGGGAGGTATTTTATTCTTGCGTGCCAGGCATATATTAGCTTTATTGAGGGGGTGGTGCTCATGTCATATACCAGATCGAGGTTGCCTACAGTGAAGCCAACTCCTGAGAAATGGGGGTCTTTGATGTTCTTGAATGTTTTGAATGTGATCAGCATTAATTCAAAGATCTTCATGCACATCTGTGCGATCACATCAGGGGTGTTCCATAGTCGAAGGCTCCAGAGACGGATTGTAGAAATCATATAAGCAATTGTGGGAGGTCCTTGTGGAGGTGCTAGATAGACATAATTTAACCACTTTGCACAGCCTTTGACGTTCTTGACAGCGATGGTAAACTCGGGCCAGGTGCGTCTTCGAAGGGCTGGAACATAACAAGGGTTGTATTTGATAAATAGCGGCATGTTATTCCAGGTACGAACCATTTCAGGGTAAGTTTCTAAGAGTCGTATCCGCCAAGTAGGTTGATGAATGGATCCTTTTTGAGCACTCTCCAGGATATCATCAGAGCCGAATTGTGTGGCAAATCTTGGAGCCTTACCACATCGTTGTCGATTCTCTGCGTTGTAATCTGCCAAAAGTACACAATATGGCACATACTGATCATCGTTGGTGCCTATCCATCTGTGATGAGACATACTTCGGAAATATTTTGACTTTATGATAGTGTCTTCTAATTTAGCCATTGATTGGATTTGGACTGCCACTCGATCTTTATGGGTTTTAGCTGTCTTTTCGAGCGTCTGAAGCCATTCGGGTGCTTTGACTTCCATGGTGTCCATTCCTTCCAAGGTTTGCTGACCTCCTGGCATTGGCATAGGAACATATGGTTCCTCATACGACGCATCCACCTCAATGGGTACCAACTCAACTGGCTCTGGTTCTACAACTAGAGAGGGTTTTCTTTCATATTCCAGTAACTTCTTCTGCAATTCTGCCACCTGCACCGTTAATGCCTTTACCTCCTCTGAAGTTGAGGTTGACTGTATGACCTTTGGTTGTTCCTCTTGTTCCTTTATCTGGCCGCGCACTGCGTCTCGTTCCTTTTCCATATCATCATGTGCTTCTAATAGATTGGCATAGCTTTCCAAGATTGTCTTCATTGTATCTGAAGGGACTGCTTTAAACTGCTCTGGGTCGATCTCGTGCGGGGAGCCTTCCATTGAAGCTTCTAGGTTTTCTTCGTTTTGCTTCTGCAGGCGCTTGTTGTCTTCAAGAGCAGTAGCCATATGTTTTCTGAGTAGGGTCAAATTACGTCGGACTCTTAGATTATCTGTTTGGTAGACTTCAAGCAAAGCTTCAAGTTGTTTGACGCCTGGCAACTGTGATGGTTGGGGTGTCTCCAGGAGAGTTTGATGGGCCTGCTCGAGTGTGGTGTAGCGTTGATTGAGGTCAACGTTTTCGTCTTCTATAGTTGTGAGCCACCTCTTCAGTTGTTGGTGATTCGTAGCTAGTTGACGATGAGGGTCTTCGAGAGCCTGATACTCACTTTGTAGTTGATACACACATTGATGTAATGTTGAAAACACATTATTTACATTAAAGAATGGAGGGAAGGGAGAGGATGTAGGGGGAATGGGAAAGGGGAACGGAGTCGTGAATGAGGTGGAGTCTAGTGGTGATGTGGGTCGAGGGGGTATGGGAGATTGAGGCTGCGTGGGAGGAGGGAGTGGTGCGGTGGCTGGTGATGTTTCCATGGTGTCAAACGTGTGTGTGACCATGTAGATGGGGACAATGGGTGGGGTGGATGTGATGTTTGTTAATAGTGTTGTGAAAGTGGCATGGTAACTCCTCCAAATTGGATGCCGGGAGAGAGAGGAATTCCCATGACACTTGTGGTAATGATAGAAGTGGTGTAGCTAGTGTCGTGTGGTGAAGTGAATTGTGTAGTGAGAGGTGGTGATGGTGGTGATATTGGGGCTTTGTGATGTTCATCTGTGTGTGTAGTGTCTCCGGGTGTCGATACATTCATGTGAAGTTGCTTGCCGGAGCGCATAGGACGGGTAGGTACTCGTTTTTTGAATCGGTGAATATAAGCCATAGTTGCATGAATGGCTTCATCTAAGCCCACCGCGTCCGCGTGCAAGTTCATGGATTCAATAAACATTTAATCTACGCCTTCTTCTCCTAACAGTTGGCCCATTAGTACCTTTCCTGTTTCGAGCGACAGTTTGTGCTGTTGCTCGACCAGCTTCATGGTTTCATACAACCTTTTTATTTGAGCCGAATAGGCTGGGGCACTTGCTAGTTCTGATAGTTCATCAGATTATAGATCGTGTTCCTCATTTGCTTCTTCTTCTTCTGTTTCTACTTCCTCCTCTTCTACTTCTACTACTTCCGGTTGGGTCGGGGCTGAAGTTGTCGTAGTGGATTGTGGTCCCTGGGTCTCCTCTGCATCCATCTCAAGGTTAGATTCATTGATCAGCCTAGCAATTTCTTCATCAGTGAGATCATTCAAGATGTAGCCCTGTGGGAATTCCAAGTTTGATGGAATCAGGGGAAACACCAGATTGGGTCCTTCGGTACTTGGTCTGGGTAGGCGAATAGTAAAGGGTCGGACACGTCGCGTTTGGGGAGGGGTAACGTCTAGTGTGGTGGTGGCTCCCCTGGCTTGGGCACACGGTAATTGGATTGTCCCTCTCATTTTCTTCGATGGAGGACCTGCTGTTGATAGCCGTCTCTGGAATTCTTGAGCCCTGGACCATACTAGTGCCCTTTGAATAGGTACATCATAAGCTAAGTACCTGTAAATTATTCTTGTCAGGTCACAACACCCATGAAGGACGTTCTTTTGTTTCTTATTCCACCATTGATGGGCTAGGTGGATTTGATCTATGATCCAATGTGGTATATTGATGGGGAGATCCTCAGTCTCTGCCAAGTACAAGCTGAACCATATCTTTTTTGGTGGCATAGTGAAGCGTTCTTGGGCGGGAAAAGCAAAGTGTTGCATGATTGTTCGTAGGTGGAGGGCGATGGTAGGTGTCATTGCTACCATGTCCTTCAATTTATTGAGATCCTTGTGCTTCATCCTGTCTGGAACCATTGTTTCTTTCTCAGTGGGAATATGCATACCGTGCATGTTCAATGCGTCCCGTACCAGGTTGAGGGTCAGTTTGAATCTTTTGAGTTCGTGGCCTGGCATAAGTGAGGGTAGCACAAAAGTACTATTGCCTCCCTTGGCCATGCTAGGGGTGATGGTACTGATAAAATAGGAGCAGCGTAGGAAATCTGGCTTAGGTAAATGTGCCCTGAAATAGCTATCCAAGCCCGCTTTGGTCCACACCGATCGCATTACTTTTGCATTCTGATACTGCTCAAACTCATGGGTGAAGAAATGGTAGCGCCCCCATTTGCCATTAAACTCAATTTCTGCCTCCCAAAAGTAGGTGCTGTCTCCCAATGGTCCTGCGACATCACTGAACCAATGTGCGTGTTTCCCCACTTGAGAAGTGTGTCCTTGAGGGGGGTCCTGAATAGGAAGCATATGCACTGCTCTAAGTTCTTGAGGCCTCTCGGTGAGTTGTGGTTCGAGGAGGAGGGTTTCAATGTCCACTATCTAGGCGCTGGACCCTGCATGGGAACTGGTGCCTCCTGCCTCTGCCATGTTACTGCTTGCTTGTTGGTTCTATGAGAATATAGAATCATGCGTTAACATTGTAATGGACAAGATAGAACAATTTTTGTCCTCGTTACAACATTAACATGAGGTGAGTAATGGGTTAGTGGGTTAGTGAGTGCTCGATGATTGTGTGTGTAGTTAATGAACAAATACTCCTATGAGCTAAGTGAAAAGCTGCAGTGTGAGACTCATGCCGTTAGGAAGTGGACATGAATTTACAAAAGGGGTCGGGGGGTTTATTACAAGCTTTGGGCTGCCAAATACAGTGGATGGCTTTTGGTTTTGGTTTTGTGGTGACTCTGGAGGGCTTTATGAGTATGTCTGCTTGGAAATGAGGCTTTTTAGGGACCCATTTACAAGTGAGTCTGTTCGTGCTCATGGGCGAATATGCGTTCGTGCGTGTTACATAAGAGTGGGTATCCGCTGTTCGCGTGAGTGAACCATGTTGTACATAGTGTGATCTCTGTGTAGCTATTTGCACCCGCAAGCAAGCCTTAGGCACCCAAATTTGTCTTGATTGTGGGCCCACCTTCATCGACTTCTTGGGTGCCCAAATAGACTTCATTTTCATAGAAGAATTTTTGAGAGACTTCTTATTAGGGTTGTGTTGTTGATTACTAATTAGAAGTTTAGCCCGTGTTGTTGGCTTGATCGCCACAGGATGCTCACCTTTCCGCACCCACACTTGTTTCACTGGCTGAGACATCTTGCTTCGTATTTTCTTTTGGTTTTGAGCATAAGTCATCTGCTTCTTCCGCATCTGATTCGCCTTTGGTTGCTGCATCCCTCTAGCCTTTGGAAATGAAGGGAGTTCCGTTGCGTCCTTGACTTCTTTAGTGAGATCATCATTCCTCTGCATCACATAGTTTTGGACAAGAATAGCATGGTCATCTTCATGTGTACTCCTGGAAGGACCAATAGTGTGTGCCTTGCCTAATTCCTTGATTGCTTCATTTTCTAACTCAATTGTAATGCGTTCCTCATTGACCCAAACCAGAAGAAGTCCACCTCTTAGGTTTAAGTTGACTGCATGGTCATAGATCCAGTCTTGACCCAAGACAAGAGGCTCAGTGAGGTCCTCATCTTGACACACTAGTACTTTAACTGTCAGTAAAACATCTTGAATGTAGAGGGGAAGTTCCACCTCGCCCATGAACGGGGTTTCCACACCTCCCAATCCTATGAGATACGCCTCTATAGGATTGACTTTTAATTTCAATTCTTGACAGTAAGAGAGTCTCACCGCACTAGTGGCTGCACCTGAGTCAATCAATGCTCGCACAGTTTCTGTACTAATTCCTTGTCCTATCTCTAAGGTCACAAAAGGACGTCGATCGATTATTCTATGGGAACTTATTCCTGAGACTTCGCACATTGCCATATGATATCCTGGGTCAGCATAGTCATCTGCCTTGGGTTGATCCCTACCCTGTCTTCTCAACTTCATCCTTCTAATGCGTTCTAAAGCTTCTGCTTGAGCTTCTTCTCGAATTCGCTTTTCTTCCTCTTTGCGTTTCTTGGCAGTGTTGAGTCGATTTAGCATCTCTTCAGTCAAAGGTTCCTGATATAACTTGACTCTGCACCTGCTTATGTAGCTAGGGAGAATATCACCTTCTAACATGGCTAGTTGTACTGCTCCGCTCGTTGAGATCCTATTTATGATCATCGGTCCATAGCCACGCTTCTCTAATTTTCTCGCATGTTGCTTCAGGTTGTAGACTAAAACTAAGTCTCCTGCTTTCAAGCCCTTATCCTTAACGTGAGCATCAAAGTATGCCTTCTGTCTTTTTTTAGCTGCATATATTCCTGCAGCAGCTCTCAGTCTTGTTTCTGCTAATCGCTCAAGGTCAAAGATTCTAGAGGAGAGCTCATGGCCTGTCCAATCATGCACTTGTGCTACTTTCAATGTAGGTATCAAGAAGTCCAAGGGTAGCACTGCATTTTGACCGAATAGCATCTAAAAGGGTGTGGCTTGGAGTACCGTTTTATAGGCAACTCGATATGCCCAAACAGCATGGTGTAGCTGTTTGTCCCAATCTGAGCATTTATTATTCACTAATTTCGTCAGTACATTGCATAGAATCTTATTTGTGCTTTCGGCTTGCCCATTGGCTTGACGATGATAGGGGGCAGACTTCTTGTGTATAACCAAGAATTCTTGGAGCAGATTTTCAATAACTTCATTCAAGAAGTGAGTGCCCCTATCACTGACTAGTTCGATAGGTAGCCCGTATCTAGTGAAGACATTCTCAAATAAGAATTTAGCGGTCGTCTGAGCATCATTCTTTGTCGTAGCCTTAACCTCTACCCACTTGGTTAGATAGTCTGTGGCCACAATGATATATTCAGCATGTGAACCCTTAGCCGGGGGATTAATAGGACCTACAAAGTCTATTCCCCACTTAGAGAATGCACGTCCTCCATCATAGGTTTCAGTGGCATGTCATCCTTGCGTATAGGATACTGAGCTCCCTGACAAACATCACACCGTTTCACATAGGTATGTGCATCCATGTGAAGGGTTGGCCACCAAAGACCTGCAAATAGTATAGCCTTGATCACCTGATCTGGTCCAAAGTGTCCTCCTGCTACACCTTGGTGAGCAGTTTCCAAGATCTTAAGGTATTCACTCTCATGGACACACAATCTTAGGTAACCATCCCTACCATGCTTGTATAAGTTGTCTCCAATGAGTGAGTAGTCTAGGGCTTCTTGTTCTAAACTTCTTTTCCTAGCCAAATTCATGTCTTGAGGGAATGTTTTCGCCTTTAAGAAGGCTACTAGTGGTTCACTCCAATCTGGCACTATGGACATTTGATAAAGAGTGGCATGTTCCACAGGTGGTTTAGTGCAGCAGATTGGACATTCCTTGCACAACTTATGGACATCAGATTCCATAGTCGGCCAATGCACTCCGAGTCTCCTTAGGGTTTGTAAGGTTCTTTGCCGTGAGTAATGTTGCTCTAATGCACCTACATGTGCCAATTGCAACCATTTCGCGCACTCATCCTCTTCCACACAACAAGCTAATATACCTTGATCGGTATGCTTGTACATACTCCCTGCCATGATATGGTACTTTTGGGCTTTTACTATCTCCCTATCCTGTGTGTTTATTACTGGGTGGTTAGGCCCATATGTCAATACTGGCACTAATGGCTTAGCCCACTGGGGCACGACTTCCAAATTAAACAAGTAAGCATCAGGAAGGTCATCTGATACTCCTTGTGGGGCCTCTCTTGATGTGAGTCTCGAGAGGTGGTCCGCTCTCAAGTGAGTCTTGCCTTTCCTCACCACGACCTCAAAGTCATATTCCATTAGTAAGAGAAACCATCTTACTAATCTGCCTGTATTGCATGGTTTGTTTACCAGATACAACAATGCCTGATGATCAGTAAAAAATTTAAACTTATTTGCAAGCAACTAATGTCTAAACTTTTTAACCGCATATACCATGCCTAATCCTTCACGTTCAGTTGTGGTATAATTTCGTTCAGCTGCATTCAACTGTCTACTAGCATAGGCAATTGGAAGATCCATATTACCTTCACTAGTAGGTTGTGCGAGTACACATCCAATAGCGTAATTGGATGCATCCATGTGAACATGAAAGGGTTTATTCCAATCTGGTGTGGTCAAGATTGGTGCTGAACATAATCTCCATCTAAGCTCATTAAAAGAGTTCTCACATTCATCAGTCCACTCAAAGTTGGTCAAAAGGCTGTACAGAGGCTTTGCAATGATGGCATACATGTGTATAAAGCGTCGGTAATAACCACAATGCCCCATGAAGGCTTGTACTTCCTTGACATTCTTTGGCCTAGGTAGCTCTGCTATAGCTTTCACTTTCTCTTCGTCCGTGGATATGCCATTCTTTGACACTATGTGTCCTAGAATCTTGCCTTGCCTGACCATGAAAACACACTTTTCTGGGTTCAGGCAGACTTGATATTCTCTACATTTGTCAAAGATTTGCCTGAGTTCGGGTATATGTGTCTGTCTAATGTTGGAGTGAGCATAGAGATCGTCAACGTAGACCTCTAAATTCTTCCTCAGGAACTCTTTAAATACATGACACATCAATCTCTGGAAGGTTGCAGGAGCATTGGTAAGTCCAAATGGCATTACCCTAAACGCGAATATACCCCACTCGGTGGCAAAAGCTGTCTTATGCTGATCTTCTGGAGCAATGGCTACTTGATTGCAGCCAGAGAACCCATCAAGGAAGCTGTACACTTCCTTTCCTGCTACTCTTTCTAAGAGATGTTCCGTGATAGGAAGCGGATAGTTATCTCGAATAGTGGCTACATTAACCTTCTTCAAGTTAATGCACACACGTAGCTTTCCATTCTTCTTGGGCACTACTACAATGGGGGATACCCACTCAGTGTGTTCAATTTCATAGATAAATCCAGCTTCCACCAAGCGATCTATTTCTTCTTTGATCTTAGCAGCATAATTATCATTGTATGTGTATGGCTTTTGCTTAGAGGGTTTGGCATCTAAGGTCATGGGAATCGTATGTGAGCATATGTCTGGGTCCACACCTTTTAAGTCCTTGTAACTCCAAGCGAATACATCTCTGTACTCCCTTAGCAAGGCTATCAACTCTTGCTCTTCTTCTTGCGTCAGGTCATGCCCTATGTAAGTGCATCTTTCTTCTCCTTCTTCTATGGCTACAACTATTTTCCTGGTGGTTTCTTTGTTATCATAGGCCTCTCCTGACTGTGCCTCGCGTTTAGACATTCTTACCATGACTCTTCTATCATCTATCTCATACTTCTTAAAATTGTCAGGGACCTCAAACAAAGATTCTTCTTCCTCAGGTGTGACTTCTTTCTTCTTCCGTTTCTTGCTCTCATTCTTAGCAGTTACTTGTGTGGCTAATTGTAGCTCAGTGATGAGTAGCACCTCCTTTAATGTCAATCCGGGAAGATGTGAGGATGGTATGAAGACCTCGAGCAAGTGGAAGCACAAGTGCGTGAGTGAGAAGCACACCAACATGCACACACATACACACACACGCGCACACACGGCAAGACAAAGAGTGAGGAGCAATGGAGTTCTTTAGATTACTTTCACAAAGCTCTTACAAGTTCGTTTCAATTACAATCTAACCTAAAAAATGAGCTCTCTAGCTCCTTTTATAGTTTTTGACTAGCTTTGGCCCTGTCCAGACCTAGTGTCCGGCCTAGTTAAAAATTAGGTTCCAGGGCTTATTTGAGGGCTCAAACAAGATCTAAAAAATACGAAAATTGGTAAGCAACTACCTCTAAGGCTCCTCAAGCTCGAGGACTCCTCGGCTTGCACAAAATGGAGCTACAAAAATATGAAATGGTATTTACAGGGGTTGTTAGTGATGAGAATCACTTTTAATTGGTGTAAGGGTGTTGAAAAATTAAAGGTTGCCTTAGTGCTAGATCTACGTTAATGCTCGTACTTGCTTCTTCATGAAGAAAATTATTGGCCTACTTGCCAAATCGTCGTTGACTCCCTTGTCTGCTGCTAACACTCCCCCCTCTCTCGCGTCTGTCGTCCCTGACAGACCCTTGTTGGGAGGGTCGTTGGATGTAGTATTCGACAACGTCTTGCGCTAAGTGATGTTCGGCAATCCTCAATCCTTTGGCCAAGTCTATGAGTAGAGCATCCCAATCTACCGGCCCGAGAACCTCTGGATGTGGCATTCGTAACTTTTTTGAGTGGAGAGCTTGTTCCACTCCAAACAATTGTAATAAATGTGAGGGCCTGGGAATGAAGATCTCTGAGTGATATTCCCAGAACCCTGTGACAAACATCTCTTCAAATGTTTGTTTGAAGCAGGCCGGTAGGTACTTTATGCGGGCATGCCATGCATAAACAACATTAGTAGAGGGCGTTGTGCTCATGTCATAAACTAAATCCTGATTGCCTTCATTAAATCCGAGCGCCGAGAGGTGAGGTTCCTTAACATTCTTGAAGGTCCGGAAGGTGACTATCATGAGTTCAAAAATTTTAAGACACATCTGTGTCATGACATCTGGTACGTTTTTGAACCTGACACCCCAATGCCTAATTGTCGATATCATGTAGCCTACGGTAGGTTGACCTTTAGGTGGCGCCAAGTAGACATAGTTGAGCCACTTCTCGCAGCCTTTGGTTGTCAGCACCATCTTTGTGTATTCTGGCCACGACCTCCTTCTGAAAACAGGACAGTAGCAGGGATTGTACTTGATATATACGGGCATGTTATTCCAGGTGCGATTCATTTCCGGATAGGTTTCAAGAAGTCGAATCCTCCAAATTGGTTGGCGAATATTCCCCTGCTTGGCACTTTTTGGGATATCGTCGGGTGCAAACTGTGTAGCAGAGGTTGGTTCCCGTGAGGTGTGGTGCTTGATTTCAGCCTTGTAGTCCGCCATCAAGACGCAAAAGGGCACATACAGGTCGTCGGAGGTGCCGATCCACCTGTGATGAGAGAGGTTCCTAAAATAGTCCGATTTTATGACCACCTCTTCTAAGCGTGACATTGATGCTATCTGGACTGCCACCCTATCATCATGTGTTGTGGCCACTTTTTCCAATTTCCGCATCCATTCCGGAGCCTCTATTTCCAGGGTGTCCATGCTCTCTGCTGTCTGCTTGCCTCCAGGTGCTGGCATCGGAACGTACGGGTCCTCAAAAGTTTCCTCTACTTCGATTGGCACTAGGTCTTCAGGTTCTGGTTCTGCCAAGGGGGAGGGTTGTCGTTCATATACAAGCACTTTCTTTTGTAATTCGTCGAGTTGTGCTTTGAGCGCTGCTACTTCGTCAGTTGTGTCAGCTGTGGTTGGGACTTCTTTGGGTGGTGCTGGTTGAGTTGCCAATTGCCTTCGTAGTTCGTCTCTTTCCTTTTCTAAGGCTGCATGGGCTTTGAGGAGATCCGCATGGGTTTCCAATATGATCTGCATATTGTCCGAGGGAATAGCCTTAAATCTCTCCGGGTCAATTTCTTGTGGGGATCCTTCCATGGCTAACTCCAAGTTCTCTTCGTTTTGTGTCTGAAGCCGTCTATTTTCTTCTAGGGCTGCAGACATATGCTTCCGTAATAGAGCCATGTTGCGGCGGAGCTTGAGGTTCTCTGTAATTTGTGAGTGCAGCAAATCATCCATATGTTGTCTTTCGTCTGCATCGGGCTGTGGTGGATTTGCCACTAGTTGCTCATGTTGTTCTTGCAATGCACTAAACTGCTGTTGTAATTGATGCTTTTCTTTTTCTAAATCAAGGAATCTTCCTTGTAACTCCTCATGTCTCCTGAACAAGCTTGTGTGCTGAGCATCGAGGTGCTGATAGTGTTGTTGTAACTGAGACATGCACTGATACATATTATTGAATACATTATTAATGGGGATGGATGCAGGGAGGGTGGTATGTGCAGAGGGGAAGGGAAAGGGGAAGGGAAGTGTGAATGCAGTGCTGGAAAATGGTGAGGTGGGTGGTGGGGGAATGGGAGATTGTGGTGGTATGGGGGGAGGGAGAGGTGCAGTGGAGGGTGATATGTCCATAAAATCCGTGGTGGAAGCAGTAGTGGGAGTGATTGTGAATAGTGGAATTGTGGGTGCAGTGATTGTGGTGAATGTGTACAGTGGTGTGTGCAGTTGTGAATGTGAACTACCTGAAAGTGTGAGTGGGGGAATGGGGATGTCAGTAGCTGTCGTTAGGGTTACAGTGTTAGTGGAGGTATATACACGGGAGGTGTTGAGAGGGTGTGTGGGTTGATTGGCGGTTTGTGCCTCAGTCATGGCGGTGGGCGTGGAGGCGGTAACGATGGTTGTTACATTGGTAATGGGAGGTGAATGTGGTGGAGAGGGAGGTGACGGTGGTAAGGGAGGTGATGGAGGTGCACTTGATATATGGGCTTCCTCGGTGTCGTGAGCGGTGTGTGCAGTGCCCGTGGTTGTGGGGGTGCCTTGTGGTCCTGATCCTAATACATTCATTTGTTTCCCTGCTCGTGGGGGACGTCTTCCGTATCTTCTTTCCATTCTGCGTGATTGTGCCAGGGCCGTCTGCTCTGCCTCAGGTACTCCTAGGGCATCAGAGATCATATCTAGTGTGGCACGATACTGTTCATCAACTCCTTCCTCCTCAAGGATTTGGTGCATGATAGCCTTTCCTGCTGCAAGGGATAACTTATGTTGTTGTTGGACCCTGTTGATGGTATCGTAGAGCTTTTTCAGCTCCTTTGTATATGCTGGGGCACCCTCTAACTCCTGTATAACTTCTTGCTCATAGTCATGCGCCCCTTCATCAAAAAATCCTTCTTGTTCATCTTCTTGGTCTTCTTCTTCTACATCTTCCACTTCTACCACTTCTGGTTGTCTTGTCTGGGGTTGTTGTGCGGCCGTTTGTTGTCCACTACCCTGCTCTGCCTCAACTTCCGCATTAACGGCTTCAATAATTCTAGCCACTTCCTCATCCGTTAGATCTTCCAAAGTAAATCCATGAGGAAATTCTAGATCAGTAGGCACAGGTGGAAACACAAGGTTAGGGCCATCTGTGCTGTGCCTGGGTAACCTGATAGTAAAGGGTTGCACTCTTCGAGGAAGCCTTGGAGTTGTTTCTGGTGTTAGGGTTGCACCGCGGGGTTGTGCACAAGGCATCTGTACGGTGCCTCTCATTTTCTTTGAGGGAGGTCCGACGGCTGACAATCTGCGTTGAAACTCCTGTGCTCTGGACCAAATGAGAGCCCTTTGCACCGGTACATCATAGGTGAGACATCTATACACAATTCTGGTAAGCGCACAACATCCATAGAGTACAGATTTCTGTTTCTTGTACCATCGTTGATGAGCCATATGGATCTGATCTATAACCCAGTGGGGCATATTGATGGTCAAATCAAAGGCATCCGCTAAGTAGAGGCTAAACCAGATCTTCTTGGGAGGCATTGTGAACGTGTCTTGCGCGGGAAATGCGAAGTGTTGCATGACCATACGTAAATGAATGGCTATCGTGGGAGTCATCGTCACCATGTCCTTTAGTTTTGTCAGATTCCTGTTCTTCATATTATCGGGGACCATAGTCTCCTTCTCCGTAGGAATGTGCATTCCGTGCATATCAAGAGCTTCTCTTACCAAGTTGATAGTCAAGCGGAAACGCTTCAGCTCATTGCCCCTTGTGAGTGAGGGAAGCACAAAGGAGCTGTATCCTTTTTTGTCTTTGCTTGGAGTGAGAGTGCTAATCAGGTATGAGCACCTTAGAAAATCGAGCTTTGGTAGTTGGAACTTGAAATAATCATAGAGCCCAGCCTTCTTCCATATTGGCTTCAGTCCTTCGTTGTTCTGTAGCTTTTCAAACTCTCTGGTAAAGAAGTGGTATCTGCCCCAACGTCCATTGAATTCTACTTCAGATTCCCACATGTATGTGCCTTCACCCAGAGGTCCCGCAACATCACTGAACGAGTGTGAGGTTTTGCCCACCGGCATTGTGTGACCCTGTGGAGGATTCTGAATCGGTATGGCATGTAATGCCCTTAATGCCGCTGGTAGTTCCTTTAATTCCTCCTCGACCGGAAGGCTTTCAATATCCACAACTTGGGGGCTGGTGCCTGCCTGGGAGCTGGTTCCTACCGTATCGGCCATGTTACTTCTTGCTGCCTGTCTCTGTGAGAATATACAAACATGTGTTAACATTGTACAGGACAAGAGAGAACCGTTGTTGTTCCCATTACAACATTAACATGAGGGTCGGGAGCGAATAATGGGTTAGTAAGTGCTTGGTGTGAGTGTGTGTGTGGTTAGGAGTCCGGAAGACCTAAGATCTATGAGGAATGATGTAGTGTGATAGTGAGGTGGTTAGTAGGTTGTCATGGATTCACAAATGGGGTCCGGGGGTTTGTTACAAGTCTTGGGCTGCCAAATGCAGTGGATGGGTTTTGCTCTAGGTTTCATAGAGACTCTCGAGAGATTTATAGGTGTGTCGGCTTGAAAATGAGGCCTTTTAGGGACCCATTTACAAGTGATTATGTTCGTGCTCATGGGCCTTGGTGTGTTCCTGATTGTTGAAAACGAGTGGATGCTAGCTGTGCGAGTGAATGGATCATACTGTATAGGGTGTGGTCTTGGTGTAGCTATTTGAGCCCGCAAACAAGCCTTAGGCACCCAAATTTGTCTTGATTGTGGGCTAGCCTTCATCGACTTCTTGGGCACCCAAATAGACTTCACATTAGCAGAAGAACTTCTGAAAGACTTCTTATTAGTGTCGTGTTGTTGGTTACTAATAAGAGGCTTTGCCCGTGTGGTTGGCTTGAGTGCAACCGGGTGTTCTCCTTTTCGCACCCACACTTGTTTCACTAGCTGAGACATTTGGCTGCGCAGGTACTTTTGATCTCCGACATAGGTAGTACTCTGCTTCTTCTGCCTTTGATCCACCTTTGGTTGCTGCCTCCCTCTGGCCTTTGGAAAAGAAGGGAGTTCCGTTGTGGTTCTAATCCTTTTTTGAGATCTTCATTCTTCTGCATCACATAGCCTTGGACAAGAATAGCATGGTCAGCTTCATGTGCACCCCTGGAGGGACCAAGAGTCTGTGCCTTTCCTAGTTCCTTGAGTGCTCCGTTATTTAACTCCATTGTAATTCTAGTCTGATTCACCCATACCTGAAGAAGTCCGCTTCTTAGGTTTAAGTTGACTGCTTGTTCATAAATCCAGTCTTGACCCAGGACAAGGGGTTCCGTGAGGTCCTCGTCTTGGCATACTAGTGCTTTAACTGTCATTGCCTCATCATGAATATAGAGTGGAAGTTCCACCTCGCCCATGCAAGGGGTTTCCACGCCTCCCAATCCTATGAGATATGCTTCCACAGGATTGACAGTTAACTGCAACTCTTGACAGTAAGACGATTTAACAGCACTAGTGGCTGCACCTGAGTCAATCAAGGCTCTTACAGTCCTTGCACTCTTTCCTTGTCCTATATCTAAGGTTATGAAAGGACGTCGATCAGTTATCCTATGTGAGCTAACACCTGAAACTTCACACATAGCCACGTCATATCCTTGATCTGCAAATGCATCTTGCCTAGGGAGCTCTCTACCTTGTCTTCTTAATTTCATTCTCCTTATGCGCTCTAAGGCTTCCGCTTGAGCTTCTTCTCGAATTCGTTTTTCCTCCTCTTTGCGTTTCTTAGCAGTGTTGAGTCGGCTTAGCATTTCCTCTGTGAGGGGTTCCTGATACAACTTGACTCTGCATCCACTGATATAACTTGGGAGAACATCGCCTTCTAATGTGGCTAGTTGCACTGCTCCACTTGTTGAGATCCTATTGATGATCATAGGTCCGTAGCCTCTCTTTTCTAGCTTCCTTGCATGTTGTTTCAATGTGTAGGCTAAAACTAGATCTCCTGCTTTCAAGCCCTTATCCTTCACATGGGCATCAAAGTATGCCTTCTGTCGTTTCTTTGCTGCATATATCCCTGCAGCTGCTCTCAGTCTTGTTTCTCCTAATCGTTCAAGGTCAAAAAGTCTAGAGGAGAGTTCATGACCCTCCCATTCGTGCTCTTGTGCTACCTTCAATGTAGGTATCAAGAAGTCCAAGGGTAGCACTACGTTTTGGCCAAATACCATCTGAAAGGGGGTGGCTTGGAGTACTGTTTTGTGACTCGGTATGCCCAAACAGCATGGTGTAGCTGTTTGTCCCAATCAGAGCGTTTAGTGTTTACTAATTTTGTCAGTACATTGCATAAGATCTTGTTGGTGCTTTCAGCTTGTCCATTAGCTTGAGGGTGATAGGGGGCAGACTTCTTATGTATTACCAAGAATTCTTGGAGTAGATTTTCAATTACTTCGTTCAAGAAGTGGGTGCCTCTATCGCTTACAAGCTCTATAGGTAGCCCATATCTTGTGAATACATTCTCAAACAAGAATTTAGCAGTTGTTTGAGCATCGTTCTTCGTTGTGGCTTTTACCTCTACCCATTTTGTTAGATAGTCTGTTGCAACAATGATATATTCTGCATGGGAACCCTTAGCTGGGGGATTAATAGGGCCAACAAAGTCTATTCCCCACTTAGAGAATGCACGTCCACCCATCATAGGTTTCAATGGCATCTCATCTTTGCGTATAGGATACTGAGTTCGCTGACAGACATCACACCGTTTCACATAGGTATGTGCGTCCATGTGAAGGGTAGTCCACCAGAATCCCGCAAATAGAATTGCTTTGATCACCCGGTCTGGTCCAAAGTGTCCTCCTGCTACACCTTGGTGAGGAGTTTCCAAGATCTTGAGATATTCACTTTCATGGACACATAGCCTTAGGTACCCATCTTTACCACGCTTATATAGATTATCCCCAATGAGTGAGTAATCTTGGGCTTCTTGTTCTAAACTCCTTTTCCTAGCCAGGGTCATATCTGGAGGGAATGTTTTCGTCCTCAGGAAGGATACTAGTGGTTCACTCCAATCTGGCAATATGGACACTTGATAAAGAGTGGCATGTTCCACAGGTGGTTTAGTGCGACAGATTGGACATTCCTTGCACAACTTTTGGACATCCGCTTCCATAGTCGGCCAATGCACTCCGAGTCTCCTTAGTGTCTGTAGGGTTCGTTGTTTTGAGTAGTGTTGCTCTAATGCACCTACATGTGCTAATTGCAACCACTTCGTATACTCATCCTCTTCTACGCAACAAGCCAAGATCCCTTGGTCTGTGTGCTTGTACATACTTCCCGCCATGATGTGGTACTTTTGGGCTTTTACTACTTCTCTATTCTGTGTGTTTACTACAGGATGGTTAGGCCCGTATGTCAAAACTGGCACCAATGGCTTAGCCCACTGCGGTACCACTTCCAATTTAAACAAGTAAGCATCAGGAAGATCATCTGATACTCCTTGTGGGGCTTCTCCGGATGTGAGCCTAGAGAGGTGATCTGCTCTCAAATGAGTCCTACCTTTCCTTACCACAACCTCGAAATCATATTCCATTAGTAAGAGAAACCATCTTACTAATCTTCCTGTATTGCATGGCTTGTTCACGAGATATAGCAATGCTTGGTGATCAGTAAAAAATTTAAACTTATTTGCAAGCAAATAGTGTCTAAATTTCTTGACTGCATATACCATGCCTAAGCCTTCTCTCTCTGTAGTGGTATAATTTCGTTCAGCTGCATTCAATTGTCTACTAGCATAGGCAATTGGAAGATCCATATTACCTTCACCCGTAGGTTGTGCGAGTACACATCCAATAGCATAATTGGATGCATCCACGTGAACATGGAATGGCTTGTTCCAATCTGGTGTGGTCAAGATTGGTGCTGAACATAATCTTCGTTTAAGCTCCTGGAAGGAGTTCTCACATTCATCAGTCCACTCAAAATTAGTCAGAAGTCCGTACATGGGCTTTGCAATGACGGCATACATGTGAATGAACCGGCGGTAGTAACCACAATGCCCCATGAAAGCTTGTACTTCCTTGACATTCTTTGGCCTGGGTAGCTCTGCTATGGCTCTCACTTTCTCTTCGTCAGTAGATATGCGATTCTTTGACACTATGTGCCCTAGGATCTTGCCTTGCCTGACCATAAAAACGCATTTTTCTGGGTTCAGGCAGACCTGATAGTCTCTACATTTGTCAAAGATTTGTCTGAGTTCAGGAATATGGGTTTGTCTAATATTGGAATGAGCACAAAGATCATCAACATAGACTTCTAAATTCTTCCTCAGGAACTCCTTAAACACATGGCACATTAATCTCTGGAAGGTAGCTGGTGCATTGGTAAGCCCAAATGGCATTACTCTAAAGGCAAATATGCCCCATTCTGTGGCAAATGCTGTCTTATGTTGATCCTCTGGAGCAATGGCTACTTGATTGTAGCCCGAAAATCCATCAAGGAAGCTATACACTTCCTTGCCTGCTACTCGTTCTAAGAGATGTTCTGTGATGGGAAGCGGATAGTTATCTCGAATTGTGGCTGCATTGACCTTCTTCAAGTTAATGCATACACGCAGCTTGCCATTCTTCTTGGGCACCACTACGATGGGGGATACCCACTCAGTGTGCTCAATTTCATAGATAAATCCAGCTTCGACCAGCCTATCTATCTCTTCTTTGATCTTAGCAGCGTAATTATCGTTATATGTATAGGGCTTTTGCTTAGAAGGTTTAGCATCTGAAGTCATGGGGATGGTGTGTGAGCATATGTCAGGGTCAACACCTTTCAAATCCTTGTAACTCCAAGCGAATACATCTCTGTATTCTCTTAGCAAGGCAATTAACGCATGCTCTTCTTCCTCTGTTAGGTCATGGCCTATGTATGTGCATCTCTCCTCTCCTTCTTCTAAGGCCACTACTATTTTCTTGGTGGTTTCTTTGTTATCATAGGCCTCTCCTGATTGTGCCTCTCGTTTAGGCATTCTTATCATGACTCTCCTGTCGTCTATCTCATACTTCTTAAAATTTTCTGGGATCTCAAACAAAGATTCTTCCTCTTCTGGTGAGACTTCTCTCTTCTTTCGTTTCTTTCCTTCTTCCTTTGGGGTCACATGTGTTGCTAATCTTACATCATTTGTAAGCTCTCCATGCCTTTGGGGTTGAAATTCTATTTCATGGAAGTATTCTTCGTCTGATGCAAATGGTGGGTCCATAATGATTGACTCTAGATCGGAGTCACTTGCATCTTCAAATGCATCAAGGCTAGGTTCGCATTCTTCTAGGACTGCCTCTCCCATGATTGGCTCTATGGAGAAGATTGAAATGTCATAGCCATCCTCATCACAGTGAGGTGTCCATTGTTCCTCGTTGATGGCTACATCCATTGTTGCTAGGATTTCTGCCCAACCGTGGGGTTCAAATTCCTCATCAGGAAAGATTACAGGTGCATAGGCTAGGTCTTGAATTGATCTATGGTTTTCTTTTGCACCTAATTCTCTAGCTTCCTCTCTCTTCTCTTCTTCTACTGCTACCTTACACATCCATAAGTGGGTGTCTTCATGCATCCATGAGGATCCTGATCCTATGGAATGCACCGATTCTGTGTCATCTTTGGCTCTATGAATGGGATTCCATTGGATAGGGGGAACGTCTCTATGAGAGTAATCTTTGAGATTCACTTTGGTCGTAACACCCAAGTGTTGCAAATACAAGGAGTTGGTTCCCCAGTCCTGTACCACTTGCAACTGTCGCATAAATGGTCTTCCCAAAATCATCTCATAGGCATGATTTTTGCTGAAGTCACATATAGCAAATGTATGCTCGAACTCGACACCACAGGTGGTGAGAGTTATTCCTTCTAGCAATCCTAAGGGTCTCTCTATGTGACCATCGGCCATCTGTAGTTTCATTCTCGTTGGCCTGAGTGCTGGCTTGCCCCAACGCTTCCATAGGTAAGTGGTGGCAATTGCAACTCGTGCACCTGAGTCCAAAATCGCCTTGGTGGTGTACTCTTGGTAGGTAATGGGAAGATAGGTGTTCCCTTCTTCACCTTCACACATATCTCCTATCTTATCCAAGGGTATCTCTGGCACCGTCCTATGTGATCCTACCTGGGAACAAGGTTTTGCTATCTCTGGTACTTGTTTGGCCACATGTTTCCATAATTCAGGTTTAACCTTGAGTAGCTCTTCCAACTTGAGATTGCACTGTACTTTAGTGTTTTTCACTACCTCTGTGTTCCTAGGTATGACTGAATCTTCGTTTCTTACCATGACTGTGGGGGTTCTCATACAAGTAGACTTGGCTTCCCATGGGCCCGTGAAGTGGGGTAATTCCTGTAAAGAATTAGACTCGAAGTCTAATCTTTCTTGAGATTGGGTGCTCTCCTGCTCCCCATAAATGGATGGGATGTCTTGTGGGAATTGATCATGTGCATCATCCACAAGTTCGATAGGAGGAGGGATTTCACTTTCTTTAGCCCATTTGTCTTCTTGAATCTCTCGTAGAAATTCTGGTGTGAATCGATTCATAGAAGAAGATGTGTCTGGCTCCGTAGAGTTAGGCACGTAGGCTTCAGGCACATAGGCTTTAGGCACATAGGCTTTAGGCACATAGGCTTTAGGCACATAGGCTTTAGGCACATAGGCTTCCTGGGCAGGAAGACTTGCTCTTTCACTTGCCTTGTCCTTTAGTTGAGAGGTGGGTTTCTTTTCTGATTGCGCAATCAGCTTCTCTATTCTCTCTAACAGTCCATCAAAGTGCAACTGTGTCTTCGCTGAACTAGAGATGTTAAAGAGGCGACTGGCTTCAAACATGGTCTGAGCCAATTCCACCATCTTAGCACAAATTTTGGTTCGTTCTAACTCTAGTTCTGCTCTAGGGTAACACTTTTCATGATCAGTTACGTTTGGCCCTTCTTGGATTCTGGCCTGATAGGCTTTAAGCATCATATTAAGGTCATCGGGAGTGGGATCTGCTAGGACTGATCCTACTCTTGGGGGTGGTGGGTTTAGGTGAGGCGGGTTGGATGGAGATGGTATGGAGGGTGGCGGAGGAGGTGATATGTGAGAGTTCGGTTGAGAGGTGAGATCCACAACTTTGGCTTTCGTTTCTCTTATGCTTTCTTCTAATTCGTTCATTTTCTTTGCCCATTGTCTTTTCATTCTTTCACGGCTATCTCTCCAGGCTCTAGTCCTTTTCTTGGTTATGCTCTCAGTTTCACTAGCTTCTGGGTTCTTTTCCTGATCTACAGCTTGGTTTTGCTTCAATGCTTGAGCTCTAGTGACTACCTGTACTGGTGCGGTGGAAGTTACGCTCCCTGTGGAGTCTACCACTAATCCAACAACGTTGATAGGAGTGATTTTTGTCATGTTATTGGGATTTTTAGGGCAATCTCGTAAGAGATGCTCCTTCCCACACTCTTGGCAGTAGCCTTGGATCGTCACTGACTGGGGTTGTGTAGGTGGAGGTAAGGGACAATCACGGATGAGGTGATCTCCCTGACATCTGTAGCATGGTCCTCTAGGGAACGGGGGTCTTACCTGCCTAGGTTGAGGTCTAGGGTTGGGATTTGCATACATGACACTTGTGTAATCTGATTCCCAACTAGGTTCATTTGGCTCTTCACTATAGTAGGACTCACCATGTTCAGAAGACTGCATGAAGTAAGCCTCGGGACTCTCAACATGCGTAGAATCGAAGCTATGGTCACTGGGATCACTTTCTGAAAGCAAAGGTGTGACGGGGACTATAGCTCTATTCAGGTTTTCTTCTGCAACTGCATATTTTACTGGGATCACATTAGCTGGGGCAGGGGGTTGTTGTGCTAGCAGAGGCTGAGGCCTTTGTTGGTTTTGGTAGGGTTGGTAGGTTTGTTGAGGCCTAGCATACTGCTGAGGTGGGTACTGGTTCTGGTATCTTCCTTGTTGAGGGTATGGCTGTGGGTAGGTTTGCCTAACTGCTTGTTTGTTGTATGGGCAGTCTTGTGCTGTGTGATTTGTGTATCTTCGTTTGATAGTGCAGTACTGGCTACTAGGATTAACTTGGGGTTGAGCCATAATGGGACATACGTTCGCCATGTGGTCGCCACCACAAGTATAGCACCTTTTCACAGGGGCAAACCTTGGGCTCTGTTTGCTAGTTACCCCTAATTTCTGAGCTACTTTCTCTGCAAGTTCCTCGATTGATGTGGATTGCATGGACGAGAGGTTAGAGGCACTATCCGACTCTTTGTATATCTTGGAAAGCTCTAACTCCTCCCCTAGGTTATCCTCAAGATCAATGCACATGCGTACACAATCTTCTATGGTCCTAGGGTCCTTCAAGTACACATAAGATCTCAATTTGGTACTTAGCAATCCATCCAAGAATAAAGCCACTTGCTTAGCTGGTGTGGGTAGCTCAGGAACAGGGCATCTTTCAAGATATTGCCTAAATCTTCGTCCTGCAAGTCTCACGGTCTCTTGCGGGGTTTGCTTGAAGCTGTGAATCAGCGAGGAGGTATTATGTCTTATGCCACTCTTAGAGAATTCAATAATGAAAGCCTCTAGGAGTTGGTCTATGCTCCTGAACTGCCTCTCATTTAGCGGTTGAAACCATGTCAGGGCAGTGTTTCTAAGGGTCAGACCAAAGGCATTGTACTGAGTGAATAGATCCTCCACTTGTTCAGCTCTCAATACTTGTCTAAATTCAGCCACATGATCGTACGGATCTCCAGTGCCATCGAAGTAGTTCTTCATGGACTTAACTAGCTGAGTTGGTCTCAAAGTCCTTGTGTGCTCTCTTGGTCGTGGTAGAGGGAACTCATCCGCATTTCTGTGATTCCTGTGAGCTCTAAGTATCTCAGGTTCTACTCTATTCGTTTCCGTCCTCGTTCTTTCTCTGCCCACTGGGTTGGCAAAGCTTACTTCTGGTCTATCTCTGCTTTTGTCTCTTTGCATTCCATGAGCTTGGGATGTTCCAGCTCCAGGGTGACCATAGGATACATTCGATCTTGGTTGGGGAAAAACGAATTCACCCTTCCAAGTGTAAGCATGCCTATCATGATCTGTCACCACAAAGATCCTCTCTGAAGCGTGATCTAAGTAGGTCACTCTACCTGGGCTATCGGGATCCTTAAACTCATAGATCATGATTGCTCCTATATCAGTTGGCCGATCAGGTTTGTACCTCCAAAAGACTTCGTCAGTCTCTCGATTGAGGAGCAAATCTATGCTCTTATTGTCCTGGGGAATCCACTCTGGTGTGATAATTCTAGTGAGAACCGATTTGCCTCGAGGGGTTCTAGGTTCTGCACCCATGTTTCCTTGCTCCAGGTCACCTAATTCTGCTTCTTGGATCACATTTCCAAATTCCTCCGTCCTATCTGGGTGACTGGTGACTACGTATATGGTTCCTTCTTTGTCCGAGTATGCCCCATTTTCAAACTTGACAGCTGGATGCTCTAATCCAATGGATTGATCAGGATTCCTAATCTGTACCACAGATCTTCCTAGGCCGTCCTCATAGATGCTAGCACCTAATCGGTTGGTCCTAAGGTATTCCAACTGTGTTTTGTAAGGGCCTTCTACCCTGTGTAAGTATGGCACTCCTATACTGCCTGTAGGTCTCTCCATACCTTGAGACATCTCGGATTCACTAGTCTCAGAACTTGGGTAGTATGAGTGGTGACTCAACTGCTGAGCCCACGACCTAGCTGTGTGGTTGACACTAGCCTCTGAAGACCTAAGGCTTTGTCTCTCCCTTACTAGATGTCGTCCTGATCTAAGGTTCATATGCCTAGTTAAGTAGCCCGATTTTTGCCCAGAGTACAACCTCGTTGCAGATCAATTTGTATCAGTCACTTGATTTTTTCTAGTTATTTATCGTTTTTAAGGTCTTGTCTGATATTACGTCGTCAGGAATACTTGAATGTTCTTCGTACTTTGAGGTTGATCGTTCCACGTTAGATTCTTTTCTTAATGGTCATCGCATCACAAAGAGATTATATTTAATCTTGGACTTGAGTGCATAGGTAGTCTTCAACTTGGTTGATGCCTATCGTTGCCCTAACTTACCTCTAGCACTATTCGTACTTAGCCTGAGCTAAAAAATGACAGAGGGAGTTGAGAATATTCCAACCTTTTGTTTCCTGCTTGGTTGCCCTTGAATGCCCAGGAAGTGTGTTCCCAAGCTTGCACTTACACTTGCTTAGAGTGCCTTTCGATGCTCTCAATAGATCTGTAAGAGTTCCAAAGTTAGCTTTAAGATTTAAATCCCAAGGACAGAACCAATGATTTTCATTTCTGAAGCATAAACACTAATTTGCATAGTGATTTTTAAGAAAACAATTCTAAAGACCCCTGACTTTGATCCCCCTGGGTATGGTCAACTTCAAAATACCCTATCTAAAAATCCACACATTGTCTTTTTAAAAAACAGTTGAGGGTGTATAGTATGTGCCACAAGCTTTCCAACAAGCCCTAGAGCTCAAAAAATGGATTTCGTATGAAAACGTTATGACTGTTCAGGGTTTAGGGGGTTAAAACAGGGTTCAATCTGGCTGACAGATCCCAGGATTTTCTCCCAATTCAAAAGTGTAGGAACCTCCAAAAATGCTAATAGATTGACTATTTTGCCCCAAAATTATCCCAATTTTGAACAAAAACCAAACCCTAATTTTTGGCCGAAAAGCCTGTCAATCGCGATCGATAGGTCTGTCAATCGCGATTGACAGAGGTGTCCGTCGGGCCTGTCAGTCGCGATGGACAGTGTCAATCGCGATCAACAGTGTCAATCGCGATCAACAGAGTCGGTCGTGGCTGTCAATCGCGATTGACGGTATCAATCGCGATTGACATGTTTTCCGGATTTTTCACCAAAATTTCAGTCAATCGGGGGCCTATCAGTCGCGATGGACATGTGGCTACGCGCAAAAGTCAATCAATCGTTGAATTTTAGTCAATCGCGATTGACGGTGTCAATCGCGACTGACAGAGGTGTCGGTCGTGGCTGTCGATCGCGATTGACGGTGTCAATCGCGATTGACAGGGTCCTACGTGGCAGTCTGTCGGTCGTGAAGTCTGTCGATCGCCATCGACGGTGTCAATCGCGATTGACAGGGTCTGTCGGTCGCGATTGACGGTATCAATCGCGATTGACAGTATCAATCGCGATTGACAGAGGCTGTCGGTCGCGATTGACAGAAAAACACGGAATTTTTCTACTGTTTTAGGTGATTTGGGATGTGCTCATCATGCTTGTGCTAGTGGTGCACTTTGTTTTACCAAATGATCGAAATTCTATCGATCGCGATCGACAGAGGCTGGCGACTGCGAGACAGATTCGACGAGTTTCGTAACTGCGCAGCGTGCTGGAGGGGATGATGATGATGATACCTGCAAGAAACACAATAAACATGCAAAAACAGTGCAAGCAATATCGCTCTCTCGCTCTCTCTCACAAGTAGAATGAAGGAAATGAGGTGGAGATGGTGATATGATCAAAACTAAAGATTTTCGCGATGCTGGAGATGGAGGTGGGAGATGGTGATGATCATCGATGATGGTGATGAAGTTGGTGAAGAAAAAACAAGAAAATAGATGAAAGTGAAGAAAATACCTACAACTCCAACGCGTCAACTCTACGTCTTACCATCACACGCTCGTCCTCAAAGCTCGATCCCCGGCAACGGCGCCAAAATTTGGTGTAGCTCAGTGATGAGTAGCACCTCCTTTAATGTCAATCCGGGAAGACGTGAGGATGGTATGAAGACCTCGAGCAAGTGGAAGCACAAGTGCGTGAGTGAGAAGCACACCAACATGCACACACATACACACACACGCGCACACACGGCAATACAAAGAGTGAGGAGCAATGGAGTTCTTTAGATTACTTTCACAAAGCTCTTACAAGTTCGTTTCAATTACAATCTAACCTCAAAAATGAGCTCTCTAGCTCCTTTTATAGTTTTTGACTAGCTTTGGCCCTGTCCAGACCTAGTGTCCGGCCTAGTTAAAAATTAGGTTCCAGGGCTTATTTGAGGGCTCAAACAAGATCTAAAAAATACGAAAATTGGTAAGCAACTACCTCTAAGGCTCCTCAAGCTCGAGGACTCCTCGGCTTGCACAAAATGGAGCTACAAAAATATGAAATGGTATTTACAAGGGTTGTTAGTGATGAGAATCACTTTTAATTGGTGTAAGGGTGTTGAAAAATTAAAGGTTGCCTTAGTGCTAGATCTGCGTGAATGCTCGTACTTGCTTCTTCATGAAGAAAATTATTGGCCTACTTGCCAAATCGTCGTTGACTCCCTTGTCTGCTGCTAACACTAATCTTACATCGTTTGTCATCTCTTCATGTCTCTGAGGGTGAAATTCTACTTCATAGAAGTATTCTTCTTCTGATGCAAAGGGTGGGTCCATAATGATTGACTCTAGATCGGAGTCACTCGCATCCTCAAATGCATCAGGGCTAGGTTCGCATTCTTCTAAAACCGAATCTCCCATGATTGGCTCTATTGAGAAGACTGAAATATCATAGCCATCCTCATCACAATGGGGAGTCCATTGTTCTTCATTGATGGTTACATCCATTCTTGCCAAAATTTCTGCCCAACCATGAGGTTCAAACTCTTCGTCAGGGAATACTACCGGTGCATAGGCTGAGTCTTGAATTGATCTATGTTTTTCCTTTGCACCTACCTCTCTAGCTTTTTCTTTCTTCTCCTCTTCTACTGCCACTTTGCACATCCATAAGTGGGTATCTTCATGCATCCATGAGGATCCTGATCCTATGGAATGCACTGACTCTGTATAATCTTTGGCTCTATGGATGGGATTCCATTGGATAGGAGGACATCTCTATGAGAGTAATCCTTGAGATTGACTTTAGTCGTGATACCTAAGTGTTGCAGGTACAAGGAATTGGTTCCCCAATCACTTGCAACTGTCGCATAAATGGTCTTCCCAAAATCATCTCATAGGCCTGGTTCTTGCTAAAATCACATATAGCAAATGTGTGCTCAAACTCAACACCACATGTGGTGAGAGTTATTCCTTCTAGTAGTCCCAAAGGTCTTTCAATGTGGCCGTCAGCCATCTGCAACTTCATCCTCGTGGGCCTGAGTGCCGGCTTGCCCCAACGCTTCCATAGGGAAGTGGTAGCAATTGCAACTCCTGCACCAGAGTCCAGAATTGCCTTGGTTGTGTATCCTTGATGGGTGATGGGAAGATAGGTGTTTCCTTCCTCACCTTCACTCATATCTCCTATCTTGTCTATAGGTATTTATGGCACCGTTCTATGAGAGCCTACCTGGGAACGCGGTTTAGCTATCTCTGGCACTTGTTTGGCTACGTGTTTCCACAGTTCGGGCCTAACCTTGAGTAGCTCTTCTAAAGTGTGATTGCACTGCACTTTAGTGTTCTTCACTACCTCCGTATTCCTAGGTATTACTGAGTCTTCGTTTCGTACCATGACCATGGGTGTTCTCATACAAGTGGACTTAGTTTCCCATGGGCTTGTGAAGTGGGGTAATTCATGTAAAGAACTAGACTCAAGAGATGCTCCTTCCCGTAGTGTTGACAAAAGCCCTGGATTGTTACTGACTGGGGTTGTGTAGGTGCAGGCAAGGGGCAATCACGAATGAGATGATCTCCTTGACATCTGTAGCATGGTCCTCTAGGGAATGGGGGTCTTACTTGCCTAGGTTGAGGTCTAGGGTTGGGATTTGTGTACATGACATTTGCGTAGTCTGGCTCCCAACTAGGTTCACTCGGTTCCTCACTATAGTAGGACTCATTATGCTATGGTGACTGCATGTAATAAGCCTGGGGCTATCAATATGTGTGGAATCAAAGCTATGGTCACTGGGATCACTTTCTGAAAGCAAGGGTGTTACTGGCACTATGGCTCTATTCAAGTTCTCTTCTGCAGCTGCGTACTTCACTGGAATAACATTGGTTGGGGCAGGAGGTTGTTGTGCTAACATAGGTTGAGGTCTCTGTTGGGCCTGATATTGTGGTGGGTAGGTTTGTTGAGGCCTAGCATACTGTTGTGGTGGATACTGGTTCTGATATCTTCCCTGTGGTGAATAGGGCTGGGGGTAGGTTTGCCTAACTGCTTGCTTATTGTATGGGCAGTCTTGTGCTGTGTGATTTGTGTATCTTCGTTCAATGGTGCAGTACTGGATACTAGGATTTACTTGGGGTTGGGCCATAATGGGACAAACATTCGCCATATGGTCACCTCCACAAGTATAGCACCGATTGACAGGGGCAAATCTTGGAATTTGTTTGCTAGTGACACCTAGTTTTTGAGCTACCTTCTCTGCGAGTTCCTCAATGGATGTGGATTGCGTGGAAGAGAGGCTAATAGAACTATCTGAATCTTTGTAGATTTTGGAAAGTTCTAATTCCTCCCCTAGGTTGTCTTCTATGTCAATGCACATGTGTACACACTCTTCTATGGTCCTAGGGTCCTTTAAGTACACATACAATCTCAATTTGGTAATTAGCAATCCATCCAAGAATAAAGCCACATGTTTGGCTGGTGTGGGTAACTCCGGGATAGGACATCTCTCTAAGTATTGCCTAAACCTTCTTCCTGCAAGTCTCAGAGTCTCTTGAGGTGTCTGCTTGAAGCTATGGATCAGTGAGGAAGTGTTATGCCTTATGCCACTCTTAGAGAATTCGGTAATGAATGCCTCTAGAAGTTGGTCTATGTTCCTGAAGTGTCTCTCATTTAGTGGTTGGAACCACGTAAGAGCGGTGTTCCTAAGGGTTAGACCAAAGGCATTATACTGCATGAATAGGTCCTCCACTTGTTCAGCCCTCAAGACTTGCCTGAATTCGACCACATGATCATATGGGTCTCCTATGCCATCGAAGTAGTTCTTCATGGATTTAACCAGCTGCGTAGGTCTCAGAGTCCTCGTGTGCTCCCTAGGTCTTGGTAGAGGGAATTCATCCACATTTCTTTGGTTTCTTGGGACTCTAAGTCTCTCAGGTTCCACTCTATCCGTTTCCGTCCTCGTTCTTTCTCTTCCCATTGGGTTGGCAAAGCTTACCTCTGGCCTATCTCGACTTCTATCCCTTTGAGTTCCATGGGCTTGGGATGTACCAGCTCCTTGGTGGCCAAAAGAGACATTAGACCTTGGTTGGGAAAAGATAAATTCTCCCTTCCAAGTGTATGCATGCCTACCATGCTCTGTGACCACAAATATTCTCTCTGAAGTGTTGTCTAAATAGATCACCTTACCTGGGCTATCAGGATCTTTGAATTCATAGATCGTGATTGTTCTTATCTCATTAGGTTGATCAGGCTTGTACCTCCAAAAAGCTTCGTCAGTCTCTCGGTGCAAGAGTAGATCTATACTTTTATTATCCTGGGGAATCCACTCGGGACTGAGGATTTACCTAGAGGGATCTTGGGCTCTCCTCCTAGATTCCCTTGCTCTAGATCACCTATGTCAGTTTCTGGGATCACATTGCCAAACTCGTCTGTCCTATCTGGGTGACTGGTGACTACGTATATGGTTCCTTCTTTGTCCAGGTATGCTCCATTTTCAAATTTGATAGCTGGATGTTCAATTCCAATGGGTTGGTCAGGGTTTTTAATTTGGACCACAGATCTTCCTAGACCGTCCTCATAGATGCTAGCACCTAATCGGTTGGTCCTAAGGTATTCGAGTTGCGTCTTGTAAGGGCCTTCCACCCTATGCAAATATGGCACACCTGAACTTCCTGTAGTTCTTTCCATACCTTGAGACATCTCTGACTCACTAGTTTCAGAGCTAGGGTAGTATGAGTGATGGCTCAACTGCTGGGCCCAAGACCTAGCAGTATGGTTGACACTAGCCTCTGAAGACCTAAGACTCTGCCTATCTCTTCCTAGGTGTCTTCCTGATCTAAGGTTCATATGCCCAATTGAATACTCCCAATTTTCCCACGTACAACCTCATTGCTGAGTTCTTTTGTATTAATCGCTTGTTCTCTTTTAATTTTCTTAGGATGTCACTTCTTATCCAATCAATCTTCGTCGCAAGGAACACTTAAGTTGATCGTACTTGAGTTTTGGTCGCTTGATTTAAAGTCTTTCCCTTTAGGTTGTTTCGCAAAGGTACTCTCTTGGTACTTGCACTTGAGTGATTAGAGTTCTTGGACTTGATCATGCTTAATGTATCCCTAATTGATCACAACCTTTATTCGTACTTAGCCTAAGCTAGGGGTTGACAGAGGGTGTTGAGAATTTCCAACCTTGAGTTTCTTTCCTTTTGTTGTTGTTCTGGTGTGCCCAGGAAGCGTGTTCCAAGCTTGCACTTACTCTTGCTTCGAGTACCCTTTGATGCTCTCAAAGGACCTGTAAAAGGCCCAAAATTAGCTCAAGAATTGAATTCAGTTGACAGACATATCACTTTCATGCATGTAATTCACAGACCAAATTTCCTTTTGCCTTTATGGACAACAATCCCAAGGGGCCCTTAGTTTTCCTAACCCGGGATATGGTCAACTTCAAAATACCCTATCTAATAATCATGATACTAATTTTACCATAACCAGGGGAAGTTTTGGTTGTACTCCCCACGAGCTTTCCAACAAAACAAAAATCATAGCAAACGGATTTCGTATGAGAAAGTTATGCCAGTTCAGGGTTTTGGGTCTAAAACAGGATTTAAAACAGGTTAACAGGCAAACAGGAATTCTTGAATTACTTGTGTCGCGGCCTCACAATGCAATGATAAACCCTAGTGTTTTTTCCCAAAATTTGACCCAAAATAAACCATATATTTATGCCCTAAAAAATGGCCGAATTTGCCCGTCAATCCCGATCGAAAGCTCTGTCAATCGCGATTGATATGTCAGTCGCGATTGACAGGTCCGCCGTGGCTATCAGTCGCAATTGATGAGTCAATCACGATTGACACCTGGCCCGAAAATTCAGTTGATCGTGGTCAAAGGGTCGTTGACTCTGTCGATCGCGATTGATGGGTCGATCGTGATTGACAAGTCCTTCGCGATGGTTCTATCGGTCGTCGTCAAAGAATCGTTGACTGGGTCGGTCGGGATTGACAGGTCCGTTGGGGCTGACAGTCGCGATTGACGGGTCGATCGCGATTGATGGCTCGATCGCGATTGACACGTGTCACGCGTAGGTTCTATCGGTCGTGGTCAGTCGGTCATTGACTATGTCGGTCGCGATTGACGTGTCGATCACGATTGACAGATCGGTCGGCAAGTGTCCATCGTGGTTTGTCAATCGCGATTGACCTGTCGATCACGATTGATAGAAAACTGAGGAATTCTAAAATTTCAAACACATATTCATGAAGCTCTAGGCCTACACATCACATTTATGCACTTAGTTTTGCAAAATAGACAACTTTTCTGTCGGTCGCGATTGACAAAGGTCAATGCCTCGGGACTTGCACAGTCAGATTTTTTACCTGCTAGAGCTGGTGCAGCTATTGGGGATGCTGATTCCTGCAAAAAATCTCAGAAAACACACAATAGCAAAAACACACATACGCTCTCTCGCTCTCTCTCACAAGTGAAATGAGGGGAATGGCATGGGTATGGTGATATGACCAAAAGCTGAAATTTTCGTGATGATGAAGATGGAGGTGGGAGGTGGTGATGATGATGATAGTGATGAGAAAAACAAAAGAAAATAGATAAAAGTGAAGAAAATACCTATAACTCCAACGCCTCAACCCTACATCTTACCATCACACACTCGTCCTCAAAGCTCGATCCCCGGCAACGGCGCCAAAATTTGGTGTAGCTCAATGATGAGTAGCACCTCCTTTAATGTCAATCCGGGAAAACATGAGGATGGTATGAAGACCTCGAGCAAGTGAAGGCACAAATGTGTGAGTGACAAGCACACCAACATGCACACACATACACACACACGTGCACACAAGGCAAGACAAAGAGAGAGAATCAATGAAGTTCTTTTAGATTACTTCCAAAGTGCTCATACAAGTTCAATTCTATTACAAGCTAACCCCCAAAAATGAGCTCTCTAGCTCTTTTTATAGTTTTTTGACTAGTTTTGGCATTGTCCAGACCTAGTGTTCGGCCTAGTTAGAAATTAGGTTCTAGGGCCTATTTGGGGGCTCAAACAGAGTCTAAAAAATATGAAAATTGATAGATAGGTGCTTCTAAAGTCCTCAAGCTCAAGGACTCCTTGGCTTGCACAAAATGGAGCTAAAAAATTATGAAATGATATTTACAATGGTTTTTAGTGATGAAAATCACTATTTTTTTGTAGGGATTTCTTCTAACAGTTTGACATACACATCTTCGAGCTCCCTATTGGCTCCTTCTCCTTGTGTGTCCACCTCTTTGATATGCTTTAGCTTCATGAAAAAATAATGGCCTACTTGCCAGATCTTCGTTGACTACTCTGTCTGCTTGTGCCTTCTCTTCGCTCCGACTCCCTTCGTTGGCTTCCTTGTCTTCTGAGTCCTTCAGTTCCTTGACTACTGCCAACACCTATCCACATCGAAGAAGTTGGAAATAATTTCAAGATAAGAAGACAAAGCTAAAACCCAAGAGCTCTCCCCAAGAAAGGTTGTTGTTGCACCTATAGAATTTTCTCCCCTCAACATGGTTGAGGAACATTCTGCCTTCATAAATCAACATCAAATTCTCCTCTTTCGAGGGTGGTGCCAATGAAGACTTGAAGACCATGTGCACAGTTTTCTATTAATATGCAAGAGAAGGGGACTACAACAAAGACAAGATGCATTCCTCGATTTTTTCCCATCCACACTAGAATCTTTAGTAGAAAAATGTTTTCCCTATGTGAAGATTCCCTAGCATGTAAAAATTTTCTGAAATCCAAAGACCATTATACTAAGGACAATCTGAAATCCCTACCATCGACCAACATATGAGAGAAATCTTGTCCATTGCACATGATTAAGGTGTTTATGAGGGGAAAAAACAAAGAGTCTTGAAGTGCATGAGAGGTTTAACTTGAGGAACTTTCAGGCGTAATGACACATGTACAACAATTGAAGGCAACAATGAAGGACATAACAAAGGAAACATTAAAATCAGTCGATCCAAGTAAGGAAAAAGGGAAGAAGATAATAACAGAAAAGGAGGATGAAGTCATGAAAAGGATAAAATTCAATGAAGGGCAAGTATCAAAGAAAGGAATCCCAAAAAAGGGAAGCCTTATGGAACACCCCATTGATAAGGCATATTCATGGTCTAAGGAGGAATTGTGGCAATTTCATAGTGGATCAACCTCTTGAACCAACCATTGGGTCATCTCACTACAATCCAAGTTCTACAAAACACTTACCAACAAGTATCTCTCTACAACTTGTTGGCCATGAGTATCGGGTTCCAAGGAGTGGTTGTGGCCACTATCAATAATGTAGATCCTAGTGCCACACTAAATGGTGGGCAAGATACAATGGTCATATCTCCACATATGCCCATGCCCTCAGATTATAGCTCAGAACTATCCTCGATGGCACCTCTTACAGATTACAAGAGTTCATGGCTAAGAATAAAAATTAAGGGGATCGCCTTGGTAGGACTAATACTAGATCGGGGATCTGGTATTAATCTCATGTGAGAATATACAATGACTTTGCTAAACCTAAGGCCAACCAAACTTGCTCATTTTATAGTTTCCTTTGCAAATCAAAGAAGGGTAAGGCCACTCGGCATAGTGGAAAAAATGAAGGTCATAGTACAAAAATTGAACTTTGTGCTAGACTTTTTGATTCTCACGCTCCCTAAAGTAAGCGAGGGCTTCCTTCTCCTTATAGGAAGATCATAGTTGCAACATAGTCGAGCAGTACATGATAGGGGTAGTGACACCCTCTTTGTGGTAAGACCGAATAGAACCATGATGCAACTTCAACTAGACCGAGGAACTCATGAAGCCTTGGGAACCTCTCAAGTTGTTCTCCACATGGAAAAACTCACCTTAGAGGATATGGATGTGGAAAATCATATGTCAACTAGATAGTAATAGAGGCATATGTGAAGAAGATGAAGAACTAATTGAACAGGAAAACCGATAGCTAGCAAGTATTTGAGCCACACCACTACCACCATGGACCATGGAACGTGGAGAAGCCTCCACATAAATTTGGGTGCTTGAAAGCTTGGTGAGCGAAAATAGGGCACCTTCACCTCCCTCGGCATGCAACAATTGAGTGACTAAAAATATGATGCCTTCACCTACCTGGGTACCTAAAAGCTAGGTGAGTGGAAATAGGGTACCTTCACCTACTTGGGCACATGAAAATTGGGTGACTCCCAAGGCCTAGGCACCATGTTGGGCAAATGGATCTCCACATTGGGCACCGGAATGGGAAGCACATCCCTTGGTTTGGGAAACTCCTAAGGTTAGTTGGGTGGCCCAATGGGCATCAGGTGAGGTCCACTTGGATTTACTATAGGCATTAAAGGATAAGTCATCCCAAGACATAGAGTTGAAATTGAAGAACACAACAACAAGACTAAGGAATTAACCACAAATTACATGTATGAGATAATGGAATGGATAGATGAGTCTAATCATGCTTCATGTTTTACAATCACAATCATGGAAGAAGAAGAAGAAGAACCTACTATGGAGTCAGTAATTCTAGGAGAACATACTAAGGACTGCACTAGAGGAAAATCTATAAGGGGTGATGAATTCAATTGGATAGAAGACACAGTGAAAAAACTATATCCCTAACAGAGGAAAATCCATATGGGTGGATGGAGGAAAAGAAGCAAGTAATAGAAATTGACGATTATCTTTCCTTCACAAAAGAAATGATACTTAAAACTGATACATCCAATGAATGGGTCAATTCAAAACCAATCAGGGAGGTAAACATAAGAGAAAAGGAAAACCCACAAAATATTCTCCTAGCAAGTTGGTTGTGGGACTATCCTCTACAAAGGTAACCACATTTTTTAATAATATTATGGATGTGTTCACATGGAGTTATAAGGACTTGAAAAGCATACCAAGACAGCTAGACATACACATCATCCCTTTGGTAGATGATGCATGACCAATCAGAGGATATATATATGTCGATTGAACCCTAAACATGTAGAAGCAGTAAAGAAGGAGATACAAAAAATGGAACAAGAAGGCATCATTGTACTTGTAGAACATTCAGAATGGCTTTCTGCAATGGTCATTGCTCCCAAAAAACTATCCACCAAAATTAGAATTTGTGTCGACTTCTATGCATTGAATACAGTAACTATTCTTGAAGGGTTTCCCACCCCCTTTAGTGAACAAGTCATGGAAGATGTGGCTGGTCATGCACTATACAATTTTATGGATGGGTTCAGTGGCTACAAAAAATTAGAAATCCATCCTGATGGTCAACCAAAGATGACATTCATCATGCCTTAGGTAACATACATATATGGTGTTGGTGCAAAAAAGTCCAAGCCTGCATACTTGGAAAATTAGCATTTATTTCATATAGTCACATATGACTACTCCCTTGTAAAAATCAATTATAACTTGTAAAAGTGGAGATGTTAATTGCACTACTCATACATGGAGTTAGGAGGAATCAAATCTCAAATTACTTGGTAGTTGATTGATGTGAAAGTAAGTCCTAAAGTTTAGGATTCACTTTACGGTAAGAGCTTGAGTTTGAATTCAAAAGCTAGCTCCAACTCCAAGCTATAAAAATGGATTGAAACCTCACGTGTGTAGATCCCAATTGCAGACCATTTGAGAAGGTTTTTCTGTCATTAGTGAGCTTATTCTATATCTCCATCACTAGCCTCACAATGTGCAATTATACATTGCCAATGTCATTGTAATTCTATGTGATTTAATACATATACATTGATCACATCTCTACTTCACTTCTTTGTCAAGTTCATCTCATAATAGTGATCTTCTCAGACTTGGTTTGCCCTGCACAGTTGATGATTTGACGTGCTTTAATGTGGTATAAATTCAGCATACTGTCTAGTTTATTGTTACAAAGTTTTATTGCCATTGGATTTCTCAATCTCTAGATATCTTCACAACTCTGTTCACTAGTCTACATATTGACTGGATGGTCTTTTGATTTGGTAAACACGATTCTCACATTACACTTGATCATTTCGAGTGAAATAACTCGTGATTGGTGGCTACCTAAGTTTTATAGATACTCCCAAAAGGACTTTAATCAATTGCTATCACGTTGAGAGCATTGTTTATTTTACTAAACATATGAAGAGTCCAAAATAGCAAGTGTTAGCTAATAGTTGATCCTTCTATTCATCTGTTTTGATCCATTGATTAGAGGATTGTACTCCAAAGCACTTAGGCGATTATTTGTGATTGTTGGGAAGCTCAAAAGTTCTACTTTACTCTCCACAACTTGTTTTTTGGTTGGTGTGAAGCAGGATTTTGCAGCACCACTTCATCTCTAGAATCTATCCACCATCTCCTCCAAGAGTGGTATCAAAGCAACATCAAACAAAATGGGAGATGAATATCCATCATTCATTGAGATATTGGATACTGGCAAATATCTAGCATGGTCCCTAAGGATTCAAGTTTATCTCCACGAAAGAAGCTTATATGGATATATCTCTGGAGATGAGGAAATGCCAATATTCAGAAGCAAACATCAACCTACAAGAGAAGAGCAAGAAAGGCTAACTACATGGTGTGCAAAGGATGCTCTAGCTAAGTCTTATATACTTAACTCAATATCTGATTTCCTATTACTTCATATTAGGAATTGCAAAATCTCCCAAGAGACTTGGGAAATATTCTTCATAATTTTCACCAAATACAAGGGCTAGGAAGAACCAAATTTGGATGGAATTCACAACTTCGAAGAAGCAACCAAAGCAAAGTGTGGCTGACTATGTGACCAAGATGAAGGATGTAGGTGATCAACTTGGGAGCATTGGAGAAGAAATAAAAGAGGAGAAAATAGTAAGGAAAATCATAATTGGCATCAAGGCTGATGATAATTGGGAGTCGTTCATCACAACAATGGACTTATATATGGACATGTAGATACCTGACCTCAACACATTGATGGGACAACTCTTCACACATGAAACAAAGATAGACGAGAATGGAGATAACTCTTGAGGTAATCAATCTTCTGCCCTTTACACAAATAGAAATAAGAGTAAGGATAAAGGAAAAGGTAAAAGGTATGAAGAAGAGGCAAGTACGGCTCAAGTGAACTTCACAAGTAGAGGAAGAGGTACTAGAGGAATGGGCAGAGGAGGAAAAGCAAGGCTGGGGGAGATCATACAAGTTACAACTCTTCACCTTGCAATATCCGTGGCTTGACGAATCATACTACAGATGAGTGTTTCAAGAACACAAAGAATCAAAGAGGAAGAGGCTTCCAAAGAGGAGGCTATGGACAATCCAGAGGCAGGTTCAACAATGCAGGAGGGTTCTCTATTAATCATGAACATAACATCCAAGCAAGGTAAAGATGATGAGCATCTATCCTATATTGATTTTGGTTGTTCCTATTGTGTGGCTAGAAATATAGCATTGCTATCTCATCTTGAAGAACCTAAAGGGAAACATGAAGTCCAGACATGTGATGACACTAGGCACTCTCTTAAGAAGACTGGAAATGTTAAAGCATCTGATGGTAATATGAAACTTGTAATTAAGGTATTATATGTGCCAACCATAACAAAAAACTTAATCAATGTTGGGTAGATTGTTCAAGAAGGCTTAATATAGGTTAGATTCACAAAGCATGGATCATATGTGGTGGACCTAATCAAGGCTTCAAGAGGATTGCAAAAGGTGAGAAATTTGGTAGACTCTTTAAATTTGAAGTTGAAGATACCAAAAACATTGCACTCTTCAATTACAAAGATCAAACCCTATTTGAACTAGAGATATGGCATAACACACTAGGTCATATAGGTGAAAGAACACTAAAGAAAATATGTCGGGATCACAGTGTGCTTGGCATTCCAAATGTGTTCAAGCAACACATGTTTTACAAATGTGGGGCATGCCAATTTGGAAAATCACACAGGCAACCATTCAATTGAAAAGGATACATGTATGAAGACTACTTGGAGTAGTGCACACAGATGTGTGGGGTCCTAGTAGAGAGCCATCAATCTCAGGATCAAAGTATTATGTTTCATTCATAGATGACTATAGCAGATGGACAATTCATTACTTCATGAAGCATACAGATGTAGTCTTCACTTGTTTCAAGAAATATTTGGCAATGGTTGAGAACCAAACAGGTAGAAGCTTGAAGAGGCTCTGATCAGATGGAAGTGGTTAGTATTTCTCACATGAATTTGGCTCATTCTTATAGGACAGAGGCATAAAGAGAGAGGTTACAACAAGGTACACTCCTGAACAGAATGGAGTGGTAGAGAGAAGGAATAGACTAATAGTAGAGACTCCAATATCAATGTTGAACGAAAAGAAACTTCCAAATTACTTATGGGCAGAGAATGTTTCCACAACCACATACTTAATTAATAGGCTTCCATCCAAGTCCTTGGATGGAATGACACCTTATGAAGCATGGAATGGCAAGAGATCTTCCCTAGACCATTGTAAAATCTTTGGGTGCATTGCTTATGCACATATACCCTCACATATTAGAGAAAAGCTTGATCCAAAAGTTGAAAGGTGTATATTCGTTGGCTATGACCAAAACCAAAAAGGATATAGGTTGCACAATCCCACTAACAAAGGATCTAGAGTTAGTAGGGATGTGGTATTTGATGAAAATAACTCCTGTTTGAAGATGATTGTAGGAAAATAAAGCTATCCTTTGGGTTGGAAAGTGATTTTCCAACTCTGACTTAAGAAGAACCACAAATATGAGAAGATGTCAGCTTAGAAGATGAACAACAGATTGACTACAAATCTTGGAATTCCAAGGGCAAGACCAAATTCAAGCAATTGGAAGACATTCCAGAGTCATCCAATCAAGCACTTAGAAGATCTCAAAGGGAGAGTAAGAAACCCATAAGCTATGACTATGACACATCACTAGTCACTAAGCATTTTGTATACATGACTAAAGATTCTATGTCAAAAGAGTCTTCTTCATTTGAAGAAGCTAATAAGAAGGAAGAGTGGAGAGAAGCCATGTAGGAAGAAATTGAAGCACTTCAAGAGAACAACACTTGGGATTTGGTTCCCAAGAAACCAAGCATGAAGGTAATAGGATCCAGATTGATTTACAAGTTAAAGAAAAATTCAGATGGTTCAATCAATAGGTATAAAGCAAGGCTAGTAGAAAAAGGGTTTGCTCAAACCCATGGAGTGTATTATAAGGAGACCTTCTCACCTGTGGCTAAGATGCCAACAATCAAAGCTTTGGCAAGTAATGCTTCTTCAAAGAATTAGAACTTGTATCACTTAGATGTTAAAAATGCATTCCTTATTGGATGGATCTCAGAAGAAGTCTACATGGCTGAACCACCAGGGTATAAAGAAAAGGACAAACCATAATATGTATGGAAATTAAGGAAATCACTCTATGGTTTAAAACAAGATCCTAGAGATTGGAACCATAGGCTTGTCACATATTTGCATGATCAAGGATTTGATGCTAGCAAAGCAGGTCCTTCTTTGTTCATAAAGAGGACTAACTGAGAAGTTATTTATCTATGTGTTTATGTGGATGGCGTTATCATTATAGGGAATGATGCCAATGGCATCAAGAAAATCAAATCTCAGATGATGGAAGAGTTTAAAATTAGTGGTCTTGGTTTGTTAACATACTTTCTTGGATTAGAACTTGTATATTAAGATTTTGGAGTCTTTATTACGCAGAGGAAGTACATTCATGATATGTTAGTCAAATTCAAGATGGAGAAGACTAACGTTGCAGGTACACCCATGGAACTCAACCACAAACTTAGTTCTCATGAGGGAGAACTCCTTGAAGATATTACACGTTATTAAAGGCTTGTTGGAAGTCTCAATTATGCAACCCTATTAAGAGTGGACGGATGTTATGGAGTAAGCACATTAAGACAATTTATGCATACACCAAGAAAACCTCACATGGAAGCTTCCAAGGGGATCGTAAGGTATCTAAAGGGTACTATAAATGAAGGAATATTTTATCCATTCACATCTGACTTGGATATCAAGCTTTATTCTGATGTAGATTGGGCTGGCTCAAAAGATGATATCAGGAGCACTTCTGGCTACTTATCTTTTGCAGGTTCAAAGCTAATTTCATGGTCATCAAAGAAACAACCAACCATGGCATTGTCATCAATTGAAGCAGAATACACAGGCTTAGCAAATGCAACACAAGAGGCTATGTGGCTCAAGCTATTTTACGCAGAGTTGGGATTACATTCTTATACTCCAATGATCTTTGGAGATAACACTAGCTCACTTCATTTGGCTACTAATCTTGTATATCATGCAAGGAATAAGCACATTGAAGTTCACTAACATCATGTAAGAGAGAATTTACTTAGCAAGGACATGAAATTGTCCTATGTATCAACCAATTTGCAATGTACAGATATGCTAACAAAATCTTTGGATGGAACTAAGATGAACAAGTTCAAGATGATAATTGGATAAAAGAGAAATGAAGACCAAGCATGTTAGGCATGAGGGGGAGTTGTTGGTGCAAAAGAGTCCAAGCCTACATACTTGGAAAATTAGCATTTATTTCATATAGTCTCATATGACTATTCCCTTGTAAAAATCAGTTTACTTTTATCCTTGTAAAAGTGCATATGCTAATTGTAGTACTCACAAGTGGAGTTAGGATGAATCAAATCTCAAATTACTTGGTAGTTGATTGATGAGAAAGTAAGTCCTAAAGTTTAGGTTTCGCTTTATGGTAAGAGCTTGAATTTCAATTCAAACATTGGCTCCAACTCCTAGCTATAAAAATGGATCAGAATCTCGTTTGAGTAGAGCCCGATTTGGAGATCATTTTGAGAAGGGTTTTCTATGATTAGTGAGCTCATTATATAGCTCCATCACTACCCTCACATTGTGCAATTATACATTGCCAACGTCATTGTAATTATATGTAATTTATTACATATACATTGATCACATCTCTACTTCACCTCTTTGTCAAGTTCATCTCAGAATAGTGATCTTCTCAGACTTGGTTCTCAATGCATAGTTGATCATTTGATGTGAGTTAAAGGGTATAGATTTAGCATATTGTCTAGTCTATTGTCAAATTCTTATTACCATTGCATTTCTCAATATCGAGATATCTTCACAACTCTGCTCAATGGTTTGCATATTGTTGAGGCCCGAAATTATCGAGATGGTCTATTGAGTTGCTAAACACATTTCTCATAGTAAACTTGATCATTTCAAGTGAAAAAACTTGTGATTGGTAGCTATCTAATTTAATTAGATAGTCCCAAAAGGAATTTAATCAATTGCTAGCATGTTGAGAGCATTTTTCATTTTATTGATCATGTATAGAGACCAAAATAGCAAGTCTTAGCTCATAGTTGAACCTTCTACTCATCTGTTTTGATGCATTGATTAGAGGATCATACTCCAAAGCACTTAGGTGATTATTTGTGATTGTTGGGAAGCTCAAAGGCTCTACTTTACTCTCCACAACTTGTTTTTTGGCTCGTGTGAAGCAAGAATTTGTAGCTCCACTTCATCTCTAGAATCTATCCACCATCTCCTCCAAAATACATGAAGATGGATTTTAAGCTTCCAAATGTGCCAACCACATTGAAAAGAACAATACATCTTAATTTTTAGGAAATTAATTTTCTTAAGAATTTTGATGGATGAGCTCTCAACATTTTTGGGGACAGAGTGTTTCAACATTATAGGAAGGTCTAAAGCTCAAGCCTAGAAAATATCACTTGCTGACTCGGGGCACATTACTAGGGAATTTGGTCTCAGCTCAAGGAATGGTATCCAACCTAGATAAAATAATGTCATTACTAAAGCTACCTAGACTAGTCAATGCCAAGGAACTACAAAGCTCTTTAGGACATAGAGGTTATAATCCAAAGTTCATATATATGTTGCAAAAATAGCACGATCTCTCTCATGTCTCACTAGTAAAAGTTTTCCCTTTTAGTGGTGTCTTGAAGAAGAGGCTTCATTCAACTATCTCAAACAAAGGTTGGCCTCAGCTCCTATATTTGTTTCTCTTGATTGGTCTAAAACCTTTCACATACATATAGATGGGAGTTTATGTATTGTAGGCACAATTCTTACCCAACCGAATGAAACACACAAACTAGACCAACTAATTCATTATGCAAGTAGGCTGCTTTCCGAAGTAGAGAAAAATTATAGCATCACCGAAAGAGAGGCAATAGCTATTGTTTTTCCACTAAAAAAAACATAAACTATCTATTGGGAACAACATTCAATGTGATTATGAATCACCAAGCATTGAAGTATTTATTGAACAAACCCAAAGTGGCACGAAGACTATGGAGATGGTTGCTCGTATTTCAAGAATTTGAATTTGAAATCATATAGATAAGTGGAAGACAACATGTCATCGTGGATCATCTTTCTTGAACTCAACATCCTCCTCACACAACCAAAGGACTAGAAGATGATTTTTTTGGATAGTCACGTATACGAGGTAAATGTAACACCAACATGGTATGATGGCTTAGTGCAATCTCTATCAAAAGGTGAGTTTTCCATCAATTCTGCACCATTGGAAAAATGGAGAATACTCTTAAAAAGTTACCAAATATATTATATTGGATAATGATAATCTCTATAAGGTTGGACCACATGGGATGTAAAAGAAATTTCTTAAGCCATACAAGACTGAGAGTATACCCAAATTTAGCACATGCGGGCAAATCAAGTGGACACTTTTTGGGACACATTACTCCATTAAGGATCCTTTAAGTGGATTGTGGTGGCCATATCTATTTAGAGATGTTACCAACTTTGCCTAGGCTTGTGACATCTGTCATAGGTGTGAGGCAAAACCAACAAAATAGAAGAATCAACCCCTTTACATCTCTATGGAAGGGCAACCATTCAAGCACTTTGGGCTAGACTTTGGGGGTCCGATTCATCCTGTTGCACAAGAATGGGATGCAAAATACCTCTAAATGGCCATGGATTACACCAAAAATGGGTTGAGGTCATAGCAACTAAGGATTGTACTACGAAGACAGTAGCCTCATTTTTATATGACAATATCTTCTAGAGCTTCATATGTCCAATTGAAGTCACCACCGATCAAGGATCACATTTCATAAATCACGTACTTACACTCATCTTTACAAACTACAAATTTTCCATTGTAATTCATGTGCATACTACACTGGAGCCAATGGCCAAGTTGAGATTACAAATAAAATAGTCATGCTGCTACTTATGAAAACTTGCGCACGATTCCCTATTACATTGGCACAAGCATATTTAGGCACCGTACTATGGGCTTATAGAACCTCATTTAAGGCCACCATTGGAAGCACACCATTTGAACTAGTATATAAGATGAAGCTTCTCGAAGAAAAAAAGGAACATTGACAACGACAAACTCATAGTGGTGCAAGGAAAAAGAAAGCAAAGTCATGATGCAAATCTTTAGAAATCTCAAGTCAAGAAGGGAAGTTTGGTCTTATTATATAATCCAAGACTCTTTGAGAAAAAGGAGGTGTCGTTTCAATATGTATATGTTGTACAAAGTTTAGAAAGTTTTACTTTTATATACTTAGATTGCACCATTTGTATTATTTTTTTATGCGACCCACATGGCTCACTCACCTCATTTGCTCAACCCCGATATTTGCAACTATGTCACAAGACTCTCTAACTCTCTTGTCATTCCTCTCTTTGTGGTACTATAGAGTCTCTTTATGCCCATCTCGGTGTCAATGTCTTCTTCATGTGAGGCTCTCTAACTCTCTCTTCATTCCTCTCTTTGCATCTCTGTCTTACTATTAGGATCTCTCTCGATCTAGCACTTCCCTCTCCCTTCATCACTAATCCCTCTGCCTACTTCCTATGCCAGCATCTCTCTCTCTCTCTCTCTCTCTCTCTCTCTCTCTCTCTCTCTCTCTCTCTCTCTCTCTCTCTCTCTCCCACCCATAGTTTAGCACCAAGCTCTCTGTCTCTCAATGTCTACCCATTTATGTCTCTCCCTCTCTCTGTGTCATATAAAACTATGATGTCATCTTTTTTGAGGTACTGATTTCTACTAGACCCTCTGCCTACTTCCTAGGCAAACACCTCTCTCTCTCTCTCCCTCTCTCTCTCTCTCTCAACGCCATCACCCTATCTCTCTTCATGGGATCAGAGTCATTAACAACAATCATCCAAGTTCTCAATTTACCAAAATATGGGCGATCTATCTACTTTTATAAAATAAGCGTGATTTTTTATCTAGTCTTATAGAATATGGGTCCATTGAACAATTTGGGTGACTTTTTTTTAGGCATCAAATATTGGTCCAAATGTTTTTAGGTGATTTTTTTTCATCCAAACAAAATTTGGCGACTTAATTTGTGGGGGACATTTTTTTCACCAAAGCGAAACTTAGGTGTTTTTATTTTGACATCTTGAAAATTGAAAAATACGGATTTGTTTTTTCTATTTCCCATCCGAAAAAAATTGGGCGGCAACTTTTTGTCACCGAAGCAAAATTAAGGAACTTCTTTTTAGGGATCTTGAAAACTAGGCGTTTTTTTGTTCTTCTCATTCAAAAAATAGGCAACTCTGTTTAAGTAACTTTTTGGGCGACTTCAATTTTGTTATGAAACAAAATTGGGCGACCATCTTTTGGGGCCGATTCATTTTGGAAGATTTTTGGGTGTTCTTTTTTGTGGCCTCGAATTTTGCCGGTGATTAATTTGAAGCATTGTGTAGCTTATTTTCTACATGTGCTACTTTAACCAAAAGTGGTGATTTCCTTTATTCTACCTTTACCAAAAGTAGATTGATAGCAAGATCACTTTTTGACCCATAAATAGATTGCCCATATCCTCATAAAAATGCCTACTTCAGCTCCAATGTACTTGATAAACTCAGCCATCAACTAGGCATTAGGTGATGACACTAGGCACTCTATTAAGAAGATTGGAAATATTAAAGCATCTGATGGTATATGAACCTTTTAAGTAAGGTATTATATGTGCCAACCATAACAAAAAACTTAATCAATGTTGGGCAGATTGTTGAAAAAGGCTTACAAGTTAGATTCACAAAGCACGGATCATATGTGGAGGACCTCAGCAAGGCTTCAAGACAATTGCAAAAGGTGAGAAATTTGGTAGACTCTTTACATTTGGAGTTGGAGATACCAGAAACATTGTACTCTTCAATTACAAAGATCAAACCCTATTTGAACTAGAGATATGGCATAAGACACTAGGTCATATAGGTGAAAGAACACTAAAGAAAATATGTAGGGATCAAAGTGTGCTTGACATTCCAAATGTGTTCAAGCAACACATGATTTACAAATGTGGGGCATGCCAATTTGGAAAATCACACATGCAACCATTCAATTGAAAAGGGTACATGTATGAAGACTACTTGGAGCTTGTGCACACAGATGTGTGGGGTCCTAGTAGAGAGCCATCAATCTTAGGATCAAGGTACTATGTTTCATTCATACATGACTATAGTAGACGGACAATTGTTTACTTCATGAAGCATAAAGATGTTGTCTTCACTTGTTTCAAGAAGTATTTGGCATTGGTTGAGAACCAAATAGGTAGAAGATTGAAGAGGCTCAGATATGATGGAAGTGGTTAGTATTTCTCACATGAATTCGACTCATTCTTATAGGACAGAGGCATAAAGAGATACAATCCTAAACAGAATGGAGTGACTCATTCTTATAGGTACAACAAGATACGATCCTGAACAGAATGGAGTGGCAGAGAGAATAATAGTAGAGACTCCAAGATCAATGTGGATTGAAAAGAAACTTCCAAATTACTTATGGGTAGAGGCTATTTCCATAGCTATACTTAATTAATAGGCTTCCATCCAAGTCCTTGGATGGAATGACACATTATGAAGCATGGAATGGCAAGAGACCTTCCCTAGAACATTGTAAAATCTTTGGGTGCATTTCTTATGCACATATACTCTCACAGATTAGAGGAAAGCTTGATCCAAAAGCTGAAAGGTGTATATTCATTGGCTATGACAAAAACCAAAATGGATATAGGTTGTACAGTTCCACTAACAAAGAATTTACAGTTCGTAGGGATGTAGTCTTTGATGAAAATAACTCCTGTTTTGAAGATGATTGCAAGAAAATAAAGCTACCCTATGGGTTGGAAAGTGATATTCCAACTCTGACTCAAGAAGAACTACAAATATGAGAAGATGTCAACTCAAAAGATGAAGAACAAATTGACTACAAAGCTTGGAAGTCCAAGGGCAAGACAAAATTCAAGCAATTAGAAGACATTCCAAAGTCATCCAATCAAGCACTTAGAAGATCTTAAAGGGAGAGTAAGAAACCCAAATATGAGGAAAGACACTCCCGCTCCTAGGAAGTTTTGTAAGAAGAAGAAGAAGCTTTAGAATTTCGAACTGATTCAAGTGTAGATTCAAGATCAGAGCATTCTCCAAGAGACGGGAAGGACACTAGCAGCAACACTTCTCAAAGTGGAGATTCTAGTGATTCCTTATACATCGCACCCCAAGAAGTTGCATCTGAGTTTGAATCACCTGAAAACTACCAAGATACATTGGAAACATGTTCAGAAAGAAGGTAATCTCGATCCTCAATGTTCTCCATTACCACAAAAATCATCATTTCTATGCTAGGTGATTTATCTTGAAAACTTTAGCTGAGAATTGTAGCTAACATCAATGATGCACTCATCACTTCGAGCTTGACAAAATGGGTCTCTCAAAATTAGCAAGAGCCACAATGCCATCCTAAGGCAATCCTCAAGAATTTGGCAAGGAGCTTCTCACACTATTTAAATATTTTTTCTCACTACCTAATGAAAAATTGACAAAAGGGATTCTCACATTAATGTTGGGAATGAATCAGATTATGGAATCAAAACAGGCAGGAATCTACTGAAGAAATTCAGATCAGGATATATTAACAAAGTACACAACCAAATTTTCATCAGGTCATGCTGATCTTATAATTTTGAAGTGTCTCACATTACTCAAGGCATATCTAATGTTGAAGGACAACTTAAACTTTACATATATTAAAATATGTGAACCATTATAATACTTTGTATAGGAAAAACTCATTATGTTATTTCTTCTACTTGTTGGTGCCTTTATCTATGCTTTTACTATTGATGGGACCTTCTAATTGGTGCTTATCTCTTGTGCATAAATGATTTTTTCCCAACATGAAGAGTTGTCACCATTTGGCTCCTAGGAACCTAAATTTGAGCTTGATGGTTATGTGGATTATTATGAATGAGTGGGAAAATATGGTAGCAATATGTATGCCACACCAACTTTTTCCTTTTCACATGGTATAGAGCTTTCTTCTTCCTCTAGTTGTTGTGCCAAGCCTTTCTTTTTTTATGTTGTTGTACTTTGTGAATAATCACCTCTTAGAAGATTTGAAGGTCCTTTTCTATTTATGGTAATAGAGCCTTGGGTACCCATATGGAGTTGTAATTCGATTGATGATTGATAATACTTTATGGTAAAAAAACCTCTATCATGCTAAATTAATAGGCCTTCTATCTTTGTTGAACTTACTTCCATTGATGGCCTTAGATTTTGAACTCCCCCCTCATTGACCATGCCAACATCTAAAGCATAATTTCTAGAGAAACCCTTCTTGCTAATGTGACCAATCCAATGGCTAATGCATAATGCATTATCACAATCATATAGTGAATCTTACTTGTGATCCACATACAACGTCTGTGGCAAGATTATGATCTTCTATGTCATAGAAAAGCTCATTGTCAACTTATTGACTAGTAAAGAGATCATTGAATAGGTTAATATCCTAGTCCATGTAGCCTTTTGATGAATCTAAAAAATGTATTCAATTTTGAAGAGATTTTCCTGATAAATGAGAAGGGATTCATAGTGAATGTGCACTGGTTGTAATGTCTCCATCCTTAGTGCTAGGATTGGTGATTTTCTTAGAGGATCTAGTTTGCAATTTCATGGATTTGTGCTCAGACCATCCTGATTCATTAGGGGTTGCACCCAAGGCTAGTTCATCATTTACAATGTTGATCATGAGTAGATTCGTTTCACATCCATTTGCATCATTGAAATCAAGTTTGACCCTTTCACTGATGAACACATGCAATGAGGCCAATATTCAAATCTATGAATATGGCTCAAATTCCTCATCATCAAACACCATTTTAGCATAGGCTAGATCCTATATGTTGCAAGGATTCTTGTAGAAGATACTAGTTCAATATTGTGAATACATGCACCTTCTTTTAGCTTCTTGCCATAGTGAGAGGTGTACATCCTCATGCATCTAGCTTTTGTAACATAAGTTGGGACTATTTATGGATGTGGAATTTGTACCCATCTTCATCTTCATTATGGATGAGAGTTGATTTACAAGGAGAAATGTCCATATATAAGAAATCAAGGAGATTGAATTTGGTATTCACTCATTCAGGTTATAGGTATAGAAATTATCCAAGTCTTGTACTACACTTAGTTCCCTTAGGAACAATCGTCCTAGGAGCAATTCATATTTACTAACTTTATTAACTTGACAGATAGTGAGGATGTGCTCAAACTTAACACCGCAAGTGGTGAGAAGGATCACCTCTAGAAGACTGAGTGATCTAAACATATGTTTGTCTACCAATCTCCTTAGCTCTAAAGTTGGTTTACCCCATTTCTTCCATAGATGAGTGGTTTTTATTGTTACATTGGCTTCAAATTATATACCCCTAGCTATCACTCTCTTATGCTTGATGGAGAGAATTTATTGCCTTCATTTTCTTCTGTATAGTCTCCCACGTTATTGTTAGGAATCGGTATGGTACTTGAAGAAACATTGTTATATTGTTTCTTTTGCAATTGTAATGAAGGTTCCTTTTTATGTTGAATTTGTTCCTTGGAATGTTCTATTATGTACATATTGTATTTTGAACTCTTGTGTGTACATACAAATCCTGTCTTATGACATTCATACTTTTCTTCCCATTGTCCTTAATATCTAGCAAGGATCCTAGACTATGTGTAGGACTCTATATGAGCAATATATATAATATCGAGGTGATGTAGATACATTTGAGAGAATGGCTAAATACTTAGGGGGATCTTGGCAATCTAAGCTTGAGGACAAGTGGTGTTCAATCTTGTAGTTTATTCCATTTCTTTACTAGAACTCCTTCCCAAAACGTTTGTTGTTTTTGGATTCCAATGTCTAGGTCTATACTCTTCTCATCAAAGAGCATTTTTGTGTTAGAGGATTCTTACGGCATTCGTTAATTTGTTGCTATGGTCTCAATTGTTTCAGGTGGTGATTCTTGAAGCTTGTTACGAATGGTCAATTTTTAAAATTCTTTTTGAGGAATGCATGTGAAGGGGATGGTAGGAGGAGGCTTCTCCCTGATATTCTAAGGTAATTTGATGTTTTTTTTGTAAATCTTTAGTTGTTCTTTCTGAGCTCTAGCATAGGGTATCATTCTCATGATTTTCAAGGCTAGGACCTTCTCATATTCTTTTATGGTAGGCTTGCAAAAGTGGCTCAAGGTTCAAATCCATGATGGACTTTCAATTGGAGTTGTGACGCTCCTCTCTTGATTTATCTCCATTTTCTTGTTTAATTCCTAAGCAACCTTATTTGCTCTAGGCTTGTTTCACTTGGTTTTCTCATTCTTCTATTTTTTTTTTCACCCTCTTGGTTCTCTTTTCTCAATGTCATTTCCAAGAGTTGCTTTTACATTTGTTTGTAGAGGAGGAGTCAATCAATTTCTCCCTTTGTTTCTTAGTTTTGGTGCTTTAGCCTAAGTCAATTTGAGTGAATTTGCGTTTCACTTGGGACCTATTAACTAGTTGAATGGGCATCTCATCATCATTATCGCTTTTCTTAGGCCCTCTAAGCTCTATGAGAGTTGGATTTGCCAATGTGTTTTCTCCATGAAGAGTTATGAAATCCTTAAAAGAGTGTGTTTCTCCACAATCGCTAGAAGTGTTCAAGGTGTACACACATATGGAAGAAACAATTGGCCTAGGAGATCTCAAATTGAGGAGGTACCACATTGGGCTACACTTCATGCAGAGGTGCTCCTATGGATATAGGATCTATTGGGTATGTGAGGACATCCTGAGCAACATGTGATTGAGTATGCTGATGGCTTTGGTGAGCACTTTGATCTGTTGATGTAAAGTGTTGGTCTATCATGGTGGGGCAATGAGATTTGTATTGCTTGCTCAAGTCAATGATGAAAGGAGCAAGATGCATGGGTTTCTTTTCAAGTGGATAATGTGCCCACACATGATCTTTTTAAGTGCCCTCATGTTGTGCACTCAAACTCACAAGTACTCATGGCCTTGTTTTGACAAGCGGGTCACTTTGTGAAGGATGATTAAGGTCATTTGTGTGTTCACATAGTTTCCATGCGTAGCCTAGAAGTTGGGCAAGGAGTGCTTTTGGAGAAGTGGTTAGAAGTAATGGTTTCCAAGACATCTTCTCTCTTGAGAGTTGAAAACATGTGGATGGCCTAAAGAGCGTGCCATGTAGCTATAAGAAAAAGTTTTAGGTGCCTCTAAATAGGCATTTGGCAATTGAGATTGCTCAAACATAGATTTATGAAAGTTTTGTGCCATTGGAATGGGGTTTAAAATTTTTTTAGACTAGAATCCACCTTTTGCATGAGTCTCTCAATCAAGTCTTCTACTGAAGGGTATGGATTCTTGGCCATAGAACTTGACATCAAATCTTCCCATTTTGCACCTGCTCTTTTCATAATAGCCTCAAATAATTATTCAACTAAAGGAACTGCAAATATCGGCTCATGACTTGGTACCTCAGGTTGGTTGATGAGATGATCTATCTTTCCATCATATGGATGCAGTTTTGATACATTACACCAAGATTGATGGGGACGTGATAAAATTCACTATTTTTAGGTGTTGGCTTTAAAACCCATCTTGTAAGTATGCCAACAACCATGCATCAGAGGGATAGTAGGGCTGCATTGAGCTATATATGTGTTGAATCCTCTTTTCACTACTTAATTGAATCACTTGGTTTTTTCTTGAGTTTTTCAATTGAAATACTTCGGTCATGTCTAACACCCTTTCTGGTGAATTGCTTGATGCATTCTAGGGTGAATGTGGGCATCAAAAAAACTGTTCACACATCTAGCAAGTTCAATCGAGAATAATTTAAACTTTGGAGATATGGCCTTGATAGATGGATTAGCACTAGTTGCTGCTTTTGATTGTCTTGGGGCCAGAGCATTGGTTGTGGCCTATGAATCACTCGGATTTTAGGAGGATGCCATGAATGATCAAGGAATTTAAACAATGATTAGAGAATGCCTCTATCAATGGTACATGACATGATAGAGTGCAAAGTGGGGGAAATAGTTCCAAACCCCCCCCCCCCCGAGGCTACATATTTCGCCTTATTAGTTTTAAATTAGTTTGGTTTTCATCTTCTCAAGATGTACTTGAGTGTGCTCAATTCCTAGAGAATGGGATAAAACTCAAAGTGAATCATTTGAATATGGGGCATAATATAGCTCGACCAAGGCGGTCCTATGGGACAAGGTGGTACCTACAAGGTGTTGAGATATCAAGATCAACATGTGACGATCCAGGATGACACGTATCAGTTTTTTATTTCTCTGACATGTATAGCAATCATGCCGGTATATGTCAAGGATACTTCATTAAGCTTTATTAGATTTATCTACTGAGAGTGATAGCACATCTGTTTCTTGCCTGTTCACTCATTCGTGGACATTAGGTTTTTCCTTATGTACTAGACTTGTTGTATTCTTGTTTTATAGGTCATTCTTGTACATTTCTTTTATGTAATAGAAGAAGAAGAAGAAGATCATTCTTTCTTGCCTCAATCTAAGTGTGTGCTTCTCTTTGATTGTGAGAGTGTGTGTGTGAGCTCTCTTCCTTATCTTCTCCTGCTTGACATGGAATCGGAGCCGGTGTGGCTATAGAGAGCTCGCGGAGAAGGCCGACGGAGAAGAATACGTGGCAAGGCATGGAGAAAGCACGATTCACAAACGACCTCAGATTGCTAAAAAAATTGGCATGAAGGTAGAAGGCCTCAAAGTTTCAGAGCCATCTCGACCTCCATTTCGAGCCCGCAAGGTGGGGGCCATAGAAAAACCAGGTTAGTTTGGAAAACTGTAACTTGCACTGTGTTCGGCAACACTCATATATTCTAGGTCTAGAATTTCAAGCAATTTCGCATCTTGTTGTTACACGAAAACTCTGTTTTTCTAAGATCGAACTTTCACCTCATAGTGCAACAATGTTCAAGGAGAAGTGATGCTTGTAGTGTTTTGCAATGTTGTGAATAGCTACAAAAATGGCAAAAACACAGATGGAATGAGTGAGCTTATGAGTGATAAGTTGGACAATAACAACTTCCATGCTCGGAGATTCAAGATGACGAATTTCCTGATGGGAAAAGGCTATTGGAAGTACATCTAAGGAGAGAACAAAAATGCTTTGTAGTTATGAGAGAGGAATCAGATTGTAGATCAATTAAGAGCATATGAAGAATGGAATGAAGGAGCACGAACGGTAATGAATGGCTATCTGTTAGCATAGAGGACAACATGATTGGGCACATATAGGATGCCAAAACTCCAAAAGAGGCTTGCAACAGTTTGGTCACATTGTATGAAACCAATACATAGGCACGAAAATTGAAACTCAAGAACAAGCTGCATACATTGGAGAAAAAGAGCATGTCGATTAGTGACTATACCCTGAAAATGAAAAGCATATGTGAGTCACTTGCATCTATTGCAGAACGCATCATTTCATATCCTCCGCTGCCCAAATGTGACGGTCCAACCGTATCTAAATGTGTGGCTGCGGCATATCGATCAGGAGTCTACTGCTGCTCGTCGCGAATCATATCCCTTCCTCAGCATCTAACCATACAGGCTTTGGTAAGCTTGCTGTGAAAGCATCACGAGCCTCGGATCATCAATGGGACATAACTTCACATGCGGCGTGCAAAATCCACTGTGAACTGACAAGAGGCTATCCATCGACTGGTCGGAACTCCTGATAAATCCTTTGTGTGATATAATTATTCCGATCTTTATCTTGTTCACTCCATTTCAACATGATAGAGTATCCAAACTGTATAGAGCAAAGCTATCATATATGTGCATGAATTGCTTTTCCAGCCGCATCCATCACCGGAGCTCCATCTCGGATACTATACACCTTGGAGTCATCATGGTCATGAGCACCCCAAGGTGTATGTGGTGTTCCACGTGGTGTACCGCGTGGCGTACCTACATCTGAGGTACTCGTCCTAAGAGTAGAAGCAGGTGACACAACATCCATTGCACTGCCTCCACAAGAGCCGCCTCCTCCACACCTACCTGTAGATCCACTACTAGAACCTCCTGCTCCAGAGCGTGACCTCAACCTATGAGACGGGCCAAAACCTGTATCGCATTGAGGTGTCGAATCCACATGTCTACTACTAGAGCCAGTAGGGGATGGCTGAAAAGATGGTCGTGGTGGAGTCATAAAGCTAGGAGACATACCTCCGTCGGGAGTAGCACCACCCGCAGGAGTGACACTGGCAGGAGTGACACCGGTGGGAGTGAGGCCGGTAGGAGTGAGGCCGACAAGAGTGAGGCCGGGAGGAATGCTACCACGAGCGATCCAATACTATGATGTAGCCGCCATATACACGTTGTGTGCTTTGATCACATAATAAGTGAGAAGAAACAAGACAAAATAAGAAGGAAATGAGGGGATGAAAATATAAGCAAAGGAAAGGTTTGCATGTCATTTATGATGAAGAAGGGCCAAACCTTCAAGATGAAAGGAAAAGACACCCAAAGGGTGCATATACACCTTAAGAGAAGACACCTAAAAATTGCATATATGCCAAAAAAACTCCCAAATTTATTTGAGAAGCATTTAAAGTGGTTCCTTTGAATATCCTTTCCAGCAATGTCCCTATACTTTACGAAAACAACAGGTAGAGTTTCGATGACTAATTTAGCTGTCGGTCTATCATTCTTGGTTGTCGTTAGTAGCATTGTCAAGAGGCTCCAAAAGGAAACCTTGGTATGCCTGATCATGATCAATGTAGTCTCCAATGTTCCCCATGTAAGCACCATGATTAGTGTCGTAAAGCATATCTTCGAGGGAGCCCACACACATGCATGAGCACACACATGTATCCAAATGAGCATGGACATAGTCTCACTTACAAGCAAGAGAGCTCCAAGAAACTCATAATAGATTAGAGCGTAACCAGAAGAAGCTTATCATTGAGTTTGGGTCCACTTTATAGAATTTTCCTAAAAACTATCTTTGTTCACACTCTTTATGTCTGCCCTAGTTAATAATAGACTCTAAACCCTCATTCAACCTCGGAACTAAGTGCAAGAAAATATGATAAAGTTTTAGAGGATACCGAATCATTCTTTAATCTCGAGAGAAGTCCTTGAATTGCACATTCATGGAGTAAGTTATAAATATTTTAATGTGGCCATAACTTTAGAAGATGGGGTTTTATGGGTACATGGCCAAATTGATGAGTGAATTTGGGAAATATGTGGCTATGGCCTTCGCATCACTTGAGCATATCCATCATGCTTCCTTGCTTTGACTTGACACAACCCCATCAGTGTTCTCTGTGTTTTGAATTTTCAAACCAGATTCTTGAGCCTAATCCATCTCCAATAATTATCTATGTGAAAGTAAAGATTTATTGTGAAGAAATAGAACATTAGGAATGCCAGCTTTTAGAGAGATGACTCTCTCTCAACTTTATGCATCTATATATAGCTCTTTCCAAAGGACTTCCCTCTCTAGCAAGCTAATACTATCCATCCAAATTGTCGGCCATATTGTAAATACATGTGGTCCAAGTGTCCTAGTTAATTGGAGTTAACCAAAGTGGATGCTTATAGAAGGCTCTAGATATTCTGGAGTAAAATATGCTCCCATGACTTTCATAGGACTTGAACCCAAGACCTCCTTGTCTAGGAGGTTAGAGAAAAAGTGGCACATAGAATAGTTTACAAGGGAACATCGTGAAATTAAAACAAAATAAAACATACTTTTCGTTAGCTTAAAAGCGTGATGCAAGGGGAAAAGATGGAAGATGAAATAAATGAACCTACAGAATATAAATAAAGAGAGCACTTAAGATTTAAGGATATCATGGAATGAACAAAAACTAACCGGAGATGGATAGATCATTAGTGCCCTTATGAGATCATACAAGCTTTGTAATAATCATTTGTGAGTGATAAACGCAATGTTTTTGCGTTCATATGACTTTGAATCACAAAATTCCCTTGGAAAACTCTTGAGACATATTTCAGGTAATTTTAGGACTATAGATAAAAGGGACAAAACTAGAAACCTTGTCCTATGACAGGTAAATCAACTCAATTTGTTTGAACACAATAACACTCAATATATCTTTGTGTTGGCTTTCTTTCTCTTGAACTTCTCCTAAGCTCATGTTCATGTTTTATCAAATCACATTTAAAACTTTCATCAATTTCTACATCATCACTTAACTCAACAAGATTTGCTTTACCTTTTCCTTCCTCTTTTGGTGTAGGTGATAATTTTTCTTCATTATGACAATTCTCATCTTCTAAGCTCACTTCCTTAGTATCATGTAAACCATCCTCAATTTCTTCTTGCATTTCTTCTTGAACGTGCAAAATAGGATCTATATACCAAGACAATAACTCATCAAAGCATACATCACGGCTAATAATCATTTTCTTACTTATTGGACTATAACACTTATATCCTTTTTAATTATCTGCATAACCCATGAAGATATATTTCTCTTCTTTTGGCTCTAATTTAGTTCTCAATGTATATGGAACCATAGAAAAACAAACACAACAACACATATGCAAGTGATCAATAACATGTTTTCTATTAAACCAAACCTCAAAAGGAGTCACATTATATGTTGTAGATGTTGGCATACGATTCATTAAATATATTGTTGTATTTACCTCTTCAGCCCAGAACTTCAATGGCATATGCTTTTCATTTAGCATTGCTTGCTATTTCTGTGATAATCCTATTTTGTCTTTCTGCTACTCCATTCTGCTAAGGAGTATATCTGCAAGTGAATTACCTCTTTATACCTTCATTCCAAAGAAAATCATTTAACATTCTTGAAAAATATTCACTACCACCATCAAGTCTTAACCTTTTAATTACCTTTCCTGTTTATTTTTCTACCATTGCTTTGAATTTGAAAAAAATGGTCAAACACATCACTCTTATGCTTAAGAAAATACACAAAATTCATTCGGCTCAAGTCATCCACAAATGTAACATAATACTTAATATCTGCAAGTGATAGCTCCTTCGTAGGACCCCAAACATCAGTATGCACCAATTCTAATAAATCATTGCTTTGCAATTTTGTACTAGAAAAAGGATGCCTTTCTTGCTTACCAAATTGACAAGCATCACACAAATGTCTCATATTTGTTTTGAAATATCAGGAAAACCAACAACAACCTTTCTTTTAGCCATGTCCTTCAACTTATGTACATTTACATGTCCTATTCCCTTATGCCATAATTCAATTTGAGTATTCTTATTATTACCAACTCAATAATAAGAGACAAGATTAGAACTTACATCCAATGTAAAAAGTTTTCCTTAGCGTTGACCTTTTGCCAAGACTTTATAATTTTGCTTTGGATTTTCAACCAAAACATCCAGAACCATACTTGATAGCCACACTCCACCATTTGACCAATGGAAATAAGATTTTTACTTATAGAAGGTACATGAAGAACATATTTTAAAGCTTTATTGCCTTTTTTATCTTCAAAACACACGTCCCCAACTTGCCCTATTTTGTGCATTGAACTGTCACCTGTTTCAACCTTACCATCAAAAAAAGGTGCATGTAAATTAGCAAAACAATCAACGTCACTGCTCATATGATTACTACATCCACTCTCAACATTACATACATCATTGCTATGAGTTGCATCTATATTCACATTCATCATTAGTAAATTTTCATGATTTTGTTCCTGAACAATATTACCCTGTGTATGATTTTGCCTTGCATATCCGTCTCGCCCTTGATTATGCCAACAATCACGAGCCATATGACCAACTTTACCACAACTATAACATGTAATACCTGGATTACCTTGATACGCATTATGTCCTCTACCACGGTAGGAATATCTCCCCCTACCACACATATTCATATCTGAGCTATCTGCATCATAATTATTGTTTGTCTAATTTCAACCTCCACGACCTCTGAAGGTTCCTCTTCTGCCACCTCTATGACCATGTTGATTTCCTCATGACCTACACTACCTTTCTGCATAGATTGTCCACCATTAATATTAATTTCTTCTGTTATCATAAGTGAAACCAACTCATCAAAATCAGGCAACTCCTCTCTCACAAATACAGAAGTTGTAAAAGCTTTCCATTTTTCACCTTCTTTTAAACCATTCAAAACAAATGCAACTAAATTGGCATCTTCAACTATGCATGAAATTGAAGCAAGTGCATCGACGATCTGCTTAACTTTTAAAACATAATCATTTACTCACTCATGTACATCCTTTTCCAAATTATTTAATTCATTTTTCAATTGAATTTGTTGTGCCTTTGTGGTTTTTGAGAAGATTCTCTCTAACGCTTTCCGAATCTCCTTGCTTGTTCTCAAGTCGTGTATGTGCCCTATCATGCTTGACTCAATATTTTGTGATAATACAAATATTACCTTCTTGTCACGCCCATTCCACCTCTGATGTTCCCGAACTTGCTGTGGTGTCGGATTTTGATCAGGCAAGTCAAGTTGAGGTTCCATACCACTAATAAAACCATGCAGATTCCTACCCATAAGATACACAAACATCCGAAAACTCCATGCTTGATAATTGGTTTTTCTCAATTTTCCTATTTGGCTATTTTTGTCGGCCATTCTAAAAGAAGGTATTTGCAATGAATCACCTTATTCATTGTGCATCTCATGCATATACATCACGTATACGAACTCTGATGCATTAACTAACTCTGATACCAATGTGAAATATTGGAGCTATGAGTTAGAGTCCTTTTGCAAATACTAGTTTGCATTGTTGCAACCCGTAAAAATGCTATAGTTTCTAGATAATGAAGAAGAAGGTTCAGCAGCATAAGAAAGAACCAAAGTCTGTGCGATACTTTTGAAGCATATGAACTTAGTCATGTTTTATATGCACTATAGAAGAGAAGCACTGAAACTAAATATAAATAGAAAAAGAACTGAAGCTCTGTAGATATGACAAGACAAAACCTCGCATGAATGTTTCTACAACAGTAGTTACTCACAAAATGCGTGGAAATGCTATGAACTGTATAAGCTGAGAAAAAAATTCGACATCACTATACTGCGTTGCTTGTTTTTATATAGGAATAAGCTAGCTATTGTACACGCAACAGGACCGCCTTCTTTTTAATAATTATAAGGAATGGCCATAAAGCAATGATCACTGTTGAATGTGCTTTTTCCAAAAGTTCTAGATAATATTTAAAGTGCGAAAAGAACGGTTACTGACTAAAAGGTATCCTAAAGCAGAGATGCGTAACAAATTTAAGCAAGAGAATATGTAGCGTTGCTGTCGTTAGTAGCATTGTCAAAAAGCTCCAAAAGGAAACCTTGGTACGCCTGCTCATCGTTAATATAGTCTCCAATGTTTCCGATGTAGGTACCATGATTAGTGTCGTAAAGCATCTCTCTCCTCTCAAAGAAAAGCCTTTCCAAGTAAAGCCTTTCCACTTCTTCATCTTCAGGGAAGTCATCAAAATACGTCCTAGCGAAGTCTTCTCCTTCTTCTCTTGTACTCAGATTGTCGTCACTTGGCTCGCTTCTGCCATTGGAAATCTCTTCGGCTATCAAATCTAAGAGCTCCTCCGCTAATGCTTCTTCGAAGCTTCCATGGTTCGCGGCATCGTGAGCAATGAGCTCGGACTGGATCACATTCACGCTGGTCAGGACGTGGGGTTCATGTTCATCATGAGCTTCGATTGCATGTAGGCGAGCGTTATCTTCTGAATTCGGAGCACGTGCATTGACATCCATCGACGCCGTCAAGATTGTCGCGAACTAGAGTATCTGCGGTTGTAATTCCTGTTACCGTACCTTCGCAAGTGTTGTATTTAAGCAATGGCGTCCACTGAGGAAAGCGTTATCTTTGCCGAAGTCGACTGTATGAGACGATATATGCTCAATGTTTGTCTTATATAGAGAATTTTGCTTTTGATGAAGATGAAAAGCAGAAAGCGACGAGATGAAATAAACGTTTTTGATACGATTCTAAAAGTCGTCGTGGACTCTAGCCTTTTAAAAATATGCCAATTAGCGTACGACGGGTTTCCTATGAACTGGACAATTGAGGAAAGCATCATCAAAAAGCAAAAGCTTTGCTTTTCTATAGGTGATCAAAATCTTTGCTTTCGATCGAGGAAATAAAGCATTGCGAAAAAAGCCATTAAAGCGAAGTTATGATGTTTTCTGTGCGACGGAAGCCAGTGGTGTTCAAAATCTTTGTGTTTTCTTTGAATGAAAAAGACTCTACAGTCTATTGAATTAAAAAACTACAATCTTATATAAAATGATAACATTCTAAAAGAAAAATGCATTTACAAGCTCTATTTAAAATTTGATTTCCTAATCTCTGTGTGTGGAGTGCATGGGTTGACCCGCTTGCCGTTGAGGTGGGGGGAGTGGGTCCTCCCCCTTTCTAGACATCTCTTGCCTTCAGGTGGATGATCAGTGATCATCAAGCTCATTCTCACTTCCATCTTTGGGCACTCATAACAATTCCGACCTTCTCGAACTCTTGTATCATGCCTTGAGGCTAGTCCACACTAGTCTCTTTGTTTAGCCTTGGGGTTCTCCCTTTTCCAAGCTCTGCCCCAATGGGCCCTCACGCTCTGTAATTGTGGCTATGCTTGGTGTCGAACCCTTGCTTTGTGGGATATCATAGAAGTAGCACAAGCTCACAGATGAGAGCTAATAATCACATTAGCTAGTATTAGGACAAAACACATCAAAACTGTTGACCCAAAAGAGTAAGCAACAGGAGAAAATTTATTTTAGCCACTTATTGCACCAGAATAAGGAAGTTGCCAACGATAAAAGACAAAATTCACATTCCTAGTGCATCAAAGGTTTCAACAACCATAGACACCACACAATAGGATTTAGATATCCATGAAAAGAAGAAGAAAGAAAAATCACGAAGAACTAAAGAACCAACACCTTCTTTGAAACCAAGTTCCTAACATTACCATCCCCATGGACCATCTCCATCAACCATCCCCATCCGTCACACACTAATCCACCATCATATTTTGGACAGAAGTAAAGAAGGGACATGCACAAAAAGAGCATTAACATCTTGACCATCCATCAGCACTCAAGCTCTAGAGGTACCGTGACCAATTTTAGAGGCATTCTAAATGATACTATCTTATGAACCCATGAGCCCACATCCTCAACGTCTTTGTCAATCTCTTGTCTAGGAAGTTCCCTGTAAAACCCATTTGAATCACAAGATGAGTATCTCTTGACAATCATGAGTTGCTTATTATTACATTATGTCTAAGAACTAGAAACTTGAAGAGGAGAGGAATTTACATTGGTAAAGTGACCACAATTTACATCATCAGACACCACAATTTACATTGGTAAAGTGAGTGGGAAAGTAGAGGTGGAGACTACCCTCCACCAACCGAGATTAGTTACATAATCATGGGCTCCATGGAGGCCCAAATGCATCTATATTGTGTGCACCGTTCTTTTCATAGTCTCTTCATGTGTAGGATGAGTTTTCGTCTCCATTTTTTAAACATTTGGTATCAAAGGAAGGAGAATATCAGGCCAAAAAAAGAGCAATATAGCTCATGTAGTCTTCCTTCTAAATGCTCACATTGCCAAAGGTATCACGGCAATGCCTATAACAGTGAGCAACGATTCTCTCCCCTCATCCCAAGTGCTTGCCTAAAAGAGAGGCCATTCACTCCTCACCTACCCTTTTTATTGCTAAAAGAAGGGCAGCAAGTTCCTTTAAGGGGTCAAACTAGGTGTTCAAACATGCTATATGCGATAATTGTTAAGTTTCTCCTTCCTCATCCATGTTTTCACAAAATTGTTCTCTCTTATCCATGTATGCATCCATAAGGAGGTGAGAAAAGAGAAAGGTAAGGAGGAATAAGAAAGTAAACAGAGAGGAGGAGAAACAAAGGAATTGGGATGAAGAAGAAAGAACAAGAGGAAGAAGAGAGGATTTTATTTCCCATGATGATCATATTACTCCACATACACCTCCATCTCTCCTTCTATGTGCACTTTTCCCTTATCTTTCATGTGTGCTTTGATCACATAACAACTGAGAAGAAACAACACAAAATAAGAAGGAACTGACGGGATGAAAATATAGGGGAAGGAACGTTTTGCATGCCATCTATGGAGAAGAAGGGCCAAACCTTCAACATGAAAGGAAAAGACAGCCAATGGGTGCATATACGCCTTAAGAGAAGACACCCAAAAATTGCATATATGCCAAAAAAAAAACTCCCAAACGCATTTGAGAAGCATTCAAAGTGGTTCCTTTGAATATTCTTTCCAACAATGTCCTTATCCTTTACGAAAACAACAGGTACACCTTCGATGACTGAGTAAGCTGCCGGCCTATATTTCTTGGCTGCGCTGCTGTCAAAAAGATCCGAAAGGAAACCTTGGTATGCCTACTCATCATTAATATAGTCTCCAATGTTCCCCATGTAGGTGCCGTGATTAGTGTCATAAAGCATATCTTCGAGGGACCCACACACATGCATGAGCACACACACATATGCAAACAAGCATGGACATAGTCTCACTTACAAGCAAGAGAGCTCCAAGAAACACATAATAGATTAGAGAGTAGCGAGAAGAAACTTACCATTGAGTGTGGGTCCACTTTATAAATTTTTCTTAAAAATTATCTTTGTTCACACTCTTATGTCCACCCTAGTTAATAATAGGTTCTTAACCCTCATTTGACGTCGGAATTGCAAGAAAATATGATAAAGTTTTAGATGATACGGAGTCATTGTTAAATCTCAAGAGAACTCCTCGAATTGTACAATCATGGAGTAAATTATAAATATTTTCATGTGGCCATAACCTTAGAAGATGGGGTTTTATGCATAGATGCCCAAATTGATGAGTGATTTCGGGAAATATGTGGCTATGGCCTTTGCATCACTTGAACATATCCATCATGCTTCCCTGATTTGACTTGACACAACCCCATGAGTGTTCTCTCTTTTTTTAATTTTGAAACCAACTTGAGCCTAATCCATCTCCAACAACTATCTATGTGCAATTCAAGCTTTTTAGTGAAGAAATAGAACATTAGGAATGCCACCTTTTAGAGCGATGATTGTCTCCCAACTTTATGCGTCTATATATAGCTCTTTCCAAGGCACTTCCCTCTCTTTCAGCATTGGGGGAAAAAATGAACCCTCCATGGGCCTTTTAGATTAAGGAGTGATTAGTGATTGACCAATCAAAGAGGGTGGTGGCCAGAGTCTATACCCTATAAAATACTAGGCTAAAGGGGAGAGAGGGAACAATTTTCCCCCCTATTTAATGAGTTTCCTCTAGAGAGAAGGAATCTCGTAACCAAGCTGGGCCCAAAAATTCAAATTTTTTAAAAAGTTTAAAAGCTCATCATAACACCTGACAATGGAACCCCCATTACTTTTTAGGGTCAAAAGTGCTCTTTTTTACCACAAATTTGAAATCCGTGCATGATTTGAGCTAGAAAAAAGGACTTTTTTAAAAAATACTAAGAAAAGAGGTATTTCCTTCCTAAACCTCATATTTTCATACTAGGTCCCAAAAGAAAATCTTTTTTCCACTAGTTTCTCTCTATAGCACACCATTGAAGCTCTTTTGTCTGTATTCCAAGCTATCGCATCTCTCGTGTTGAACTATTTTTGTAGATTGAAGACCATGAACTTCAACGGCAACATCTAAAGGCTTTAGGAAACCAAAAGATGAAGTTCTCACATTAAGGTGTCACAATATCAAAGCTACAGATGCACAATACGTGCCACATGAGTACTCCAAAGGTGCATGGGTGTACATGCAACCCTCTAGATATGGGCCTTAGAAATCTTGGAAACTTGGCTCTTCATTGTGGCCTCTAAGTCAATGGGATGGTTGCTATTGCACAACGTGTCTTGAAATGGTAACTATGACAGTTGAAAGCTCTACTAGAATGAGATATTCTATCAATTGTAAGTATTACTCTACAATATTGCATGGTTTATAGTGTTGAATATATATTTAACCTATCTAGATATGCCTTTATTTGTTACAAACATATTTCATTCTACTTGGTGGATGAACAATCACTTCATACATTTATAGGTGCTTTCCAAGAATTGCATGAAGATCTGAGCATTTTTGTGAAATTTTGAGTTGTTGATGGCATTTAATATGTTTTTGACCTATCTACATATGTTTCTTTTGTGGTTTGGCTACATTTCTTTCTATGTAGTTGGAAGAAGAACCATTCCAAAGCCTTACAAGTACATTTTGAACATTGCATGAAATTTTGAAAGCATAGTCATTCCATAGCATCAATAATTTCTTCATGATGGATTTTTCTTTCCATTTATGTAGATTGCAACAATTTTTTAGGTGAAGATATCCAACTTAGGACTAACAAGGTTTTCTAGGAGAAAACATATTTTTGATGATCTATTTGAATATAAGCTATATTGACAAGGGCATAAGGTTAGGAATCTACAAATGCTTTTATTATACATGTTATAACATTTCTTTCTTTAATAATTACATTTTATTTTGTATTGTTCATAGGTTGTGAAGAGAGTGGATAATATAGATAAATTCCTTCAAAATTGAACTATAAATGAGGTTGGCATTTTTATTGTCATATATCATTTTCTATATGATGATTTTCTTTTTTTCTCTGAAACATGTTTAACTTCAAAAAAATGAGAGAAATAGAAGAAATTTGAAGGGAATTTCAAAGGAGGTTGATTAGCCTGATGTCGCTTTCATGCAAGATGCACTCTCTTTCAACTTGTTATTCTAGAAGATAAAGAACCTCGACTCTTTGAACGGTGGATTTCTCCCAAATTTCTTATTCCTTTACCTAGGCAATCTACAAATTTCTCAATGGATTGGACTTTGAAAGAGCGGTTGGAGTTAATAACACATCTTTCCTTCTAAATTTTCTAGACGTCTTTGATTTTGGTTACATTCAAGAGCATCACCAAGTATGTGTTGTTTCTAGCTTACGGGTTCATTTAGCATGAGGGCTCTTTTCACATTCTTCCAAGCTAAGTATGGACAAGAGAAAAAAATGTCTTTGATGCCTTCTCTCCTACTAAGATATCTAAAAATCCTTTTGATCTAGAATTGCTCTAGAAATACTTTACACCATGGATGAGCATCACCAATTTTGTGATGATTTCTTGCATTTGCAAGCACTTGAAGTTGTACAATCATTGATACCGATAATTTGTAAATTTTATAAGATTTGATACTTGTAATGAAAACATGTATACTTTCATATATTTGTAGTCTAAAACTGTGCATTTATAATTTCTCTCGGTGATTATTCAATTTTCACTTTTATACATAGTATGTTCAAGTTCACATCAATTGACATTTTATTGGTTAATTTTCTCAATAGATGATCATTTATGAAGTTTGAAATTAGAAAGTATATAACTCAAAAAGTTCATTCATGTTAGATATTCTCAATAGTTACTCCTCAAGTAACCACAAATGATCAATGGTGTTCTAAGTTATAAGGCCTCCATTAGGAGGAGAAACCACTTTGAGAGTACAAACATCCATGGAACCTTAACTTATAAGCTAGATGAGCTTTATATGTGAAAATTTATGGTAATAGATGGTCTTTGTGAGTCAGACCATGAGGTAAGTGGGGCATAAAAGTTTTTCCAATTTGAATGTCATTTAAGCTAAAAATAAAGGCCCTCTAGTGCCGTGAAATTTCCCCATAGAACCGTAATGGGAGGAGTTCAAAGGGGGATTTCCAAATTATTGGGGTACAGAGCAACAACAAGACTTCTAGACATCACAACATTATCATAAATTATATTTTGCAAACTATTTTATCTCATGTGACTATGTTTTGTTTATACTCGCTCCCATTGCATGGATCACTGTAGAGTAAGTGACTTGTTAGAAATAAGTTACGTGGTGTTGAGAAAAGGGGAGCAACTGACCCTAACTGTCTCGCATGGAAGCGAGAAGCTTCTCCAAGTGAAGTTGCAAGAAGTGCAAGAAATGCATCCACACCCACGCCCATGAACAATGGCACCATGGCCAATGTCAAAAAGGAGCAAGGGAGGGCAATGCTCACACACAAGCCAACTACAAATGCAAGTCCACACACATAGATCATCGCCTTGCACACAAGGAAGAAGGAGAATAACAAATGAAACCTTCTCTATTCATCACAGGGCCCAAGGCCATGGCCAAGAGAACCCCCCCCTTTTACAAAATGAGCTCCTCCTTATATAAGAAAGGAGAAGGAATCCGTTGGATGCAAGTGGCCAAAGGCTTCATTAACTACAAATATTCTAAAAATGATAGGTAGTTGGGAAAATCAAAAAGAGAATCTTCCTCGAGAGAGAGCTCTTTGCACGTATCCAAGAAAGCTCTTATTTCTAAAAAGGAAAGAACTCAAAAGTAGCATTTTACAAAAAAAGAAGGGTAAGGTTGAGTTTTTATGGGTTTTCTCACAAAAATAGGTAAGAGGTAGTTTCTATGAAGGAACTTGTATACAATTAAAAAAAATGGGAAATTTGGGAGAGTGCCACACCAAGCCTTGAGCCTTCAAGTAACCATAGTTCCAAGGATGTCCTCCAAGTACACCATAGCCTTCTTAGCTTCATAAATCCTTCATAACTTAACGGTTCCAACATGTGGCTCTAAAACTTTAAGGAATAGAGTTTCATATCCACTAAAAGAAACCTTGCATGGCCTCAAAAGTAGCAAAAAAGAGAAGCCATAGAAACATGGGATAGGCCTCTACAAAATTTTTATAGAGACGTATTTCATGTTTCTATGGATGACCTTTTTTGGTGCTTTTAAGGCCATGCAAGTTTATTTCTAGTGGATATGAAACTTTATTATTACAAATTTAAGGTCCATGAAACTCATTATGTGCTGAACTCAATTTACCAATGGAAAAATGAGTTTATAACCATAAATGATTTGCTTTGCACACATAGCATGTTGAATTGAGTGTATATGATTGTGAACATAGGATATAGATCAATGTGGAGTTGAGGATGTGTAAGAAACGTTATGAAAAAGTATCTTACCAATAAGATAATTTCACATTACAAAACATCTCTTCAAGAAGAATGATCACATATTCGTATATGGTCCTATCTAGTTTCTTGGGTTGTATAGTTCATGAATTTCCCTAAAATTTGCAATAAGTAATAGTTATTTCCACCATTAATGACCTCGCATGACCTCAAAGCACCAAAAAGGGGCATCCACAGAAACATGGGATAGGTCAAACACAATTCCTTATGGCGAAAGAGATCAATGCCATCTTGAAATAGAAAGGGTCAGCTCATCTTTCTAGCATGTTAGCACAATATCATGACTTCATGAGGGCAAGCAATGATGGTAGTGAGTGCACCTAATTCCATATCAAGCTTCAACCTAACACATCCAAAGATGATGAGGAAGAAAAATGCTTGAAGGTAAAAAGCATGTGTACCACTCAAGAAGATCAAACATCAAGGGAGTGTATGATGAAAGTAAACAGAGGATCACCTTCCAATGCATGCCAAGTGTGGCCTTACAACATCTTGAACATGCTTTGTGTCCCATAGCCTTGCAACACTATGGACAAAGTGTGACATCCCAAAACCCAAGCCATGAAATGAAGCACAACATCCACAAATTCAAGGTCTCTTGGATTCCAACCTGATCGTTAGGGTAGCCAAATGAGGCCAAGAACTAAGCTGTGCCGAAGGGAGAATCTCCAAATTGCACCTTGAAACCTCTGAAACCTCAAAATTATAGTCAAGAATTACCTTTAATTTCAGAACCTTAAAGTGAGCAAACATTTCAATCTAACTTCGGTGGCCCATGAGAGAAGGCATTGTCCGTGAGAAGTGTTTGACTATTCCCAAGTTGTAATGAGAGCCATAGAGCTTCCAAGACACCAAAGGAGTCAGAACCCATTAATCTTCAAGTGGACAAGAAACAGAAAAACATCTATAACATTGCAAATTTCCAATAAGTGACCCTTGATTTATCATGCAAATCCTTTTCCAAGTCAAAAATGTATTGCAAACATAATGCTTGTGCACGTGTGACCATTTGCAATGGAAAGTAATAGATGTGGATCGTTGACCGTTCCTATTTATGCCTCGTATATTTTTGTTATTTAGGTGTGTTGTGAGCATATGAGCATGAGTGATGTGTCTATAGAGCCTTTATGTCATTCCAACATATTAATGAAAACCTAATGCGCATCATTCCTTGAGATGTAAATAACAAAACAAAGCCCATTCATCAAAGAAGAGTTTTTAGACGACCCCTATGGGGTAGTCATAACAACTCAAGCCAATGTCAAAGCAACACATGCTGCTAGAAAAACCAAACACCAGGAACCAAGTATACAAGTGTAAGGAATACCCAACAAGATTTGCAATTAGTGGTAGGGGTATGGACACTATCCCATATAAAATGAGCAGTCACATAACCCCAACACACACAATAACAAGAGCATTGGGCGTGATCTCCAAGAAAACAGACATTCAAAACAATTTGCAGACACATTCAGACGCTCATAAGTTGGCCTTCATTAATTCCTCATCAAGAACAGAGTGTCATAAGTTGGCTTGCGTGTGGAGGTGGGAGATTTGGATACCATTCCTTGATGGTGCAATCACAATTACTCCACCACACCCCCCAAAACACCGAGAATGAGCCTCGCAGACTTAATTTCAATTTCATGTTGAGAATCGTTCAACACATGTAATGCTCTAGTTAAACACAGTAAAGACACCAACCACTTAATAGAAATGCACAATTTTCTTCAATTTAGTGATCATGGGGAATAATTAAATTTGCGGGTTCTAGACACAAAATGAGAGTTCACACCATAGAAGACAAACATTTGTGAATGAACTATGTTATATATCTTCAAAATGTGATCTGTACCCATTCACAAGGCCTCTAAAAAAAAATACATCGTTCATACAATTCTTTCATTTCAGATTCTTACCAAAATCACTTTGCTAACTTTTGCAGAGTAGAGGACCATAGCTTGTGATTGAAGTCAATGTTATGTCACCGACAGATCAAGACTTCAGAAGTGACTAAATTCAACTAGTACATATGTTCTAGCTACCACCTTAGAGGGTGTGCATGCCCCCAACAGGTGTTTGTAGTATTCCATGCTTTTAGGCAAGTTGAAAGAAGAAATGCCGAGTCTACCTTCAGCAATTGCATCCGTTTTGTCAAACATTACTGCCTAGGGGCAAGCACAAGACAACAATAAAAAGCTCTTATGACAAAATAGAATCAATGCCGCACCCGATGAACCTTGTTTAAGATGCAGACAAGATATGAGGGAGTATTGTAGCAGAAAGAAGCAAAGAAGGATGGTCGTCTAAATGAAGCAGAGAATGACAGCTAAGAGAACTCCACACAAATATCATCAGTTTCCTCGATCGTTTGTTGCCTCACTTTGGGGCTGATGTCTTGAGGATGGGGAGAGCGTCTGAGTGCACATCTCAAAAACTGTGCCTTTGATGCAGTGAAGCTTCCATACCATAGGAGGTGGAGTGAGCCAAATGCCTCCCAAGGGGGTGTCCTTCATGATGAAAACATATATCTCACATATTTTTCTCCACAAACTTAGCAAACATCCACCTTCTGAACTTAAGAAAATCTAAACACACGAACCTATTGCAGAGCTGGACTCTACCTTGATGTAAAATGCATACAAGGACAATGCACAAATGAAGCACGCTTCGCAGAATAAGAAGAGAGGGAGGAAAAAAAAACTCATCTTCCACCCCCTCTAGAGTGCGCTGACGGATTCATCCACTAGATATGGCTCGGAGAAGCTAAGGAAATCAATTGCAGGGCAAGAACGTTAACGCCAAGATGATCGAGAATCATTTAATAGAGGTTCAGAACCCCAAACTTGATCAATGGGCTCCTCCAGTGGATTATGGAGAGTTGTAAAACCACCACCATATCCGCCTCTTAGAGCATAGAAGGTGGTCCAAATGAAGCTCTATCGACCCATATGTTGTGCAAATCGGGATTAAAACCTACTTTGATGTTCCCACATGCAAAGAAATGCCCTCACAGACCATCCTCCATTGTTTGAGATGTCTGACGAAAAGCTTCGCATCTGAAAAAACTCTTTAGCTTGATACAATGATGGAAGGGCGGCATGACTTCTAGCAAGAGGCAGGTCACTGAGACTTGTTCCCGGTTAGCACAACTCTCAAGTCACTTCGTCGAGAGAGAGAATAAGAGGAAGAAGGGCAAGGGGAGCATCGCTCGACCCCGAACCCACAAGAGTAGATGATAGGGGCAACGGAAGCTCCACCTAGAGCCAGAGCAATGTAGGAGGGTTAAGCCATGGCTTCACCCGTGCAGAAACTCAAGCCCAAAGACAGAAGGGAGCCATAGCTCACCTGCATGAAACAACAAAACAGAAGACCCGAGATACGAAGAGGGGACTTCTTTGGAGTGAAGGGAACAAAAAGGCAAGAGATAGTGTGAAGTTGCTTCGCATTATCTCCTCCACTATGGACAGGTAAATGACACCCTCTTAATTCGTGCGAAATCTGTCTACACACAAAGTTCTATGCAAAAAAGGATGGGGGAATTTTCCCACCTACTCCCATGGTCTGCCGCCTCCTACACGCATTGATTAGGTACAGAAAATGCACACGTCCCTCCATGAATTAGAAATTGAACTTCACACCTAAACTCACCGTTCAGTAAAGAAATATATCCCTTTCAACTTTCAAATCAAATGAAATGGGACCTATACCCACACGCGCGTGACATATCATTTTGAGCATTTGTCTTTTTTAGGATAAAAAGGTGGGAACAAGAGAGAGAAAGCACTCCCCATCTCTCTATCCACGGCACCACTCAAATCAAGAAATGAGAGAATTTGAAAGTGATGCATATGTGAGTGTGTGGAAGTGTGTGTAGGTGTAAGGGAGTGAGAGAAAAGGGAGAAATGAAGGGTGTTCATGTGCAATAAACAAAAAAATGAACTATAACTACTCAAAAAATTAACAATGAGAGGTATCCTAGGCCAACCAAAGGCCACACATATTCATCCTCCTCCAAGTGTCAAGGTGCATCACATGAAGTATGGACTCGCAAACTTGGAAAAACCAACGGCTAAAGGCCGACGTCCCCGGTAATGGCGCCAAAATTGTTGAGAAAAGGGGAGCAACGGACCCTAACCATCTCGCATGGAAGCAAGAAGCTTCTCCAATTGAAGTTGCAAGAAGTGCAAGAAATGCATCCACACCCACGCCCATGAACAATGGCACCATGGCCAACGTCAAAAAGGAGCAAGGGAGGGCAATGCTCACACACAAGCCAACTCCAAATGCAAGTCCACACACATAGATCATCACCTTGCACACAAGGAAGAAGGAGAATAACAAATGAAACCTTCTCTATTCATCACAGGGCCCAAGGCCATGGCCAAGAGAACCCCCCCTTTTTACAAAATGAGCTCCTCCTTATATAAGAAAGGAGAAGGAATTCGTTAGATGCAAGTGGCCAAAGGCTTCATTAACTACAAATATTCTAAAAATGATAGGTAGTTGGGAAAATCAAAAAGAGAATCTTCCTCGAGAGAGAGCTCTTTGCACGTATCCAAGAAAGCTCTTATTTCTAAAAAGGCAAGAACTCAAAAAGTAGCATTTTACAAAAAAAGAAGGGTAAGGTTGAGTTTTTATGGGTTTTCTCACAAAAATAGGTAAGAGGTAGTTTCTATGAAGGAACTTGTATACAATTAAAAAAAATGGGAAATTTGGGAGAGTGCCACACCAAGCCTTGAGCCTTCAAGTAACCATAGTTCCAAGGATGTCCTCCAAGTACACCATAGCCTTCTTAGCTTCATAAATCCTTCATAACTTAACGGTTCCAACATGTGGCTCTAAAACTTTAAGGAATAGAGTTTCATATCCACTAAAAGAAACCTTGCAGGGCCTCAAAAGTAGCAAAAAAGAGAAGCCATAGAAACATGGGATAGGCCTCTACAAAATTTTTATAGAGACGTATTGCATGTTTCTATGGATGACCTTTTTTGGTGCTTTTAAGGCCATGCAAGTTTATTTCTAGTGGATATGAAACTTTATTATTACAAATTTAAGGTCCATGAAACTCATTATGTGCTGAACTCAATTTACCAATGGAAAAATGAGTTTATAACCATAAATGATTTGCTTTGCACACATAGCATGTTGAATTGAGTGTATATGATTGTGAACATAGGATATAGATAAATGTGGAGTTGAGGATGTGTAAGAAACGTTATGAAAAAGTATCTTACCAATAAGATAATTTCACATTACAAAACATCTCTTCAAGAAGAATGATCACATAGTCGTATATGGTCCTGTCTAGTTTCTTGGGTTGTATAATTCATGAATTTCCCTAAAATTTGCAATAAGTAATAGTTATTTCCACCATTAATGACCTTGCATGACCTCAAAGCACCAAAAAAGGGGCAGCCACAGAAACATGGGATAGGCCTCTGCAAAAGTTTTGTAGAGGCCTATCCCGCGTTTCTGTGGCTGCCCCTTTTTTGGTGCTTTTTGAGGTTATCAAGGCTCTGGATGTCAGAATTAGACAAATAGGAAGTCAATTTTAGGGTTTTTGCATGTTCTAGACATGATAGTACCATCAATTTCTCCAAAGTCTAAACCAATCATGAGATATAAACATTTTCATAGAATTTAAGGTTTTAGGATGGTTTTCTTTGTGTCTATGACATCACCTCCCTCTCAAAGTGATAAGTTCCACGTAAGGCAGTTATCGAACTGTGAGATTTTTTGGAAATTGAATCTTCATAGCTATTGGTCTTTTTAGAGTTCTTTATATGTTATAGTGGAACATGATGATGATGGATATCCATGATTGAACTAGAAAGGGTTTGTAGTATATCTAGGTAAAGAATCAAGGGCATGATTCTCATGATGGATAGTACTCCTCTTTTGACTCTGATAATGATCCTTTCCATGCGGAATGGTGATCGTGGAAGTCTTAAACCCAACTTGTATCTTCTTCCTAGGACATTTGAATACCATGTGGTCAGTGACAATACAACTCCTTTCTTTCAAATTTTAGGTTCATGAAACTTATTATGTGCACAACTTAGTTGAACAATGGAAATACGAGTTTTCAATCTTAAGTGATTTGTTTTGCACACATACCATCTTTAAGCAAGTGGATACAATTATGAACATATGATATAGATCAATGTGGACTTGAGCATGTGTAAGAAAGATGATGAAAAAGTAGATTATCATAATGAAAAATTGATTTTACAAAATGTATCTCTTCAACAAGAATGATTACACAATCATGTATGATCCCATCTAGTTTCTTTGGTTGTATGGTCATCATCTTCACATGAGCTACACACAAGTTAATATCTTTCAAAACATAAGTAAGGAATGCATTTCCTTCCTTTTGGATGGCTTGAAGTGCTATTGATTTTATCCATAGTCTAGTGCATTAACTTTGAAGCACAAAGGATCTATAATGTCTGCTCACTTTTTTGTTGCTTTTGCATTAAGAGAAACTTTAGGTTGTGCTACATATGATCTGTGATGTGGTTGGTAGTTCTTATTCATTTTACATGTATGCCTTGATTGACATTCTGACACAATTTATGGCATATGTTTTTTTCTCATATGTGGGTAGTGTGCTTTGACCTTACGGTAGTGACTTTATAGCCTCTACTTGATGTGATGTTGGAATATTCTTATGTTTCATGATGGTTCCTTGAAGCTCTCCTTTTTGGATGAGTTGGAATGGCTACTTCATGTTTCATCAACCATGTTCTATTTGGAGGTATATTGAGTTCAAATGGTTCATCACCAATAATTAGTGGATTTATTCTTCCCCTTTGTGCATGTCCTTAGAATCGTTTTTTTGAGTGATCACATCTGTGGCATTTGATCATCATCATGCTCTTAGGAATGATTCTATGGATGAGGCTATGAACTATTTTGATATTTTTAATCGGCTTCACTCTATCATATTGAACCATTCTATGATTGTATGGTGACCTCTATTGCATGTAGACCACTTCATCCTCTTTGATGGGCTTCATCCAAGGTGGTCATTATGTATCTTGGGCATGGATAGGATATACCAAAAAAACTTATTAGTATAAAATAATCAAATGATGCCTCTTATGTAACTTCATTTCCAAGTTGAACCCTCAAAAACTTTTTGTGCATGTCATTGATCATGATGCAAAGGACTTGTTGATAGCCTCCAAATTTCACTTGCAATGTTGTGTTGTAATTTCATGAAAACATTTCTAATTGTCAAACTCTTGCAAAAGATCTATAGTGGGACTTTTCCATTACTGTTGTACTAGAAACTTGACTGATAAAAATCAATACATCAAAATTCTCCATATGGTGATACATGTAATATTTCAATCAATAAGATGAGCACAACCTAAAGAAAAAACCAACATCTGAATGTAGAATGTACTTTACCTTTCACTATTCCAAGTCATTGATGATTAGTATCTTTAATATGAATTTGAGTCTATCACCACAACATGTACCAAAAACATAAACATATATAAAATCAAATTAAAAAGGGATGTGAAAAGAAAATTAGTAGAGGTACTTTTACTCGAGAAGAAAAATATTGATTTTTGAAGGCTATATAGCTTAAATTTTTTTTTCTTTTTTTTTTGTACAAATAGAAGCATATGTATATGAGTTCTTCATAAACTAAGGATATGATTTCTTGATTGACTCCTTAGTCATGGTTGCATGCTAAACATACCTGGGAATATTTTCTTTTATGTTTGATTATTATGTAGCAATATCAATCATGTCCTCTTTATAATTCATCTTCCTAATGAATAGCCTCTATAAGCATGGATAAATGCTTTCACACACATTTGCCTATCCATACTTTGTAATATTGGTGTCATTCTTTTGAAAAGAAGGAGAAGTAAGAGAAACTATTTAATAATTTAAAGTGCTTCTTTGGTGTTGATGAAGCACTTATTTCTCATATGAATTACCTATGCAAGGGCAATATTGGTTTAATTCTTTTGCAAATATGAGAACCAAGAAAAATATATGCCTCATTGGAAGAATATGATGTTTGTGTCCTCCCACTCCACATGAACAAGCTTCCAATGATGGTATTGTGTGTTTTTCCTCTTGAAAAATAGTAGATGAATACTGGAAAGTAAAATGAATAGTAGATCTTGGATCACAAGGAAAGAATGAACCACCTACTTGGACATGAATATTGTTATCTCATGGCAAAAAAATTTCCTTCTGAGTGATTCCATTATTGTTACATCTTCTCCTTGGAGGAAATTGTTCGAGTACACCATGGCTACTAGAATTCAGATGGTAAGAGAGGAGAAGAGAATCAAAATAACATGTATAATGGACTAAGAAGTATCTGTACATAGAGAAAAGTACTTTTTTTATATGTGTTGGGTCAAGGTGAGGTTTTCCATTCTATGTGAGTGAAAATGATAAAAATTTGAAAAACTCATTTTTTGAGGTAGGGAAAGTTATGAGTTTGATGATGTGGCACTTTACTTCTGGAGGGAGTTTGAAAAAAGAACTACTTTGAGTGATTTTATTAAGAAAAACATATAAAAAAGTAACTTTTGACATGTATATTAAGAAATGGGCCCTTTTTAGTAAGAAATAACTAAATATGTGACTTTTTAAAAAAAAGCCATTTTTTTATTCACAAAGATGGATGGATTTGATGATGTGTAAAGTGGAATCTCTCTCTCTTTCTTTTACAGAAGAGAGAGATGACCCTACTTGGGCCTAAAAAAAAAGCATATTCTAGCCTACTTAAAAGTGCTCTATTAAATGCACTTTGTTCCCTCAAGCAAGAACAAGATTAGGCTTAATCCCTTAAAATTAGGAATCCTTACAATGCCCATGCAGGGTTCATTTTTTCCCCTAATGGGTTGATACTATCCATACAAGGTGTCAGCCATGTAAATACATGTGGTCCAAGTGTCCTAGTTAATTGGAGTTAACCAAAGTGGATGCTTATAGAAGGCTCTAGATATTTTGGAGTAAAATATGCTCCCATGACTTTTATAGCACTTGAATCCAAGACCACCTCATTTAGGAGGTTAGAGAAAAAGGGGTGCATAGAAGGACAGTTTACAAGGGAACATAGTGAAATTAAAACAAAATAAAAGGTACTTTTCGTTAGCTTGTAAGCATGATGCAAGGGGAAAAGATGGAAGATGAAATAAATGAATCTATAGAATATAAAGAGAGCACTTAAACCTTAAGGATATCATGTAATGAACAAACAGTAACCACAAATGAATAGATCATTAGTGCGCTTATGGGATCATACAAGCTTTGTAATAATCATTTGTTGTGGTGCATCTTTGCTTTAGGAGATTTTTTAGTTAATAACCATTCTTTTAGAACTTTCATTATTGTCGAGTACTTTATGAAAAAGTGCATTCAAAGCTGTGCATTACTTTACGTTTCTTAATATGACCAATTCTTTATAATTAGAAAAGCTTCTTTCACATTTATGGATAGAAAACATAGCTCATCTCTATATAACAGCAAGCATCTATTGTGTTTACAATGCTTGTACACTTTGTATACACTCTTAGAGTTTGAATATATGTTATAGCAGTTTTTCTTGTGAATCTTCCTTCTTCATTTGCTCTACGAAGATAGCTCTTTCTATGCTTATGTCTCAACCTCTACACAAATTGCTCTCTCTCTCTCTCTCAACCTCCGTTGTTATATATGCATCATGCCATATGTACAAGAGAGTTACATACATTCTTTTCTAAATACTGATTAGTAGAGAAATTAAAAAAGAAAAGACACAGAGAAAGAGAGAGAGTGAAAGAGTATTTACATCACTTACCAAGATGTGAGAGATAGAGAGAGAGAGAGAGAAAGAGGTGTGTGTAGGGAGAGAGACAGAGAGAGAGAAAGAGATGTGTGTGTCAGGGGAGAGAGAGAGAGAAAGAGATGTGTGTATGCATGTGTATATGTGTGCATGTGTGTATGTATTATGTGTGTATATGTGTGAGAATCAAAAACCCTAATTCTAAAACCCTAACCCTAAAACATGTATATGTGTGTATGTATATGTGATATGTGTGTATGTGTATGTCCATGTATGCATGTGTGTATATGTGAGTGTCTATATATATGTGCATGTGTATGTGATATGCATGTGTGTATGTATGTATGTGTGTGTGTGTCTTTAAATGCATATGGGTGTGTATGTATGTATGCATATGCATGTGTGTATGCACATATGTGTGTGTATAATATGTGAGTGCATATGTATATGTGCGTGTGTATGTAATATGCATGTGTGTATGTATGTATGTGTGTGTGTACATGCAAATATGTGTGTATGTATGTATGCATATGCATGTATGTATGCATATGCATGTATGTATGTATACATGTGTGTGTACATGTATGTATGTATACGTGTGTGTACATGTATGTATGTGAGTATGAGTATGCATATGTGTGTGTGTATGTATATGCATGTGTGTATGTAATATGCATGTTTGTATGTAATATGGTGTGTATGTAATATGCATGTATGTATATATATGTCTGTATGCATATGCATGTGAGTATGAAATATGTATGTGTGTATGTAATATGTGTGTGAGTGTGTATGTAATATGCATGTGTGTATGTAATATGTATGTGAGTATGTGTGTGTATGTATGTATGCATCTCTCTCTATCTTATTCTCTCTCTCTTTCATCTCTCTCTCCCTCTCTCTCTCTCTCTCTCTCTCTCTCTCTCTCTCTCTCTCCCTCCCTCCCTCTCTCTCCCTCTCTCTCTCTCTCTCTCTCTCTCTCTATTTCAATCAAAATCAAAACAATCACTTACATCGATGTAATTGTTTGGAGCATTGCATCAAAGTCCACTTAATGTTGTCCTTCGTCGAATTCCAAAGAACTGATGCCAAAAAGCTCTTGCAAAACTAAAGAGAAGAGAAATTAGAAAAGGAAAAATAGAAAGAAAGAGAAAGGGTGCTACAGTATGTGTGATACTTACCAAAATTTCAGATCTAGAGAAATAGAGAGGCGTGTGTAGAGAAAGAGAGAGAGAGAGAGATGTGTGTACACAATATGCTCAGAATGTAGTTCACGTGAACAAACTCGACAATAGTAGACTTTGGTTCAAAACACGAGCAAATGTCAAATTTTTGTTCTTGGGTCCAGTTAAAACATTGCATCAGTATGAGCGTAGGTATGAGCATTGATATAAACATCGGTATGAGCATCGAGATAAGCATCGGTATAAGCATTAGTAATTTCTAGTAGAGTACCGACGTGTATATCAATGCTCATACTGATGCCGAGCATTTTCGATGAGTATACTGACGATTAAATGACCATCGGTATTGCCTCTTTGGATTTTCAAGCATTTTCAATGGTCATACCAATGCTAAGGCATGAACGTCAGTATGGACATTGGTACTCCACTCATATGTTGTAGTGCTTGGTATATAGATCCTATTTTGCGGGTTCAAGAAGAAATCCAAAAAGGCCTTGAGGATGGTTTACATGATACCAGTAGAGTGAGCTCAGAAGATGAGAAGGGGCATGATGAAGAAAAATTATCACCTACATCAAAAGAGAAAGGAAAAGGTAAAGCAAAGATTGTTGAGATAAGAGATTATGTAGAAATTTATAAAAGTTCTAAATCTAATTTGATAAAACATGACCATGAACTTAGGAGAAGTTCAAGAGAAAGAAAGCCAACACAAATGTATATTGAGTCTTATTGTGCTTCACATTTAGCTTTTATGTCAAAAGTTATTGAAGAACAAGAACCTACATATTTTGAAGATGCAAATTCAAATGTTAATTGGTCAAATGTGATGCAAGAAGAGATAGATGCATTGTATGAGAACAACACATGGAAGTTTGTACCACAAGATGATAAGATGAGGGTAATTGGAAATAAGTGGGTATTTTGTATTAAAAGAAATAGATATGGTTTTATTTCTAAGTGCAAAGCAAGATTAGTTGCAAAAGGCTTTGCACAAACATATGGAATTGATTATGAAGAGACATTTAGCCCAGTTGCAAGAATGTCAACTACACGAACAGTTTTGAGCATTGCAGCAAGTAAATGTTGGAACATATTTCAACATGATGTTAAAAATGCCTTTTTGAATGGTCAATTACAAGAACAAGTTTATATGGAGCAACCAAAAGGATTTAAAGATGAAATTTATCCAAATTTTGTATGCAAACTAACAAAAGCATTATATGGTTTGAAGCAGGCACCTAGAGCTTGGAATCATTGATTGGTAAGTTATTTAGAAGCTCAAGGATACAAACCAAGTGTTGCAAATTCTTCTTTATATGTCAAGTTTGTAACAAATCAATGTGTGTATATTTTTATTTATGTTGATGATCTTATCATTACAGGAAGTGCTATTGAAGAGATTGATGAAATTAAGAAGAAACTTGGTATGGAGTTTAAGATTTCAGATCTCGGGATTTTATGTTATGCATTGGGAATTGAAGTTATTTATGATCAACATGGTATATGGTTGAGTCAAAAGAAGTACATATGTGATTTACTTCAAAATTTTGGTTTGTCAAAATGTAAAGCAGTTGCAAATCCTTTGGAGCCTAATGTAAAATTGATACATGATGGTGTTCATTTTGAAAATTTAGACATGTATAGATCGCTGATTGGATGATTGTTATATGCTATAAGTACACGACTTGATATTGGTTATGCGATTGGAGTACTTTCACACTTCATGCACAAGCCTATAAGTGTACATTGGAATGCAGCTAAGCGTGCGCTATGCTATTTGAAAGGCACTTTGAAAGATGTTTTATTTTACTCACATGATATTAAAGCTTTCAGTGATGTAGATTGGGCAGGAAATAGGGATGATCGACATAGCACAAGTGGATACATATTAATGATGGGAAATCTATGGAGGTCGAGATGGCTCCGAAATAGAAGTCTCACAAGAACAAGTGACCCTAAAGGGCCCTTAAAGGATAACTCATGAAAATATTTTTACACCTTTTACATTCACACCAATTTTTGTAGCAATTCGAGGTTGTTTGTGAACCGTGCTTTCTCCATTCCTTCTCATGTACTCTTTATCATAGGCCTTTTCCACAAGCTCTCTATAGCCACACTGGCTCTGATACCATGTCACAAGGAAGGAGATAAGGAAGAGAGCTAACACACACTCTCACAATCAAAGAGGTTCACACACACAAATTGAGGCAAAGAAGAATCATCTTGTTCTTCTTCTTCTATTACATAAAAGGAATGTACAAGAATGACCTAAAATAACAATACAACAAGTGCAATATATGTTGATATATTTAGCTAGTGATGTGTGTGAACGCACTAGGACACTAGGGCACCTTTTCCCTCTTTAAGAGGATTTTTTCCCTTTGATTGTATATATGCATATAGCCCTAATGGGTTACATATCTTTGTAAATTCTAGTGGTAATGCATTCAGTATTGTGTGTTGTGCTCCAAGTTTCTTCTTCTTCCTTGTGCTATTCACGTGCTTTTGTAGACCTCAAACTCCAACAGTCGGTATCAAAGCAAGTCATCGCTTTATCGAGGGCATCCTGGACATGCCTTCGATCACAATCTCAAAATCACATGAAATTTGGTGAGCATATTCATGGTGATTAGGAGTTCAAAACCTCTTTGCTTTGAGGTGTAAAAGTCACAATCTAAGCTCGTTTTGGCCTTCGAACACACTATCATAATGCTAAAGATATATAAAGGCCTATTCAAGATATATCATAATGCCAAAGATATATAAATGCCTATTCAAGAAATTTTGAAATTATTCAAGTCCCATTTATATTACTTACTATGCTAACTTCTTAAGTTTGAGGCCAACCCTCATACTCATTTTATAATACAATTATTCTTAATATTAAAGTGTCAATTTAATATACTCTTATCAAGAGATGATAACATGTTATAGTGCCTAAATGAGCCAAAACATAAAGCATTGGGACATACAGAACTGTCTCAAAATCCTTTGTAATCCCCATTTTTCCTAAATACGCATTTGTCTAGGTTTTGGTTTGCCAGTGTAAGCGTCTCAAAGTCTGCTATAGGTTTAGTAGAACTTCATAGGATAGTTATGTTCAAATTTTTGAGATACATTAATTTTTCTAAATCAGGGTATTTAGTAAGTGGCCATGGTTGAAAGCAATGATGTATTTCATATGTTGGCTATTGAGGATAAGTTGGATGGTATTATTACCCATTTTGGGCTTATATGATGCGTCATGTATTGGTTGCAAAAGGACTATGGAATACTGTGCAAGGTAAGTTGGATGGTATTATTACCCATTTTGGTCTTATATGATGTGTCGTGTATTGGTTGCAAAAGGACTATGAAATATACTCTAATAAAGAGATAATAACATGTTATGGTGCCTAAATCATTCAAAACATAAAACATTGGGACAAAAAGAACTATCTCAAAATCCTTTGTAATTCCTATTTTTCCTAAATAGGCCTTTATATAGGTTTCGATCCCCCAGCATAAGCATCTCAAAGTCTGCTACAGGTTGAGTAGAACTTGATAGGATATTTATGTCCAACTCTTTGAGATAGAGTCATTTTTCTGCATCAAGGTACTTTGGTAAATGGCCATGGCTAAAGCAATGATGTATTTCATATGTTGGGTTGTTGAGGATAAGTTAGATGGTATTATTACCCATTTTGGGCCTATATGATGTGTCATGTATTGGTTGCAAAAGGCCTATCTCATTTCATGAAGCACAAAATTCTAAAAATTGGATGGTTGTTATGCAATCAGAATATGATGCTATTATGAAAATTGGTATCTGGTCTTTGTGTGACTTGCCTCCTGACAAGAAACCCATTGGCATTAAGTGGGTATACAAGCTAAAGCGTAAGCCCGATAAACAGTTGACAGGTATAAGGCTAGGCTTGTTGCAAAGGGTTATGCTTAGGAAATAGGCATTGATTTTGATGAGACCTTTTCTCCTACTTGAGGAATTACTATTGTTTGTAGCATCTGTGCACTCCCAACTCAGCATGGTTGGATTGAACATAGTTTGGACATCAAAAATGCATTTTTGAATTCATGCATATCTTGGTTGAGCAAGAGGCAGCCGACTATGGCCACTTCTAGTTGTGAGGCTGAGTATAAGGCAGCTTTCACAATGACTGTTGAGTGTGTGTGGCTCAGATGCCTTATGGCTGATTTGGGTGTTGGTCAATCTTCTGCCACCACCATCTTCACTAACAATCAGAGCACATTGGAAATTGCGAGGAACCCTGTGTTCAATGCTCACATTGAGCACATTGAGGTGCACTATTATTATGTTAGGGAGAGGTTCTCTATTAGAGAGATCAGTTTGGCATATGTGCCCACACAAGAGAACATTGTAGACCTTCTCGAAAAGGCTCTGCCAATGGAGACGTTTGAAGTTTTCTACAAAGATTTGGGCTTACTTCATTTTGTGGATTGATTCCACATAGCGTGGCACTTCCTTATACATGAGTGCCAGCTCCTTGTTCACCCCATCACTCCCAAGGGGGATTTGTTGATATATTTAGGTAGTGATGTGTGTTAACACACTAGGACCATCGGGACACTTTTTTCCCTCTTTAGAAGGTTTTTTTCTCCTGGCTTGTATATACACCTATAGCCCTAATGGTTTACTTATCTTTGTACATTCTAGTGGTAATACATTTGGTATTGTGTGTTGTGCTCCAAACTTCTTCTTCTTCCTTGTGCTATTCACATGCTTCTGTAGACCTCCGACTCCAACATATATAAAGAACAATACATAAGGAAAGTCCTAATGTTCGGGAATGAGTGAGCTAGCAAGAAACAAATGTTCTATCAATCTTGTTAGATAAATCCAGTGAAGCTCAATGAAGTATCTCTGGCATATACCAGTGTGACCACTGTACATGTCAGAGAAATAAAAAAGTGGTAATTGTCATCCTAGATCATCACATGTTGAGCTTGATACCTCAACACTATACTTATATGCTTGGTGTGAGCATGAAATACTGGGTTCTTCACAATAGGCATTCAACTTTGATTATCACATTTAAGTATAGTCAACATTTGTGATGGAAAGCCTATATTTGGAAGATGACTTTGGAAATCAATTTGAGGGTTACAGTCATCTATTGTGCCCACTTTGGTAAAGGCTTATGATATGTGGAAATAACCAGTTAGCTTTTTGGTTGATTAATGTCATTACTTGATGTATCCTCCTCTTTGAGCTTGAGCTCTCTATGGAGAGGCACAAGTTGATGAGATAGTGAATGTTTCATCATCTAAGCCTTATGTATTCTTCAAATGCAGTTACTATTCCGAAAGCATTGCAAAGAACTCTTCAAAGGTATGAGGGGAGGGCAAAAAAATCTTCAAAGGTATGAGGGGAGGGTCTAACTTGAGTGTTAGGGTAGTTACTAGCCCATCATAGTTTCTGGGAAGGATTCAAACACACTTGCAATCAAGTTTTTTAGCTATTAGAAAAACACCAATAGTAGCTAGTTGATCCTTTAAATATTTGATTTGCTTGATGAAATCTTCAAATTCTCCAATTCATACTGCTCTTTTTTGCTTATTGATTCATAAGATTTTGAATCTGAGTTTGATTCTTGGTCTCATATTGGCAAGCCAATATGCCCCAAGCTTCATATGCTTTAGTAGTTTCTTGGACTAGAGTAAGCACATAATCACTTACACTCATAACAATGGCACACAATGCATTTGTATTCTCCCTCTTCCAAGCTCAAAGGAGATCTAGATAAGTTTGGATTGTCACTCATGGATTTGATGGATCTTCCATTAGAATTGGCTCTTGATCACACCCTGTTGGCCATTGGCCAACAACTCATAAGAGCCCAAGATTGTAGAACTTTTGAGCTTCTAGAGTGTGTTGGAGAGGAATGAATGCAATTTGGTACAACAATAACAATAGTAGATGCACCGACACTAGAAGATGAAGCCATTACTCATGCACTATGATAGTACCACAAATATACTTTTAGGCTTAGAAAGTAATCCTCTCTACTAATAGATAACGAACAACTCTAATACCATGTAAGAATGTAGCTACAAAAGAAAATGCAGGAGAAATAGTAGATAAGAGAACTAATATAGTAGAATTTCAAAAATTCACTACTAATGGCAACTACAAGGACCATGCCATAGTGTACTTGCATGCTCTCAAAGTAGGGCATAAATGGTGTTCTAGAAAACTATAGATAAGTGTGGCCTTCCATGGATGGAAAAACATGGGTGACAGAACATGGGTGGCTACCACCCACGTAATCCTCATATGTGGCTTAGGTCAGTTCAACAAACTTTCGAGCCTTGATAACTCTCTTTACCTAAAATACCTTAGATGGTCCGATTTGACCTTCATCCAACATGCAAGTTGGGATTTCTATGCAAGAGTGGCTTTTCCTCATAATGAGGAACTTACAAAATGTGTAGTACAACATGCGCTCTTCCATTTATCCATAGTGTCTTTCAAGGGAAAAGGGAAGACTAGAATAGGTTCGATTTGCATCATTAGTTTAGTGGAAGGAGTCCTAGCTTACTCATAGAGATAAGTATATGGAGATTTGTTTCTAGAGGAATTGAGCCTAGCTTATTCTTATAGGAATAATATAGATAGAAAGTTTATCTTTTAGATTGCATGAAAACGAGTGACACTATCTTATGATAGACAATAGGGACTTGTTTTTGGCATTATAGAGACTTTTAATTGAGTGATGATTTTCCACTTTAGAGCTGCATGACATAAGGATAAATCTAACTCGTAAGAGCATTAACATTTTATTCTTGGTGTTGAGTCAAGAAACCTAGAATCATTTAAGAAGTTTGATATGTATGGACTATCTAACTCTCATAAAGGAGTGCTTTTGGATTCAAATGAAAACTTTAGGAAAAGAGAAAGACTATTTTGTGAATATAGGACCTTCCTATAGAATTAAGTCCAAAATATATGCACAAAGAACCAAATAATTTCTTGGTTAATAGGATGTAGAGGTTTCATCCTATTACCACAAATTTCTGATGCAATAACTAGGATGATTGGCTTGTATGAAGAAAAGGGTAGTTTAAGACAAAACTATTTCTTCTCACTACATTCAAGGTTAGGAATACCTAGAGTGGTTTGAGGGTTAGTCTATCATTTAAGTTCTAGATTGGTTTGAAAAAACTTTTGTTATTGGACTTTGTTCTATTTATAGAACGTTACATGGTTTATTGTCTCCATAGTGTTCCACACTTATTTTACATATTATTACTTCACTAGGGATAAATCATGTTTTTTGACTTTCCCAAGTTGCTTACTACATACATAGTACACAAGGTCGAATGGGAGAAACCATTAGAAAAAAATTCCCATATGCATTCCAATGCCATTTTAAATAGAAAATAGAACTAAGGGGGAGACAAGGTTACATTATATCTAAGGTTTACAACCTTAGAGAGGAGACGAATAGCTAAGAACCTCTTCACTTGAGACCACACTTTAGATTATCAAAACTGCATGCATATATAGTGTTGTGCTTTTCTTTCCTCAATCTCTTAATGCACCTAGATTGAGTTTGCTTCTTTACATCGTAAGCTTATACAAGAACCACAAGTACTAGATACATTTGACATCCTAATAGAGGTGTGTTCCCTTGCACTTAGCGGGAAATACCTTGTGACTACCATTGAGAATCATCCCATGGAACCCTCTCAAAACATAATCCAAACATCCATTACAAGTTTCTCTTTTAGAATAGATAGTTATACAAATCTCAACAACCCATCACCTCATGTAACATCCATATGCACGACCTACTTGGTTACTCTTCTCAAGCTCACCACCACTCCCTCTACTAAATAAGAAGAGACACCCAAGGACAGGAGCTCAAATTTAATGGAATTTGAGCTACATAATCTATGTACAACGTTCATGCAAGCTAACATCACTCTCTTCACATCTAAGAAACATTAACCTTATTGGATTTATAGATCATAAATCCACACAATCACATGAATACCCTTCAAGAAGCCTAGAGTCACAAAGGCACATAATAACGACTACAAAAGCATGTATAAGAGTTGAACAATCAAGTGCAAAAATTACAAGAAGAAATAGATAGTGCATGAACACAATTTCCCAAAAAAACAAATGAGTAGGAGGATGAAGAAAATCGAGATGCTTCATAATGACTAAAAAATGATCTCACACAATCATATCAAGATAAATCAACATTACTCAAGGCACAAAAAAATGATTCTTCTCTTACAAATATTTCACCGAACTCTTCAAATATAGAATCTTTTAAGGTATAAACTCAAGTTTTAAGGCATAATCTAGTGGTGAAAGAAAATCTCATTGAGTAACTTAAAGAGACACTAATGATATGATCATTCACATCATTTATGCAACTAGGCTCAATCACTTTTGAACCAATAGGAGCTCCTTCCCCACCATCTCTTGAGGGAGCCAAAGAATTGAACATAACAGTTAGGCCATCATCTTTTGAGAACTAACTCCACAACGATTTTGAAAATAAGGTGACGGAACCATAAAACTTTTTAAATTTCTTCAAATACAAGTTATAAAAAATATTTGAGTCTTACCCTCTACCTTATCTGATTATCAGAACCGACAACATAAAACAAACATTAGAAAAGGTTGCCATCACATTTGACAACAATCCATGTTTACAGCAAATGATATGGAAGACTTACCAAAAGGCTCTATGGAACTCCTAATCCCACAAGAGTAGAAGGTTTTTCTCATCAACCATCCCTTTGCACAAAAAGTGTAAGATTTTGCCCAATCTAAATAAAATACCTTCACAATGCTCCAATGGTTCATAGACAAATCAAAAGATCTATGATACTACGAGGGTCTATCATCTGGGTCAATAATATTGGCTCAACCATAAGTACATTAAATTTCCTGCTTCTTAAGAACCTTTATATCTAGGAATTAGATGCTTAACATGATTGAGTTAAAGGAACAAATCACCCAAAATATACAAGTTTGTGTAAGCCATATGTTGTACAAGATCTTTGAAAATTCTTAAACTCTACTTAGCAACCTTCAACACTACCTTTGCTCCTTAACTCAGATCCCACTTTCATATAGGCATCAAACCACTTTTATTCAACTTTGAGAGACCCTTGATTAACACATGGCAATGACATATTTCTTGTGCCTTGAAAATTTAGAAAGTCATTACATGTAGAGATTCAAAGAGGCATTCTTGATGGCATCCTTTGAGACAGATATTGAGATATTTGATAAAGTTACGTTAATTTTATAGCTCAATTAATGGCATTATCGTACCTTTTCATACTTACCTAGTACCAAGAACTTCCAAATTTGAATGCTTTCTTTTAACTCAAAATGGGTTGAACGCTATTAAACTCATGTGTTCACAAGTGGTCTTTCCTTCATGCTTGATAGCTTTTGCACACCTTTTCTGAGAAGAACCAATTTATTATGGCCATTTCTAGAACTCATGTGTTCACAAGTGGTCTTTCCTTCATGCTTGATAGCTTTTGCATACCTTTTCTGAGAAAGAACCAATCTATTATGGCCACTTCTACTTGTGAGGCTAAGTATGGGGTATCCTTCACAACTATGTATGTGGATCAAACATCTTATGTATGAATTTCGTGTTGGACATACCTCTACCACCAATATTTCTATTGGAAATTGGATTTCTTTGGCACTTATGAGAAATCTAGTGTTCCATGCTCGCACTAGCCACATTCAGATGGAACTTTATTATCCAACTGAGAAAATATTTGTTGGAGAGATTAGTTTAGAATATGTTCCCACACAAGATAAGGTTTCACATATTTTTACGAAGGTTTTGCCTCATGAGAAGTTCAAGTTTTTGCAAATCTTTTGGCTTAATCTCATTGGTGAATTATTCTTTTTCCACATTGGTTGGCACTTCCTTATACATGAGTGTTAACCTTTTGTTCATCGCACCACTTCTAGGAGCATTTGTAAGGATATATTGGTAGTGATGTGTGTGAATACACTAAGCATTGTTGGGCACTCCCCCCCCCCCCCCCCCCCCCCAAACCCATCTTTATAATTTTTCTTTCACTCAGATTCTATATACGCCCATAACCCTAAAGATATTCTTATCTATTTACATTTTACACTTGGATATAGACTCTATGTTGTGTTCCTAAGTTTCTTCCTTCTCTTCATCTTTATGTTTTTTGTGTACATTCCTGATCCCCAAACTCTAACATCAATCACTCATTATTCCAAAAAAAAAAAGAATAAATTGAGAAAATAGAGCTTTATGGAGATGTATGGTGTTATAAAGTTCATAGTTTGTGAGACAATGGTAATAAAGATCTTCCAAGGAACGTAGTCCCATTATCTTATGAATAACAATCCAAGGACTTCTTCGATGGGGATGTAGAGATCCGAATATACTACCAAAAAAATATTATATGATAAGTAAGATGATGGATTTTTGTAGACATAAGCATAGTTATGCTACATCCATTGCTTTTAAGTACACGCAAGGTTAGAAATACCTAAATTCACTTGAGAACAATTCTATTATTTAAGTTCTAAAAGGATTTGTAATCACTTCTTTGATGGGAATATATCCTCTCTTAGAGGAATACATGGTTTATCATCTCCATTGAGTAGGTTCAAGATGGGGGATGTAGAGATCTCAATATAATACAAAAAAAATCATATATGATAAGTAAGATGACATATTTCCATAAACATGAGCATATTTATGCTAAAACTATTGCTTATAAGTACACTCAAGGTTAGAAATACCTAGTGGCTTGAGGGCAAGTGTATCATTTAAGTTCTAGAAGGATTTGTAATCACTTATCTCATGGGTAAATGTTCTCTCTCTTAGAGGACTACATGGTTTTATCATCTCCACTGAGTAGGATCATGATTAGCTAATTTGACATTCTACACTTTTCTTTAACATTATTACTTGAGAAAGGAAACACCTTGAGTTAGGTCACTTTAAGGATGTTGGATATTTTGTGAGTAATAATTTGGAAGTTAGGTGCTTATAATATGATATATTAGACACTTTTTGAGAGTTTTTCCCACTTTTGTTTTGCCTTCCCAAGAGTTCTCTTAAGGGGGGAGGATATGCAAAAACATCACATATGGATGACTATGTACATAGTACATATAAGGAGCCAATAGGAGTGACTATTAAAGAGTATTTTCCACATGAATTACGAGTACATTATGTCCACATGATTCTAATTCCATTTTGAGGAAAAATTATGAACCTTAATATGGGAATGAACAATGAGTCTCCAAATGAGAGCCACTCTTTTGGTAGGACTACAAAAACTATATATATGTTAAGCTCCATTGGTATGGAGGTTAGGCTACATCATCTATGTGTTCCTTTTAATTTCTTGCAAGCTCAAAGGCTCTTTCTATTGTCTCACATAGAGCTAGAAGTGGAGTCCGTCTTTATAAAATATAGCTATTATATCATTAGTACCATTATTAAAAGGAAAAATATCTACTCATAAGTATCATATTTGGTACACATTATAAACAGTAACAGTATCAATCTTCAAATAAATGGTCAAATAATCAAACCTTAAAATTAATCCAATGCTAAAAAAATTTCAAATTAAAAAACTCAATGGAAAATCATCCAATTTTGAAATTATTCCAATGCCAGAATAAAATAATTTCTCTACATTGCACACCATTTCATTGATAAGATTCATGAAAATTTATATAACCTATAACATCATGATGTAGTTGTGGCTAGAAAATATGAAGATTTTTGCAAACAAGAAGCATGATTTACAACTAATCCAACATGTACTTTGAAACTTATAGGATGACTAACACGTTGGAGCCAAATCAATATCAGTAATTCATTTGAATGATAATAATCTAGTAATTTTTCATTTTTCCCACAAGAAATTACTTTTTTACTATAAAGAGATGATAGGTCTAAATGTTTTTGGAAATAATATGCCCAATTTATACTAGTAGGTCTAACACTAAAACAATAACTTAGAATACGATCTCCCATTTATTTATTGGAATACCTTTTAGTAAACATATTGATGGAGCCCTAGATCAACCTATTACTTTTAATCTAAATGTATTGGCTGAAACTACGACTGACCATATTAGTCTTAAATATTAACCATGGATATATCAACTCTTGAACCACCATATATATATATATATATATATATATATATATATATATATATATATATATATATATATATATATATATATATACATACATGCATATACATATATATATATATATATATATATATATATATATATATATATATATATATGTGTGTGTGTGTGTGTGTGTATGTATGTATGTATGTATGTATATGTGTGTGTGTGTGTATGTATGTATATGTGTGTGTGTGTATATGTGTGTGTGTGTGTGTGTATATATATATATATATATATATATATATATATATATATATATATATATATATATATATATATATATATACGTGTGTGTATCTACATGTTGGAGGATTAAAACTCCAACATGATGCATTCAAGAAGGGGCATGGGAATTTACGAACCGGAGGCCACCTAAAATTTATCTCTTCTATCTCAAAACCTTCTTTATGTTATATTCCCCGTGATTCAAGCTATGTGCATAGAAACTTAGGACTATCAAAAAATTACTTCTCCCATCTCATTTGTTGCAGCGCACGTTAAATATCATTTATGAATGATACATCTTGCCTTTACAACACGTAAAGAATCATCCTTAATTGATCTTTCATGTTTTTTCCATCACAATATACATTTAACTTAGTAAACTAACATTCCTCATTTTGTACATCATGAATAATTGTAGACCATCTCAGTAATTATTGTTCATTTGATCATAAAAGAATGTAACGTTATCTAAATCCCTTTTTCATTCGGCATCCTTATCCCACACAAGAAGATAACTCGAACCTTATCCAAGAAAAGATTAGCTCCAACATGCAAAATAAAGAGAGATTAAATGTGGATCAAGTTCCCAAAGATGAGTCATTCCTTAAGAAGGATGTGGGTAGGAATGGGTTTAAGAATAATATCGTAGAAGAAGTGATTTTTGTTACACAAGAAGTAGAGGGAAGTTGGCTAAAATATTTATGGAACCAATTACAAGATTCCAAGTGGGATAAACAATGAGAAAATCACCAAGATCCATCTATAAAGGAAGTTAATGGATGTGAACGAGTCAATTTTTTTATTATTCTAATAAAAAAGATGCAAAACATAACGTTTTGAAATATTTTTCTCCATATATAGCAGATTATGGGATTAAATAAGTCATTACAAATTCAATATCTATTAAACTCACAACGAGTTTTTTCTTTCTTGGGAAAGTGGTTTCCTTCTTGGATGAGTAATGTTTGGGCATCTCTTGACCCTCCTCAACAACATGAACTTACAACTTCGCTCACTTGAAGCCTCCTGGGTTACTACTTGTGAGGACTCTAGGTGAAATTTTGAACTTGACTCCATGAAGTCGAGTTAGATTCCTCTCCCTTCTCCTCAACTTTGAATTTCTCCATGTAAAACGAATAGTATCACCATAGTACTATTCCCACAATGGTTGATGATACATACTAGAAACCAAAAAGATTATCAAATGAGTATTCAAAAGAAACCAATTAAAAGGTACCAAAGGAGAAGGCCAAATTCTTATTGCACTCTAATCTAAGGCACATCCTCTATAGGCAAATCGGGGAGATATATATCATAGAAGAGGAAAACAAGTCCCAAACTAGTATCAATAGGGACATGGTTGTATTCTGCAAAGGACAAATCACCAATCACAACAACATGGCAAAGGAACTTTCGGCCTTCTTGTTAAGAAGCAATATCAAATTCTCTTCTTTCCAAGGTGGTCCTCATGAAGGCCAAAATAAACATGTATGGAGGTTCCTATTCACTTGTAAGAGTGAGGACCTTCAACATAGGAAAGATGCATTATTGGCTTTGTTTTCTCCCACTCTTGAAGGACTAGAAGATAATTGGTTTAGCCAATATACCAAGGATTAACAAATAAGTGGTTTATTGAGTATGTGATTGACGACTTCCAAACCTAGGAGATCCTAAAACAAGGTTCATATAGGCATTGTAGCTAAGTTACTCTACGTAGAGGACATGATGTTTTAGAAAACATGACCCTATATGAAAGAGAAACATTCTTAGAACTCATGATAAGGGCAAGATTCTTGGTGCAAAGGATACCCAATTCTCCGTTCAACTTCCTTGGTGCCTAGTCAAGTGCACACTACACATAAATGTTCTAGGCATGTAACATGCTAATATGGCAATAAAGGGGATCATGAAGCCAAAGATTAATATTTCTTGAAAGGTTTGGGAGTTCAAAACTTGATGCAAGGACAACCTAGAAATGTGCAATGGGTGGAAGCAACTCAATCTTTCATCCTAGGGCAACCTTCCACTATAGGTCCATCCATTTCTACCTTCTAACCAAACAAGTAAGATCTAGAGGAAGACCTCAATAAAGCTACCTTACTAGGACCATTATTGTTTTTGTTGGGGGGATGAAGGGTGATTTTCTTTGTATAAAGGAAATACTAAACACCACCATTGAAGGACTCAATAATGGACTCACCAACTTTAGAGGAGAGAGATGCCCAACTTTTAAGGGCACCAAGGCACCTAACTTTTCTGGGCACCAAGGCACCGAACTTTTCAGGGCACCAAGGTGCCCAACTTTTCTATGCACCAAGGCACCCACCTTTTCTGGGCACCAAGACACCCAACATTTTTGGGCTTTAAGGCATCCAGCTTTTCTAGGAACCAAGGTGCCAATTTTTTTCTGGGCTTCAATCTCTTGGCACCAAATGAGTGACAAGGTGACCCATGTTTTGATAAGAAGGCAGGCCGGTGGTAGATGCTAGGTGAATGGAATCACGACCGCTCAAATCAGGCCACTATTATGTGACAAAGTGTGGTACTGGCATTTGACAAATGTAATTGCCCAAAATGTCTTAACTCCCCCAATACTCTTGTAAGAGGCACCTCTTGTGATATCTTAACCCTTGCTTATAAAAGGGGATTTCTTCAAGGAGAAAAGGAGGTTTATCTCCATGAACAGAGAGAGACTAGGAGATACTCATACTAGTAGAGACATCAAGAGTGATAGAAAACATATGCTTAGTTAGAGGTTTGAGAAGCTTGGGGACTTCTAATAAAGTCATACATCTTAGAGAATTTTATTGTCTTGCTCTTCCCTTGTAGCAAAGAAGTCCTTGCTAGTTAGTGCTAGTTAGAGGGTACCTTGGAGGATAAGGAGAAAGTAGAGTGTGTAAATCTTCTATAATAGAATTTTCTGTGCTAATTATTTGAATGTCCTCTCAAGTTGTAAATTCTCATTTGTAAAGCTATTGGATGTTCATGCTCTAGGAGTAGTGTATTTTGCATCTCCTGCACCCACACAAACAATTTCACCATCTATAGTCACTGAATTTGTCACCAAGATAAAGGACATAGCTGATGAATTAGGAAACGTTGGAGAGATCACAGCAGAAGATCAAATAGTTAGACATGTCATCAATGGAATCAAAGCAGATGACATGTGGGAAGCATTCACCATTGTCATGGATCTATATGTGGACATGCAAGTATTGAAATTCAACACACTCATGGGACTCTTTCTTACAAGAGAGAGAAATCACCAGAGAGGCTAGAACCAAATATACACCAAACAAAAATGGTGTGATAGAAAGGAGGAATAAAACCATTGTATAAGTAGCTAATTCAATGCTTAATGCAAAGAAGTTGCCAAACTATTTATGGGAAGAGGCAATATCTAGTACCACATACCTCATTAGCACATTAGCATCAAAGTTATTGTGAGGAATGACACTGTATGAAGCTTGGGATGGAGGAAGACCAAACTTGGACCATTGTAGGATATTTGAATGCATTGCATATGCAGACATACCTTCACAAATTAGAGGGAAACATGATCCCAAGATAGAGAATTGTGTGTCCATAGGGTATGAACAAAATCAAAAGGGTTATATGCTATACAATTCTAGTAGTAAAGGATTCATTATAAGTTTTGATTAGGTATTTGATGAGAATCATCTTGTTTTGAAAATTATTGGAGGAACATCAATGTGTCATATGACTTGGAGGATGATTTTCCACCTCTATCAAACAAGTGTGCACATACACTTGAAGAATTGAGTGAATTGGAGGATGAGGAGAAGACACCTAGAAGGGAGATCAAGTCATGGAACTCCAAAGGTAAATCCAAAGTGTAGGAATTAAGAAGGTCTACAATCAAAAGTTCTACAAGGGAAAATAAGAAATCATAAAGGTATGCGTACGATACCTCATTGGTAACTAAGGATTCTATATATATGGATCACAACATAAATTTTGAAGAAACCTCATCATATGAGGAAACCAAGAAGAAACCACAATGGAATAATGTCATGGAGGAAGATATTAAAGCATTCCTAGAGAGCAATACTTGGGATCTAGTACCCAAGAATTCAACCATGAAAGTCATTGGATCTAAATGGATCTACAAGGTAAAAAAGAACTCTCATGAAACCATAAAAAAGTACAAGGTTAGATTAGTAGCTGAGGGCTATGTTGAGACTCAAGGTATTGATTAGGTGGATACCTTTCTTGTAGCAAAGATGGCTATAATCATAATACCCATGAGTATTGCAGCTTCCAAGAATTGGAAGATATACTAGATGCAAGAATTTCTTGAATGGATGGATCTCCGAAGAGTTATATATGACTCAACCTCCTCATTTTGAAGACTCATAATATCCGGAGTATATTTGCAGATTAAAAAGAGATCTATATGGGCTAAAGAAACCTCCAAGAGCTTGGAAGCATAGACTAGGCTTTGACCTACAAGACAAAGGATTTGTGGTAAAAAAGGCATATCCTTCCTTGTTTGTCAAAAGAGTACATGGAGAATCCATATATATCTCTATGTATATGTGGATGATAGCATTGTAACATGTAATGATGTTAAAGGAATAAGGAGAATCAAGCGTCAAATGAAGGACGAGTTTAAGATAAGTGATCTAAGGGAACTAACATACTTCCTTGGATTGGAAGTCATGTACATAGAGCATGGTATGTATATCACTTAGTGAAAGCACATCAAAGATATGATTAGAAAGTTCAAGATGGAAAACGAAAAGATTGTAGGAATAGTTATGGAAGTGAATTCCAAATTGAGTGTCCATGAAGGATAACTCATTGAAGATGTGACATGATATCAAAGCCTAGTTGGTGGACTCAATTATGCTACTCTCAAAAGAGTAGATATCAACTATGGTGTGAGTTTTTTCATTTAGTTTATGCACTCACCTAGGAAGCCACACATGGAGGCAACCAAAAGGATATTAAAGTATCTAAAAAGGACATTCAAAGGCTTATTCTATTCTTTTACCTCTGACATAGATATCAAGATCTTTTTTTATGTACATTGGGAAAGATCAGGAGATCATAGGAGAATTATCTCTAGTTATCTTTCATTTGAAGGTTCTAAAAGCATATCATGTTCATCAAATTATCAACCTAGTATCACTCTCTCATCTAACAAATTTAAATATAGAGGACTGATTAATATTACTCAAGAAGCTAATTGGATTAAGACACTATATGTTGATTTAGGAATCAAGCCTTCAAGTATTCATATATTTGGTGATAACATGAGCTCTTTACATCTTGCAGCAAATCCTATTTACCATACAAGGAACAACCACATTGAGGTCCATTATCACTTTGGTAGGGAAAAGATCACAAGCAAATAAATTGAGCTTTCATGTATATGAGCTCAACAACAATGTTAAAACATTATGACTAAAGCTTTGAATGGAGTAAAACTAAGCAGGTTCAAATCAATGATTGGGCTTCAGGATATTGCAAAATAATGAAGACTCAAACATATTTGGCTAGAGGAAGAGCTATTGGTACATATGGCAAGCCTTAGAGTGCAACCATATAATTGGAACTCTATGAGTTATGAGGATCATATGTATAACAATCTAATTTATCCTTAGAACACATTTCAAAAGAACTTTCACATAGCTTACTCTTTTATATAAATGTTTAAAACCTTAAATTCAAGACTTAAGGTATGATAACGGAGCCAAATTCCACGAGCCCTATTTAAACTCGAAACTCAAAAAAGGCAGTTGAAAACATTTTTGGAATATTTGGTAGAATCATCAACACCTACTAAATAGAATTAACGTGAAAAAGCTTATATATACTTTGGTGAACAAGTCACAGTATGTGATTGAGGTCTCACACACATAAAGTATCCTAAATTCATGTCTAGACATCTTGATGCTACCACACTTCTCATGCATACTAACTAGAGCATTTCCAATAGTCATATTTCAGCTAAGAAATATGTTGGATACAAGCATGCATTTGCCTTCCCTTCTATGAAAGCATCTAATGGTTTAATGGCATTGTTTAGACATCCATGTCATGAATATCCTGCAAGCATTGCATTTGATATGTCCACCTTCTTAGAAGAGAGGATATTGAAAAGCTCTTATGCATTCTTCAACTGCCACATTCGCTAATGTGTACATGCACACAACATGCATGCAAAAACAAATTTTGATGGAAACGCACCCTCCATTAACATTTGCTCAAAAATATGAGGTAGCTCTCTCCCATGTTTGTTTTGTTTCTACCCTAATATTAGGCCTCTCCATGCTACAACATCACACTTGGGCATTCATAAAAAATGCATCATGCACAATTTTCATCACCCTATTGTCTTTGTTTTTTATAGCCTTCAATCAAGGTATTCCAAGCCACTACATCTCTCTTGTTTGCAAAACACTTGCAATCCAACATAAATTCTACAAAGTATATGTATACTAATGCATAAGAAATCATCATTTTGCTCGACTAATATACTCCCCTTTGCTTATCTATGAAGTTGTCCCTGATGAGTGAAATATGTGGCTTTTGTGTTCTTGCAAAAAGTATTCGCCTAATATGCACAAAAAGCCTAATCCAATCAACCTTGCCTTTATTGACTTTTGTTTCTATTTGCGTCATTGGAGGATATTCTTACTATAAGGAATGTGCTACTCAATAAAAATCAATAGTAATACCAAAAACATCAACTAAAAAGTATGTCAAAGACACATCAATGATCATGCAAATCAAACGAATGGATCAATGCACATGCTTCTACTGAGTTTTTCCATTTTATCTGACTATCAATCCCTCAAATCTTCATATTCAACTTCCCCATGATTCACATCTTTTCTTTTATAGATTTTGTATCTCACCCATGTTTCCCATTTCATTTCAACCTGAAGATGTCTTGTATTTCTCTTTGAAGATGTCTTGACCATATGTGCATATGCAGGAGAACCTCTCAAGGATAAATTGTGTTCACCTCAATCCAACTTCTCATCATCAATGTGATTCAAGACTTCAAAATTCATTGCACAAACCAAGAGCCTAAGTGCACAACTTCTAGAAGGCTCGCAAATAAACAAGACAACTAGCATGATTAGATCTGTCAAGTCGAATTCTTCCATAGATAGGTAGCAAGCCGAATTCGAGTCAAGATTATGCTTTGATTCAATATGCCTTATCCCATCTGAGCATCATGCCCTCTCCTCTATTTTGTCCCCACTCGATAGAGGAAAAAAAATTTCTTTTTTTTTTTCTTTTCTTATTTTCCTTTTTTTTATTTATGCACACAAGTCAGCCTATGCTAAAGCTAGATGTGACTCAGGGACTTGACCACCTAGTCAGATTTGTTCCACCCATCTACTAACCTGATGTAGCACACAATGCACAATGCTATCCCTATGCAAAACTCACGCCTGCTCATGGCTTTGACCACTTGATCAAAGTGACTTCACCTGCCTATCATCCCACATAGGCACATAACAACATATAATTCGGGCCTATAGCAAATCTAGCATCAACTCGTGGCCTTGCTCACTCGATCAATGTTGTTGCACCCACCTATTAGACCACCATAATGCACTGACAACACACATATACACAAATATTATTTTATTTTATTTTTTTTATTCCAAGGTCTTAAGAATCAGGAGATAGAAGATATGGATTTATTTCCCAACCATCCCAACATAGCACACACATACATATAATCTCCATGGACATCCTGATGGAACATACCATCTCTCTATCGCTACTCAAGCTAAAATTTAGCCACTACACTCTATAGTTAACTCTTTCCCTTAAGACTTGCACATACTAACTATGTCATCAATTTGCAACATCATTGAAAGTGTCATTTTATCTCCTACATTTGCGACAAGACTTGATCCATCTATCCTCACATCTCAAACTTGCAATCTTAGTGAAGCAAACTCTCATTAGACCTAAGTTATCCTTGCCAATGGCACACTTAGTTGTAACAATCTCAAAGAACACCCATATGATGGGAGCACTTCCTCTTAACAGAGTCCATCATATATCCATCTCTCAACTTGGTGTCACTGAAGACTAGAAACATGAACCATTTTTTTTAACCTCGCTTCTAATCATGCTTTACCTTTCACTATCTTTTTGTGTTATTCAAACATGTTGAAGTGAATCATTTTATCCTCTCTCTACATATTTTCTTTGTCTCACTCAACCTTTTCAATTCTTAAACTTTTAACTCCCTAAACTAACTTTCCCCTCCACTTCTATTCATTCTCGATTTTTCTCTCGCTCACCTACTTTCATCTGATCCCACCCCTCTTTAAGCTTCATCTCCATCTTCATCAAAAACCAATGCTCACCATAACTTTTCATCAAATCCATCCCCTTCCAAACCTACCATGAAACAACCCCTACCACAATCCTTCCCCAAATAATCCACCTCTACCCAAAGAACCCTCGTCTCACAAGACCTCTAATGTCTATGCCTTACAAAACCTGGTCCATCTTCCTCTAGTGTTGCAATGCCAACATGTCGCTAGGGAGAAGACACACTCATCAAATTCTCATCAATACTCATCTCTCAATAAGAATATTCCAATATCATGAACATAAAAAAGAAGACCACCTTTTTGAAAGGAGCCTTTCTTCTTTATTTCTTCTTAATAATCGCTTTATTTGTCACTTCATCCTCCTTTTATTTACACTCATTATCCTAACATTTGTGTCACTTCACCTCTCCAACTAATAACTCCTTATAAATGCTCATCTTCTTCAAAACATGGGTTCATATGACAAAACCACATAATTCCCAAGGTCTTGTTCTCTAATTCCCTAACTACATCATGTAAATCATGATATTTGTGTTCAGCCTTTGCTAGACCCTTATGTTTTTTTCTCTTGTACAAAACAATCACTCATTTTGAGAATTTATGTTCCTTTGCGACCTTTTGATCCATTATGAGAGCATCTCCCTAAACTATTTCTTTTTCACCTTTCCTTACACATTCACACTCATTATGATCTATTTCCTCAACAAGAATCATTGAAATCCCTTTTGTTTTCTCCCTCACATTGATTATTTCCCCCTTGCAACCTTTCCTAGAGTCTCTAGCTTTAGTTTTCTTGAGGATATTCTTCCTTGTTGGTTCCATCATGCTTATCTTGCTAATTTCTGCTTCTTTTGATAATTTTCTTTCTCATATCAATTCCATTACCATTTCCTTTTTGAATCACACCTACTCCATCTTCACTAACTCTTTCTCTACTTTTTAATTAATTTTCGGGCATGCATTCCTCTGACTCACCATATTGATAATTCAATCTTCCTCCCTTTTTATTTGATAATATCATATTTATTTTGGTCCTCTCCCAAGTTTGTATTTTTTCCACCAAAACTTCAACCCTTCGTTCTAATTCTTCACATTTCTCTGTTTCATTCACTATCTTCTCTCTTTGAATTTTGGGATCAATTTCCCACCTCTTAATCAACTCTTAAAATCCCTCTCCTTCACCACTTGATCTATTATTTTTTTTCCCTTCATGCCTTGTGCATCTTTGAACCACTCATGTGTTGCTATCTCTATCTTCTTCACTTTTTCTTCTTATTGTATCTTATTCTTTGTTTTTTGTGTCAACTCACCCTTTAGGTGGAAAACTACATCCATTAACTTCTTTAACTCGCATTCTAATTGTTGCACTTTGCATTGCAATCCAACATCTGCTAGACCTTTACATTCTACTACATCTATAATTTTAGACATTACAATCAAACCATTCTTAGGCCAATCCCGCTCCCTTTCAGGTATGGGTTCTGGCTTGTTTGTCCTCTCATCTCCACCCATTCTTCCTTCCCATGTGCTTGTTTGAACTCGAGGTATCACTCCTACCTCTAAAACCCTTTGATTAACAATAATCTTTCTTTGTGGCTTCAATTGCACTTCAATCTACACTCATCATAAACTTCAACTTTCCTAAACTTTGGAGTAAGACAAGGCCTCATGGATATATTTCCTCTAGGAAATTCTAACACCTTGTTAGTGTATTCATCCTTCACATGTTCCCTTATCCCATTATGTCTATTCATAGAAGTGTCACTCATTGATCCTTGTAAACTTGGGCATTCTCTAGCCATATGTCCCATTTGATTGCAACTCCAACAAACTACTTTCCTTAAGTCCAATTGCACTCTTTTTGTATGTGCTCAAGGATTCCAATTCACTCTTCTTTTCAATATGCTATATTCTTGATAAGCTTGAAGTATCCACCACCTCTCAAGGATGTTGGGAAGATACACAATTTTCTTCCCTCATCCTCTATCTCATGGGCACCACAAATTACCTCAAATAATTGAGTTTCAGCATTAAGATCTTCATTGAGGGAGCCAAGGAATTATGGAAATTTATTAAGAGGCACCGCGGATCTTTGAGCCATTTTGGCTGGGTCGTGAAGTTTTTGCTACACTAAGGAGGAGTAGGCACACCTATAGCAATCTCTTTGAAATATGCCTAACCTTCTTGAGTAGGATAGCCAAATGAATACTTTCATTTGTGATCATGAAGCAACTTCTAGGCCTAGTTTTGAAGTTTTCTTATGGTAATGTTGGTCCAATGGCCCTGTCCTTTTTACCTTGTCACTCTTACTTATGTTCCAAGCATTAATCATGATGACTATCCAACCCTCTACCTCTCTTCTTTTCCTTTACTTCTTTACCCCAACCTCCTCCTCTCACATTAGTCTATTGCTTCATACTTCACCCACCCCGTCCTTCAATGCCCGATTCAAAGAGATGTCAAAAAGTTTAGGGTTCACACTGAGTGTCAAGAGTACATGTAAATTAATTTGGTTCCAACAACCCAATCTAGTGTATTTATGTAAGGTAGAAGGTTCCCAAAAAATCGGTCAAGCCCTAGAGATTTTTCCTCATTTACATTTCTGAATATTTGAATCATTTGTCATCTTTGGAAATTTTGTAGTTTGGTCACTAGGGTCAAAGAAAATCTCTAAAATTTTTATGCATTAGGATGAAGAGCAGAGCATTCACTAAATTATTGTCCTCTCGAGGAAACTAAAAGCTAGTGCCTACAATAAAAGTCGGTTGGATTTTGAATTAACGAATGGAGAAGAATATATATCTATAACTCGTGTTCTTTGTTTATTCTTTTATTTTGACTCTCTCTCTCTCTGTGGACATTCTTAGAACAAGGCCTCTAGTCTTGTGAAACGAAAATTAATGTCGAAGAGTAGCAGACCTCATATGCACTCAATCGAAGAGTTTGCTCCCTAACAACTTGGACACATTGCACTTGTAATTACTTTCTATCATCCTTCAATAAACCAAACTTAGGCATAGTAAATATAAACATTTTTTATTCACGCATGCAGTTGTATATCTCGTTTATCGCCTTCTAACATGCACCCAAAAGATATCAAAACGTGCAAATGTACGAGAGGAATATTGTGAACCACTCTGTAGAGAAAAGCACAATATACACAGAATTTTTCATTCAATCATAAAATAACACATACCTTTTTGCGTGTGCATACATTCTCACAAGTATCCAGAACAAAATCTCACACATAAACCATTTCACAACAAAAGTTCTTAATGGATTCTCACACATAAAGGTTTGTGTACAAGTTCCCATGATCACATACATTTGTGCACAATTGCACATAGATATATAAGCACCACAAAGAATAAGGGGGCGTAGTGATGATTGATGCGACACAATTTTGTCACTTGATCATTGTGCATTCCGTTGCATTAAGCTTCACGTGCACACTCTCTTTTAAATGATGTTAATATCAACGCTATTTCAGATGCTACTACTGACACTAATTCAAGTTTTCCATATGTGAGAGTCACATATGCGACATATCAAAACCATCACATATGTGATGGAGAGTGTTAATCTCCAAAAGGACAAGCTATCCTTGATGTTAGAACACTTCTTGTATCAAGAATAACTCAAAACCTTGATCAATTTTGGAAGACCAATACCAAACTATCAAAATTTGCACTAACTGTGAAGAGAGTCACTACTCAAAAAAGTCTGTTGCCCTTAACTCACTTATTGCCTAACCAAATGTGTAAAGTTTTCAGTGAAACTTTGTATGAAAGTTTCTGCACCTTCTCCACGTTAAGTCATCTCAAAAGACTCACTAGATCTTGAGAAATGAAACAATCCACCTATGTCTAAAACTATACTTCTTTATAGTCGACTTTGACACCTGTAACTTTTAATGCATAGTTCTCTCAAACTATGACCCGTTTATTCAAATGCTTTTAGCCATAGGTAAACATTAGCATCAAATTTTGCACCTATTGCAACTTCACTTCTTCACATTTACGCATGTAAATGTTCCTACTCTCAATTCTCTAAGCATGAACACAATTAGGATCTGAGAATTCGTAGAGAGTTCAATCAACTATAGACTTAGACTTGTACAAAAGCATTTCACAAAAGATTAAACACAGAAGGAGTACTCAGCAAAAGATCGGGTGCAATTCTTCTTCTTCTCTGAAAATTTTTACATCTAAAGGATGAAAGAGATCTTCTTCACTTCTCAATTGTCTAATGACTCTTATAACTTCTAATTCTTCATATCTCATGCTCTCTCTTATTTTCCCCAACTTTCTTCTTGTATATATAGGCATATATGTACAATCTCATGATCATAACAAAAATTATAAGTGAGCTAACTACAAGTTTAATGTACATATGTATACAAGTCTTCATTTCCTGAATGTGCACTATCTTCAAGCTTCATAGGCTAATCTTTTCTTCAATCTTTAACTTCAATCATCCATCCAAAACATCAATTGATGGTTGACTTGCACCAATGGCTCCCCGTCAATCATCAGTTGAGGTTTTCTCTTATCATCTTTATACCTGCCATGTCTTTGAATCTTTGTAGCTTTGGTCCATCCAAGATTTTGGTTAGCATATCTGCAATCTGATCTTTTGTTGAAGTATGTATGACTTCAATCTCCTTATCAATCACCTTCTCTCTTAAGAAGTGATACTAAATCTCAATCTGTTTAGTCTTGGCATGAAAACAGGGTTAGCAACTAGATACAATGAACTCACATTATCTCCATGAATAGTGGGTGTACTCTGAATGATGTCAAAACTCTTCATGAGAGTCTTCAACCATATGACTTCCTTTGCATCTTCAACCATACCTTTATACTCTGCCTCTGTGGATGATAAAGCAATCGTATCTTGCTTCTTAGAACACCAAGAGATTAACTTATCTCCCACATAACACAAGTATCCATATGTTGATCTTCTATCATGAGGATTACCTACCCAATCTGTATCACTATATATCTTGATGTTTGTGTCTGATGTAAAACAATAATACAAACCTTCCTTGAGTGTACACTTAATGTATCTCAACACTCTTTGTCCTACAACCCAATGTTCTATCCTAAGACAATGCATGAATTGAGACAACACTCCAACTGCATATGACAAATCAAGCCTAGTTAAGGTAGAATAAATTAGACTACCAACCAGACTTTGATATAACTTCATATCCTTGAATTCTTCTCCTCCATATCTTCTCAATTTGTGATTTACCTCCATTGGAGTAGGTGCCACCCTGCAATCTTCCATTTTAAACTTGATCAACAAGTTCTTCAAATACCTCTCTTGAGTCACATACACTCCATGTTGAGTATATAAGATCTCCATGCCCAAGAAATATGACAAGTCTCCCAAGTCACTCATCTTGAACTCTTTCTCCATTTGTTTCTTGAGGCCGTGTATGCCCTTCTCATCTGTACCTATAAGAATTATGTCATCAACATATATGCACATGTAAATGAACCCATCATCACTTGCTTTAACAAGCAAGCTACTATCAGCTTTAGATACTTGGGAACCAAGTTCCTTCAAGAACTTAACAAGTCTATAATTACATACCCTTGGGGCCTGCTTCAAACCATACAAAGCTCTCTTGAGCTTACATACATATTCTGAATACCTTTTATCTCTGAACCCTTGTGGCTGCTCCATGAAAACATCATCTGAAATATAGCCATTAAGAAAAGCATTCTTTACATCTAATTGACAATCTCCAACCTTTACATGCAGCAATGGCTATGAGTGTCCTGATAGTTGTCATTTTTGCCACATGAATATAGGTCTCATCATAATCTATACCATATGTCTGAGCATATCCTTTCACAACAAGTCTAGCTTTATACCTAGACACACTTCTATCTGCATACCTCTTTGTCTTGTAGACCCATTTGCATCCTATGATCTTCTGACTATTTGGTTTAGGAACCAAATCCCATGTCTCATTCTCCATCAATGCATCATACTCTTCCTACATAGCTTTCTCCCAATTTTCCTTACCTTTTGCCTCTTCATATGTAGAAGGGTCTTCATCTGATTTCACCATGTAAGCATAATCTTTGGTAGTAAAAAAAGAAGTGCCATAGCTATACCTTGTAGGTTGACATTTGTGTCTTGATGACCTTCTGAGTTCTCCACTTCTTGAAGTTTTTGGTTCATCACATTCTGGATCAAACCTTGGCACTTCTTCAACTTCAACTTGTACTTCATTGTTCTCTTCTTCATCAAATATCTAAACCTTTGATTTACCTTTCTTCTAATTCAAAAATTCTTCATCACCTGCATGATTATTGATTGTACCTGCATACCAAGTACCTTGCTCGTCAAATGTAACATCCTTTGATACAAGACATTGCTTTGTGGATGGACTCCACAACCTATAACCCATCTGCTTATCATCATATCCAATGAACACATACTATTCAACTTTAGGTTCCAGTTTATGCCTCAACTGAGATGGCACATATGCATAAGCCAAACATCCAAATATTGTGCAATGATCTAAGGTAGGTCTCTTACCCCACCAAGCTTCATATGGCGTCATACCCTGCAAAGCTTTACATGGTAACCTATTAACCAAGTATGTAGCTGTATTTACAGCCTCACCTCACAAATAATTTGGACAATTTTTCTCCTTCATCATTGATCTTGCAAACTCAACAAGAGTTCTATTTCTCCTTTTTGCAATACCATTTTTGTTGAGGAGAGCACCTATAAGTAACTTCCCTTTTTATACTTGCATTCCATAAGTAATCACTCAACTCATTAGAGAAATACTCTCCCCCTCCATCTGACCTTAGTATCTTCAACTTTTGACCTGTGATTCTTTTTGCGTACACATGATGATGTTTAAATGTATTGAATACCTTTGATTTATCTTTGATCACATATATAGTGATCCACCTAGTAGCATCATCAACATAAATCACATAATATCTTGAACCATTAATAGTGAAATCCTTTGATGGTCCCCACACATCTATGTGTACCAACTCAAGCTTCTCTGAATACATGAATCCATGCTTAGAATATGATTGCTTATGAGCCTTACCTAATTGACATGCCTCACATCTGTATGTCATATGTTGACCTGCAACATTAGGCATTCCAAGTGTTGAACCATTGTTAACCATATCCTTAATACCTCTTTCATGGAAATGTCCAAGCCCTTTGTGCCAAAGATCTAACTCAGATATCTTATGTCCTCCATAAGTGAACAAGGCATGACCAATGTTACCTTCAATCTTCAATGTGAAGAGCCTTCCTTCTTTCTTCCCTGAAACAATTTGTTTATACCCATTGCTAGGGTCTTCCACAAACACTCCATCATAAGTGAACCTTACTTCATAACATTTTTCAACAATTTGCCCTACACTTATCAGATTCTTTGGAATTGTAGGAACATACAAGACCTTACTCAAAAGAGTACTTCCATCCTTGGCCTTCACTGATCCAATTGACTTCACATTGTGCTTTGTATTATCACCTGTTTGAACTACATGATTAGTTACCTTATTCTCCAAATCAGTCATCAAGGTTATATTACCACTCAGGTGATTGCTACACCCTGAGTCAATGTAGAATACTCTTTGATCTTCACTTTGTCTTTCACAAGTTGCATTCATGATTAAGGTTGAATCTTCTTTCTAAACTGAAGCATAATTGTAGTAGGTATTATTCTAGGATTGACTTTGGAATCCTCTACCTGCATTTCTTGCAAAGTAACCTCTACTACCTCTACCTCTGAAATTACCTCTTTGGTTTCTACCACCTCTTTCTCTTGAATTAAAGTTCTGACTATATCCTCCATTATTCTGATTATTATGCCAACAATCATGAGCTAAATTATTTGTCTTACCACAAATCCAGCAAGCTTTGGCTCCATCTTTATTGCTTCTGCCTCTTCCTCTACCTTTGCTACCTCCTCTTCCTCTTAGGAAGTTGGCTTGGCTAGTTGTACCTTCTTCTTCATCTAATTGTTGCATGTGTTTGCTATTCTTCTTCTTATCCTTTGAATACATTGCTTGACTTGCACCCTTATCACCATCACCTTTGACATCCTACTCAAAAGTTAGCATATGTCCTAGCAACTGATTTAAATCAAGACTGAAATGATCTAACTGAAGATTCAATAGAAAAAATAAATGGCTTCCATTTCTCATCTCCTCTCAAACCTGTGAGGATTTTCTTTACCAATTTATCCTCCTCAATATCTTCATCAACTGCTCCTAATGCATCTGCAATGTCCTTCATCCTTGTTACATAATCAGAAATGGATTGAGAAGCTTTCTTTTTTAATGTAGTGAACTCTGCCCATAAGGATGTGTTCCTTGACTTTGTAGTATTCTGGAAATGCTCCTCCAAAGCATTCCATATGTCACTTGCACTTTCAAGTCCTCTAATATGAGGTAGCAAGTAGTCATTGACTCCCATGTAGATGATGCTCCTTGCTTGAGCATCCTTCTTCATCCAAGTCTTCAAATCTGAGAGTTGATCCCTAGTTGGAACATTAGGATCTCTGAATTGTGGTTTCTCTTCTTCACGTATGATGTAACCTATCAGGTCTTTGCTCGTGAGCTTCCATCCTCATTGACCAAGCTGGATAGTTTTCTCTATCCAATTTCTCTATCTGAAGAGAATCTCCCATCCTTTCTTCACCTATATATTAAATTCTTCAAGTTTTATGAGGAATAAGTGTAGCTTTACTTTGAATGAAATTCCATTTGATCTTCTTGATAGCTTCAGGCCTCCTTCTCAAGCTTTTCCTTTAAGCATTCACCTTTTGAACCTTCATATCTTGATTTTTGTAGGACTGCAGCAATCGAGGTCCACCTTTCTTCTATTTTGATGGTTCCCGCTCTGATACCGTTGATGGAGAGTGTTAATCTCCAAAAGAACAAGCTATCCTTGATGTTGGAACACTTTTGTATCAAGAATAGCTCAAAACCTTGATCAATTTTGGAATACCAATACCAAACTATCAAAATTTGCACTAATTGTGAAGAGAGTCACTACTCACAAAAGTCTGCTTCACTTAACTCACTTAGTGCATAACCAAATGTGTAACCTTTTCAATGAAACTTTGTAGCTAATGTTTTTGCACCTTCTCCAAGTTAAATCATCTCAAAAGACTTAGTAGATCTTGAGAAATGATTCAAACAATCCACCTATGTCTAAAACTATACTTCTTTACAGCCGACTTTGACACCTGTAACTTTTAGTGCATAGTTCTCTAAAATTACAACCCTTTTATTCAAATGCTTTTAGCCATAGGTAGCTTACCTTCAACTTAAAGAATGATTGCTTGCTTGCTCAAAACTTTACAGTGTGGAAGGAGAACTGACCAAATCATTAGCATCAAATTTTGCACATGTTGCAACTTCACATTTACACATGTAAATGTTCCAACTCTTAATTCTCTCAGCCTCAACACAATTAGGATCTGAAACCTTGTACAGAGGTCAATAAAATATAGAATTAGACTTGTAGAAAAGCATTTCACAAAAGATTAAACATAGAAGGAGTACTTAGCAAAAGATCGGGTGCAATTTTTCTTCTTCTCTAAAAATTTTTACATCTAAAGGATGAAGAGATCTTCTTCACTTCTAAATTGTCGAATGACTCTTACAAGTTCTAATTCTTCATATCTCATGCTCTCTCTTATTTTCCCTGACTTTCTTCTTGTATATATAGGCATATATGTACAAGTTCATGATCATAACAAAAAGTATAAGTGAGCTAACTACAAGTTTAATGTATGCACATATGTATACAAGTCTTTATTTCCTGAATGTGCACTATCTTCAAGCTTCATGGGCTAATCTTTTCTTCAATATTTAACTTCAATCCTCCATCCAAAACATCAATTGATGTTGACTTGCACCAACAATATGTGACGCTTTTGAGGGTCACATATGGAACACAAAAAAGCATTGCATATGTGACACACAATAATATCGCATATGCAATGGTTAAGAGGATTGCATATATGACACATGAATATCACTTATATGACGCTTGATTTTGACCAAAATATAAAAAAATGCATCACTCTTCGATCATCATTTTGTGTGCATCTGATTGAAGAGCGATCCAACATTCATATATGTGATGTGCTTAGGAACTCAAGCTTTCTCTTTCTCTATATATATCTCTCTCTCCTACTCTCTCTCTCTCTCTCCCTCTTTCTCCCTCTTTATCTTTTGACCTCTCTCTCTCTCTATTGTAGGTTACTCAACAAGTTCACCAAACATAATATAAGACTATTTATTGTAAGTAGAACTTTCATTGTTTGTATATCATTTAAATTGTTTTTGTTCCCATAAATTAACATACTCATACTTACACATTCACATGCACATATACACATATAGATGCATATGAATGCTTACACATATACATGCACATACACATACACATACACACATATACACATACTTATACACATACACATATGCACATACACACATACACACATAAACACACACATACACTTACACATACACATGCACATACACACACATACATACACACATACAAACATACACATACACATACACACATGCACATGCACAACCATATCTACATGCACATGAATGCACATGCACATACACATACACACACACATAAACACATACTTATACACATACACACACATGCACACATATATACACATGCATGTGTGTGTGTATCAATGATGATGATATTGATGATCATGATGATGTGGATGATCATGATCAGGGGGTGATTCACATGATTGACACTTTACATTAGATGTATTATGTGTGTGTGTGTATATGTGTATTATTATACATAATACATCCAATGTAAAGTGTCAATCATGTGAATCACCCCCTGATCATGATCATCCACATCATCATGCTCATCTGCATGATAAGATGTATATCAAGAAGCATCATGGGTAGAGGGGTCAGTACCCTATGATGATCGATATTGTTCCTTTTGTCTCTATCTCTCCACCTCATCCATATCAACCTCTCCATAATACTCGATATTACATATAAAAAACATAAATAAATACAACATATAAAACATCAATAAAAATAAAATAAATTATATCAAATTTAATAATACCCATGAAATCATCTAGATGATCTCTTATGTTGTCACTCAGATGTCGGTATCCACAATATGTAGCATATTCTATTTCCTTTTTCATAGGATAAAGACCATAATACTTTCTCTATATTAAAAGAACTAAAAAATATTAATTATTAGTGTTTTAAATCAAGTAAAAAATATGGTATGTAGTAATACATATGCTTACAAATGTAGCAACAAAATCGTGATGAACCATTTGGCCTAAGCACGATGCATGACTTGATTCAACTCTCTTCTTTGTAGAAATCTGATTTTATTTAATGAAACAAAAGTACATTGATTAAATATAAATTATTTATAAAACATATGAGAATTATAATGCATAGTAATCTAGAATATTTTGCATACTTTTTGTTGAGGAAATGATTCCTGAAGACATGGGTATCTATGAAAATACTACCACATCTCAAGTGGTGTGTCAAGTCTTCTCTTATTTCTTTCTACCATACAATATCTCCTATTATTTTAATCTCAAAAAAAAAGGATCAGTATACAAAAAAACCTTTAAATTTATAAACATGCATACAGACACATACACACATACATACACTTACACATACATACATACACATACATACACATACATACACACACACACTTACACATACACACACATATGCATACACACATACATATACACACACATATAGGAGTGTGAAAATAGTCATGAATCACCATACACAAGTAGAGATGTAGGAAGATACTTTTCAAATGTATAAAGAGAAATAGAAACCAAGAGTCGGGATCCACAATCACATTCATCAGATGTAAAATTTGAATGTGTCTCTAGACCGAGAGCTCTTATCTTCTAATGCTTAATTCCATTTTAAGTGAACACACCTAAAGAAAATGATCGGTCTTTTGGGCCCATTTCCAAAATTATTTTGAGGACCTAGGTTGTAGGTGTTACCTTGACTTGGTGCAATAGCCATTACATTTGTCAATGGTTTGACTCCTCATAGTCCCTAGGATGCTTGTGTGGACATTCCTTTTGAGTGGCACTCATGGGCTTCATGGCCGATGTTCCTGCATAACTAGAAAATCACACTGAAAAGAGGGCATTCACTTACCACATGACCCTATTTGCTACACACGATGCATCATAGTCTACTTTTGATGCCACTTCTAAGAAGTTCATGTAGCTTTTATCAAAGTAGCTCTAGTTCTTCTACTTGGGCTTCCTCTTCCTTTTATATTTTTAATGCTTCAATTTCACGCCATACTTGAGTTATTGTACTTTCTTCTTCTTTGTGGGGCCTGTTTCCTTTCAAGATCTCAAGCTCTTTCCTCAATTGTGTTACTAGGTTTTCAAGTTCCATAAGGTACGATAGACTAGAAGAGCACGTTCCATATTGATATCTAATTTGTTCTATCCTTGTTGCTCTACGAATGAATTTTTCAATTGTTGTTGTGGGGAATTCCTTAATCTTGCAATGTGTGGATATTACAAGTGTTTTAGCAAGCCACTCTTTGACAAAGAAATAATGGGGAGGACCTGCTAAGTCACAAATTCAGGAAACATCTCCCCTATACTTAGCCGTAGGTTCTCTAATTCTTCAATGATGTTCTCTACTATATTTCCTTGTTGGAAGTGTGACTTGAAGGCATCCTTCATTAAGTCCCAAGTAGTAAAGTGATTGTTTGTGAGTTGGCTAAATCATTTCTCTACTAGACCCTCCAATGTTGTTG